>OY977942.1:21385700-21920700 GCA_963854355.1 Epinotia brunnichana | reverse complement strand
GGCGTCCACACACCGGGTGCGGGCGCGGGTCGGGCGCGGGCCCGCGCAAGTTGTAAAACATTGAAACTACACTTTGTGGAGGCCTTCAGCTGCAGAGAAACACGGTGTGGTGGGGTGGGGGGGGAGGAAACCCGACGCTCTCTACGATACGATAAGTTAATAACGATGTTTCGACCCCCTATAGATCTAAAAGTGCTCCGTTTTTCCTCCTCGATTATTAGGGCATGTCATGTGCCTGTCTCATTTGTTATCGTAGGATGTCGCTTTCGTGTCCCGTCAAGCCATGTAAAGAACGTAAACGCAAATATTTTTGGCCAATTAAAATATATATATATATTGATGAGTTTAAGTTTAAATAAAAGCGTAACAAATAGCCACTTCAAAAAAATACACTAAGATATTAACATTTCTGTCCGTTGATAGTCTTCAAGATATTTTGATAAACATCTGTAATAGTTAGAGTCAACATACCTAGATCGAGATGCGGAAGGCAACCGCGGTGGCCGTATAGTTTAGTATGAACAATAGGTACATAAATATTTGTTTTGTGTTTGTTGTCTGAAATGTAACTTGGTGTTATTAATAAAGTATTTTGTATTTGTTTTGTTACATTAGGTAATTTCATAAACATAAAATGCAAGAAGCTAGAAGTATAATAATTATATTAGTTAGAGAGTCATGCTTCATCTCGCATTCTCTCAAGCGTTAAGTAATCAACGAGGCGACGATAAAGTTGCAGTCTGAGGTCGTCTACTTTCTGACAATAACAACTTTTAAAGTATGCAACACATTAAAAAAACAGTACATTCAAATTTAAGTTAGGACTTTAATGTAATAATTTAAGGTTCCAAATTCAAAATTGTAAAAATGTATCTGCGACTTACGATTTGTTATTAAAGCGTTGTCCATGTCCATGATGTAAGCCAGGCACGCAAAATTATGAGTATTTCTGGAAACACTTTTGAGGTTGTAAGCTTGCTACGCTACATGGCGAGCTATTTAATTTAAAATTGAGTAGGTGTCTACCTTTATCCTGTATTGTAACAATGGCTTTGTCTAAGAAATGTTCGTTCGGTAATTGCATATTCAACACAAATAAGTAACACTTGCCTAGAAAAACAGAGATTTCACTGATTCACTGAAAAAACCATTTTTGTAAACAGCAGTTTAATCTATAAAGCCTGATTCTACAAACGTGACTGCTCTAAAAGACGGCAATAATGTTAATTATTTACCTACGTCATTGCTTCCATGCCATCAATAGCATATAATATAATTAATGCCCGAGTACATTTCCGATGTGCTTTATTAGCCGTCCCTCCTAATACGGCGCACCCAGAGATTGGCTGGCTTTACAAAGAAATTGAGACTTTATTCCTGTGCTATAAATACTACATTACCTTTCCTTTAATTAATGAAAGCAACTCGTGCGAGAAACTGCTTTATTGTTAAGTATTGTAATGCTCTTGATAAGTCACTAGTGTTCCAAGTAGGTGAAAACACTTGAACAGTCAAGCCAATTGACAATGTCGTTATACCTATTGTAGTTTAGTGTCGCAATTTTGTTTGATGAGTAAATAATAGGTATTATATACCTGCAAGTAAAAGTTGTTTATATAGTAAAGTTAGCTCATGATAAATAAGCAATCGTACTCTTCGTATGTTGACAAACTTATTTAATCATGTCTATGACAAAAATTACCTACTTATTTGTAGACACTCACGAATTCATATTATAATTGTTTAATCTCTTTGTAGTCGAGTAGTTAGTGACATTAACCTTGCAAATCTTCAACAAAGGAAGTGGTCATCTGAGCTGATTTAGGCCGGTAGCCACGTGGTACCACGCTGCAGGTAGGAGGGGGGGGGGGGGGCAAATCCCATCCCATCCCATGGATACATAACATACATCAAAAGTTAATAAAAAGCTTGTAAAATACGAGGCCGGACCCGATCAACCCCCGGTTACAACTTTACAAGTAGGCATCTAAGTCATTCGAGATTTGTATTTAACAAGATTCATCGTAATTAGGAATTTATTATAACACGATCGTAGGTAAACGTAAGGGTGTATGCTTTTTGTTTTAAATGTATGTTCAGCTGGATTTCTGTTGGCGATATAAATGGGCAATACTTGTATTAAAATCAAAAAAACATTTTATTAATAAACGACTGACTTACCTATTCATAAAGTAATAAAGTAACAGTAAGTTTTATTTCAGTTTAGGTATTAAATTCGGTCCTCACTTAATGTCCGTTTCTTTACATACGTTTCTAGTCTTTGTTACTACTAACTTAAGAGTCCCCGGCAAGCTCGGTACCATACGAACGTAGTTACGCTCTTATTTTAAAACTAGCTGTTGCCCGCGACTTCGTCCGCGTAGAACTTTTTATCGTCTTAGAAAATGATTTCTCTCAATACAAAATTTGAACCCTCTTTTAGGGGATAATTAAAAAAAAAGTTGATGATCATTTTCTAGTTTGTGAACAAACAGTCTAAAACCAAAGTTAAAAATCTCATACCTACTTTAAAAATGCCTTGAAATACTCAAACTTTGAACCAATTAATAACACTCTTAGGGGATGAATTTGGAAAAACTCTGAAATCAGTTTTGTAGTCTTTTAACGTACAGAATAAAACCGAAGTTAAAAATCTCTTACTCACACTTTAAAATTTTATTGCTCGCCATTTAAAATTTGAACCCCCTTTTAAACCCCCTTAGAGGTTGAATTTTTCTAATCGCTGAAAGAACTTTTTTCGTAAACTTTTAAGTCTCTAGCTCAAAAAAAGTGTTGCCCATACAAAGCTTTCTTAACCCCCTTAGGGGTGGAATTTTCTAAAACTCTGAAAGTACTTTATTATTAATTTTAATAAGTAACATTTTGAATAGTTTTAAGTCTAGTAAAAAAAAAAGTTTTTCCCACACAACACTGGCTACCCTTCTTAAGGATCTTAAGGATCCCCTTAGGGATGGAGTTTTCTAAAACGCTGAAAGTTCTTTTTTAGTATTCTAATAAGTAATCTTTTTGCAAAGTTTTAAGTCTAACTCAAAAAAAAGTGTTGCCCATGCAAAGCTTGCTCTCCTTTTTAACCCTATTAGGGATGGAATTTTCAAAAACGATTTGTGTTCTTTTTTTGTATTTTAATAAGTAATCTTTCTACAAAGTTTCAAGTCTCTAACTCAAAAACATAAACTTTCCCTGATAAAAACTTTGCACCCCTTTTTATCCCCCTTAGGGATAGATTTTTTCAAAACGCTGAAAGTCTTTTTTTTTGTATTTTTATAAGTAATCTTTCTACAAAGTTTTAAGTGTCTAGCTCAGAAAAAGTGTTCCCCATACAAACCTTGCACCCTTTTTTAACCCCCTCAGGGAATGATTTTTGTAAAACGCCGAATGTAGTTTTTTTCATGTTCTAATAAGTAGTCTCTATTTAAAAAAAAATATGTTTTTCCCATACAAACTTTGCACCCTATTTTACCCCCTTAGGGGTGAAATTTTCCAAAACGCTGAAAGTACTTTCTTTGTATTTAAATAATCTTTCTACAAAGTTTTAGGACTCTAGCTAAAAAAAATAGTTTCCCACATACAAACTTTGCACCCCTATTTTAGCCCCCTATTTTTAGGGGTAGAATTTTCTAAAACGCTGAAAGTACTTAATTTGTATTCTGATGACTAATCTTTCTACAAAGTTTTAAAAAAAATATTGTTTCCCCCATACAAAATTTGCACCCCTATTTCACCCCCTTAGGGGTAGATTTTTTTAAAACACTGAATCTAGGTACTTTATTTGTATTCTAATGAATAATTTCTCTACAAAGTTTTAAGTCTCTATTTAAAAAAAAGTAGTTTTTCCCATACAAACTTTGCACTCTATTTTACCCCTTTAGGGGTAGAATTTTCTAAAACCCTGAAAGTTCTTTATTTGTATTATAATGACTGATCTTTCTACAAAGTTTTAAGTCTCTATTTAAAAAAAAAATGTTTCCCCCATACAAACCTTGCACCCCTATTTTACCCCCGTAGGGGTGGAATTTTCCAAAACGCTGAAAGTGTTTCATTTGTATTCTAATAACTAATTTTTCTACAAAGTTTAAGTCTATAGCTCAAAAAAAAAAGGTTCTCCCATACAAACTTTGCACCCCCATTTTACCCCCTTAGGGGTAGAATTTTCAAAAATCCCTTTTTATCCCTAGCCCACGTTATAAAAGCAACATACTGTGCAAAAATCAACTCTCTAAGATTAGTAGTTTCGGCTGTGCGTTGATGAGTGAGTGAGTGAGTGATTGAGTGAATAAGTCAGTCAGGACATAGGCATTTATTATGTATAAATAGATAGAAGATAATGAAACTCCCATTCAAATATCTCAAAAAATTATGAAGCTACATCCGTTTTAATGTCGCTTGTTAGAGTGAGAAAACGATGAGGGACTGTGGCGTCAATATACTCGAGCGTCATAGTAAAAAACAATCGTTTCATATGAAGGTGCGTTTTGCGGAAAAGGGACAGAACATACCCCCTCTTAAAACTTTGGACTCTTATAACTTAATCATTACCTATATAACCTCTAGCTTTGTTTTTTTCTCCATTTGACTATATTTATTTTAAATTCTTTTTCGAGAAAATACATTATGATTATTTACCATATTTTCGATTCCTGAGCTATAACCACGAACTTCGGAATTCGAAAATATTCGGGTATCTCTATCTCTATCGCACTAACCATACTCGAGTGACAGGGATGCAAATATATGAACATTGAGTATCGGTTTTCGTGGTAGCGCCGCAGGTACTTTGGCTGAATGCGCCGAGCGCGTGCCATTGTCATTCAAAAAAAAACAAATTCGTGTTAATTATATTGTTCAAATTTGTTGATTTCATTTATTGAAATTACGACATAAAACGACATTTGCGCATATAAGTTCTCATATCAGAATCGAATATTTTTTTATGGTTTATATTTTAGCATTTGTCTCGTAAAGGTCTATCGTAGACGGGATTTAAATTATTAATAAGTGAAAGGCAAAGTAATTCCGCCATTTTGACGAAAATTTGACGGTTCTTATAGCTGACAGTTGGAGCAGCGTTTGATTTCAATAAAAATAAATGAAAAATTAAATGAAGTCGTATATTTCGGAAAATTAATTAACTGTCGCATTCGGATAAAAACTATCCTAAGTTGCAGCTAGAATAATAATGTACCTATATAAAATGTTTCATATTTTTCCGTTCATGGGATGCTGAGAACATTCGAACCGCGCAAAGCTTAGTTTCAAACTGGCTGATTCTTTTTTTAATTTAGAGATTTATTATAAGTGGAGATGACTAGCTACCTAGTTTGCTCTGAAACTTTGAACTTAGAATAAGTTAAGTAAGTATCCAGGTCTGTAATTAGTTTATGTAGCTTCAGATACCATAGTAAAAAAAATACAGCGAATTTAAGTTTCTTATACAAAACTTGTTTGTGCTGTTTTTCGTTTGTTTTATAAACTGGAGCCATATAAACTAATTACCGACCTAGATATTTAACGTTGCAGGTAACCTATCGATATTTTGAAAAACACTAGTCCGATTTTCACTTATCCGAAAACGGTTCACCGAATTCTTATAACCCATATACTTTGTTTACCATAGTTTTGAAATTCCGCTGGTTTGTTTTCCCACATTAACGTTTCCCGAAACTCAATAACCAGAAGAACGATTGCCAACATTATTATTTGACAACCGATTTGTTAACCACCTGTTCATAATTATTCCGATGCTACGTAAGAACTAAATCTCATTTTCCCTAATATCAGTTTACCTTCACAAAATCTCATAATACCAACTAAAGTGCTGTACGAGTTTTTAAAAAAGGCTAAAAAGGGGGGGTGGGGCGAGGGGCCACGAGGGGGGCTCGGGGGGCGAAGCCCCCCACAGTAAAGAAAAAAACAATTGTAAAAATTGTATTTATGGTAGGTTAGGTTATGGTTATCTTGTGTCCCTTAGAGCGGAAATAGGCACCCCGCGAAGCGGGGTGACGTTGACACGCTGGCGGTTAGGTTAGGTTTAGGTTAAGTTAAAATAATGGCCGTGCGTTAGGAAACTGAATTTGACATACGACACTTTCGATCTTTTGGTGTAGCGGGATAGTAATATTTTGGACTTAATGCTTGTCAAATAGGAGCAAAAAGTTGCTAATTAAAGTGTACATTTTGAGTATTGCCCTGTATGGCAGCGAAACGTGGACAATGACACAAAGGGATCGAGAAAGACTGGAAGCGTTTGAAATGTGGTGTTGGAGACGGATGGAAGGCATAAGCTGGACTGAGAGAGTAACAAATGAGGACGTGTTGAGAAGGGTAAAAGAGAAGAGAGCGATCTTGAACACCATCAGCGCTAGAAGGGGGAAAATGATTGGACATTTGATACGGCACGACAACTTCTTTAAAACCATAATGGAAGGAAAGATAGAAGGAAGGAGAGGCAGGGGAAGACCACGGCGCAGTTATATGGACCAAATAAAAGAAAAAGCTGGTGTCGTGTCGTATCAGCGAGTCAAGGAGGTGGCGTACGACAGAGAGAAGTGGAAAATACTCCACTGACAAGAGAATAACTCTTAAATTTAAAGAAGAAGAAGAAGAATGCTTTTCGGCACCTAAACCTAGTTGACAATGTGATACTTCGGAATTTCAATAAGTGTCTATTCGAATCATAAGCGATACAAAATTGCAACGAACTGAGAATTGGGAAAATAATAATATGGGAAATGTAATTGCGGGCAAACAAAATTTCGGCCAACTAAAATAAAGCGAAACGTTTTCGGGAGATTAATAATCGGAATAACAATTTTCGATTTTATGATAGGTAACCCTCATTTCATTGTAAATGCAAAGTTTCGTTACAATCCAACTCGTAGTTTAAAAAAGAGAACGAAACTCCGTTTGTATGGGAAGATGAAATTCAGCCGAGCTTGCCGGGGACTCTTATCACTGAAAAAAATAAATTTTAGCAAAGGACCTTTTTAGCTCGGTTAAGAAAAAAATGGTTACATATAACCATGATTCATTTAAAACGCGCAATAAAGGTTTGCTAATGGTAAACGAGCAAATACTGCTAAACTTCCTCGGTTATTTTAACACAATACTTATTTATTTCCAAATGATTGTCTCGGTAAATCCAATCCATACCCGATTCGGTTAAAAATTGACAAGTTTACATTGTTATATGCTGACCACAGCCTTGTTTAATTATAGACCTTGAAATACTTGGTTAAAATTTGATAAGTTGTTTTGTTGCAAGTAACCGTGTGAATGGTTAAGAAACAGACAAGTGGCTTAAGTAAATATAAGCCTTTCTTTATCGGTTAAAAATAGACAAGTTGACACTGTTATTTGCTGTCAACTGCGTTATTTCATTTCAGACCTTGCATACTAGGTTAAAATTAGATAAATTGTTTTGTAGCAAATAACTGCGTAAATTACTAAGAAACAAACAAGTGGCTTAAGTAAATATAATCCTTTCTTTATCGGTTAATAATAGACACGTTCACACTGTTATTTGCTGTCTAATGCGTTATTTAATTCTAAGTCTTACAACACTAGGTTAAAATCTGCTAAGTAGTTTTCCTGCAAATAACCGCGTGCAATATTAAAAAACAAACAAGTTGCTTATTTTTTGTTAAACAAGCACAGCTCGGCAGTTAGCCACCGAGTGAGCTATCACATTTTTACAACAGTTACTTATTTACAATTAAATCAGAAATTGACTAATTTGCCTTCGCAGCCGTTTTGCAGCAAAGTGAGGCGGCCATTATGTAACGGGACTTGTAGCCGTGCGGGTGACTTATCTTGTTGCTCTTGTAAATTTTATTTTACGTATAATATTGTAAGCAGACACTGTCAAGGTCCGACCCTGGAACCCCTCCCGTGCCGCTGGAAGTATAAACAAACCACGGGAACCTCTCCGAAGGCACTCTTGCTTGGGCCGCGTTATGAGCGTTGTGTGCTGTGGTGTGATTTGGGCAATCGTGGTGCTAATTAGTGATTGTTAGTTTTGTGAAGGCTAAAGAGACATTACAAAAGTTTAGAATAGTGATAGTGTTAGATTATAGACATAGACATCTATTAAATATAACAAGTCTGATTAACAGCAGACTTGTTATATTTAATAGATGTACCAATGTTTTTTACAAAGAAGATGTTTCATTTACTCTTTTAGCTTATAATATTATAAGTTCTGTTGTGAATTGTGAAGCGCCGGCCATCAATAGACCTCTAGATTTATTCGTCAATGGTAATACTTACCTGTTTTCTCAATTTACCTTATTCGTTTATTTTAATTTACCGTATAGGTATGTGATTGTGATGTTTAAATAAAGCTTATTTCTTTGAATTCAGTTTTCTTTTGTATCTCCTAAGATCGGTTGTACAAACCTACACAATGCAACCGATCTACTTGGTAATTCCAGCAAACTGCAATTTGGTATAAGTAGCCAAGTTACTCAGTACTGACAATTGTCTCTATTGTGTAGAAGCAACTTGCCTCTACCCAATAGACACAATTGATAGTACTGAGTTACTTGGCTACTTATCTTATACCGATTTGTAGTTAGCTGGAATTTCCAAGTAGATTGGTTGCCCCTACCCAATGGACAAAATTGACAGTACTGAGTAACTGGGTACATACACTCGTTTTAGTTAGCTAGAATTACCAAGTAGATCGGTTGCATTTACCCAATAGACACAATTGACGGTACTGAGTAACTTGGCTACTTATACTCGTTTTAGTTAGCTGGAATTACCAAGTAGATCGGTTGCATTTACCCAATAGACACAATTGACGGTACTGAGTAACTTGGCTAGTTATACTCGTTTTAGTTAGCTGGAATTACCAAGTAGATCGGTTGCATTTACCCAATAGACACAATTGACGGTACTGAGTAACTTGGCTACTTATACTCGTTTTAGTTACTTAGCTGGAATTACCAAGTAGATCGGTTGCATTTACCCAATAGACATAATTGACGGTACTGAGTAACTTGGCTCCTTAAACCGAACTCTCCGGCTGAGGCTGCAAAGTAAAATTGGCTCAATGCAGCCAACTTTGCATTGTTGTGTCTAATGTTACTACTATGTTATTAAGAAACAAGTATTTTTAACCAATTATATAGATTACTATTTGTCAAGTAATGTCAGCAAAGTTGACGTATTTGTTTTTAGCAACAAACTTTGCAGGTGCTATATTGGCAAACATGCTTAGCTATTTCTAACAGTAATTTGTTTATTTTTAACCCATGCGTTTTTTCAGTGTATAAATTCATAGCTCTATCCTTTTTTACTTTTTCCATTAAAATTCGAGTAAACCTAAAATCACTTTTTCTGTTTTTTTTTCAAATGTATTTTTTTTTATTTTGCAGGAACAGATAGGCAGAAGGCAATATTGAAATGATACCCAGATGGCGTCGTATATCGAAATGTAAGTTAACCGCTAGTTTTTCGCGTCGCTACATCTATTGCAAATAACGCTGGCGGAGCCATGACACAAAACATAGCTTATGCCCATCCCGATGTTCGTAACCAGGTTACGCAGGCGCAGATTCGTAACCAGTTACGATAGAACGCTTTTTCTGCTTCGTACGAAACCAATTGCGATCGAAGAAATATAAGTATGTGCACGAAACCAGTTAGAGATAATTTTTTTCGTAATCACGAAAAAAATTATCTCTAAATTTAACAGCTTCGACGGAGCTCCGTTACGCTGGTTTCCTATTTCTGGGCGGTTTGCCCTTCGGACATCTAAAGCTACCTAACGAACCTAACCTAGCTAGTGTTTCGCAATCACAACAGGTTTCCTACAGGGGAGAAAAATACGAAGGAGAAAAAGTATTCGATCGTAACTGGTTACGAACCGGCGGTTGCGTACGCGGCCGGAGGGAGGTCCAATTTTGGTGAAAGAATTACAGGAAATCTTCGTATTGTGGCTTTTTGCTGCTTAGGCACTTTGCCAATGTCAAGTGGGGGAATATTTGGCTTTATCTAAGGCACCTAATAATTTTTCCCCACGGACTCGAATCGTACAAAAATACCATATATGGATAATGATAATAAAAGTACCCACTTTAAAGAGTGCTTATAGATATTCATAAATAGTTATAGTTTGATATTATTTTTATCGACAAGTAAAATAAGCCAAAGCCTTGGCGACTTTGGGCTTGAAACTAGCCAAGAGAGTTTTAACATTAGTAGGGAGTTGAACTTTAAGTTTTATTAGTAGGTCATAGAAACCGAAGAGAGTTGAAGGACACTCGAGAAAAATGTGATCGAATGAACCTTCATCATACCCGCACAGACATTCCGCAATATTTATAACTTTGATTAAATTCGTGGATAAAAAACGTGGCATTTTTTAAATATTACTTAGTATGGAGATAAGCACTGACCATCGCGTCTCGCACTCAGTTTCTATTCGTTGCTATCAGCAGTCCTGTTAAACTATTAACATGAAACCCTGACGAATTTCAATTCGATTACCTAGGTCGCCTTGCACTACCGAGGCGTAATATCACTTACGACTGATATACGGAATTAATGGATCTAGGTATTGGCAATTCAATCCTGCCCTTTGAGTCAGATTAATTACAGACGACTGTACATCGTCGTATTAATCATCTACACATTATTGAGCATCAAATTAATAATAATAAGCGAGGAACAATAAAATTAAAATTATGCTGCTGAATATTTGAAATCATGTTAATTTTGATACATTACCCTGCTGCAGCTAGATTTAATCGTCTCGTTTATATGATGCCAGATTAGATACATTTCTATCACGGATTGATTCAAAGTTGAGCAGTAAAACTGTGAAATAAAAAATGGTAACAATTGAAAACGTACTTAATATTTTTCTACAAACAGACACGGTAAAACTTTTCAGTTACTTTACTCAATGTACATACACAGCAGTGAACAAAGTTGTAGAGAAGAAGAGTTTTTGGAAGAACCATTGAAACGTTAGCAATATTCAAATCTTCGCCGGTAATATAAAGAATTCAATAAAAGCCATTGATTTTTCTTGTGATTTTGTTTGACCAAGATTTTGTACGTATTAACAAACTCTTCGTCAAATCAAGTCACAAGAAAAATCAATGGCTTTTATTGAACTTTCTTACTCTGTAATAATGTAACTCTTCTGTGTTCATGCGGTCCTTTTTACGTGAGTGCAAAGCAAAGTATACTTGATATATAACACTTTAAACTCTTGCGCTATGTACACATATTTAAAATACTGTTTTCCCCGGGTCTAACGCGATATTTATTTTGCAATGGCACTTGCTCTGAATGTGCCCCTTTATATGGTTGAACATAAACACGGGAAGTGGCCGATGCCTGCATGGCGTTGCCGGGCTGGACCTGCTCGTGCGAGAATGGATTTCAGGCAAATATTCGTGACAATTAAGATTTCACCTTTATGCATATTTTTTTTATTTCCTCGTGACGATCAAAAACACTCCCTGAAGGGGGTGCTTTTTTGGTCATTGCCACTCGTTGGGAATTACCTACTTTCCGCACTTATATCATAAATAACTATACCTTTATTTCTGACGTTTCAACACGGGGCGTCATGGTCGCAGATAACTGAAACCCCGTGTCGAAACGTCAGAATAATGGTAAAGAAATATCGCGTTACACCCGGGTAAAACCGTATTTTAAATATGTATACTTGAGATTATTTGAGTTGGCCGAATCGCATCAAAGTAGTCCATCCAAAAAGCGAATCTACCGTTCAATGTAGAAGGTTCCAATTCAAATAAAAGTATTATAAAAATTCGGCCACATTAAATAAACTCAACGATATACTATGTGTGAGTTTAGCGCATGTTAAGATGGTATCAGAATTTAATTTAATTAGTTTATAATTTACTTTAAAAACAAAGTTTAAACCGACTTCAAATCAGTAGCCATGCTTCAAGTTTGCCTATAAAACTTGAAGAGCCCCTCGATTTCTCCAGGATCCCATTATCAGAACTGGATTTTGGTGACAACGGGGCCAATCTGGAAGTATATTTATGCTTTCAAACAAAGATTTTTTTTTTTTCAAATCGGTTTATAAATTACCGAATTATCGCGTAACAAACACAAAAAAAATACAGATGAATTGAGAACCTCCTTTTTTGAAGTCGGTTAAAAATGAAGGCCCCCGCGGAATGTCGGCGTTTTTTTTTTGAAATCACACTACATCTTTTGATTTTCTCTGCTTAGTGTTCCTAATTCCCCAGCGGTACGTCTTGGGCATCATGGGCCTGTTGGCCGTGTGCAATGCGTACACGATGCGGGTCTGCCTCAACCTCGCCGTCACGCAGATGGTCCGGAGCAGTCAGAACGGGAGCGAACACTTGGACCCCAATGCTTGCCCAGACGATAGTGAGATTATTGCAAATGGAACAGTCAGTAGCAAACCAGTAAGTATATAATTGGTTTTAGTATGTATAACAGAAGTCATAAGACGGTCGTTAAACCGCAAGTACTTACAGAATTATGAATGTTATAATATTGTCATGATGTCGAAGAGATTTTTTAAACTTTAAATAATTTTTTTCTATCTTTTCATCTTTTCTTACCCCTTAATCTTTTATCAGCTTACGTCTGTCTTCATCGTTTTAAAATCACACTGATAAAAGATTGAATCAACTTTTAAATTAGGTACGGTCTGAGTGCCCCCGCTCGAAGCGGAGCGTGCGGTGGGGCAGCCAGCATTTTCCATGTACACGCCCCGCTCTGTTGCATGCCTAACTTGAGCGGGCAGGTAAATCAGGAGCGAATCTATAATTTTTTTTAAATAATAAGTTTCTGTCAAAAATTTCATTTTTGGTACAAACTTTTACTGCCGACTGTACTTTTTTGCATACCATCATCAACTACTCATTGAGACGATTCTAACGAGCTCAAACTCGATGGGGTTGTGTCGTTTAATTGCGGAGTTCCTATGGCCACCTTCCAGCTCCAGCATAAGATCAGCTCCAAGTCATCATAATATTGCATTGTCATGCGATATACATATGCATGCAAAATTTCAGCTCAATTGGATAACGAGAAGTGACTGAAAAATGGATTGCAAATTTTGACAGACAACTTACATATTTACATACTTTCATATTTACATACATACGATCAGTGCAAGTTGATATAAAGCTTGTAAAAAAGGGTCTGAAAACGGGTCTTAACCAACATAACGGTATAACGAGAACACGATTAACAAATTATAAATTGATTAAAATAATTAGATACAGACTTGTTTATTTTCTAATAATATCTTTATGAAATAATGCTAATAATACACTCGCGGTCAATGAATACGGGTCGGTAAAATACTGTCATATTTCCTATAATAGTGCAAGGTTGTACAGTTTTTTTAATCCTGTCAAGATCTTTATTTAATTATACATGTAAACTGCAAAAATAACAGTAACAGAAGAAAGTTACCAGGCTTAAATCGGACTCGTAAAAACCCATGAAAAAAAAAACAACGTTAACGGAGCGAGATATCGCAAAAATCGTCATTTTTGGACGTTGATATTTTTATAACAGGATCCCGGAAATTGCTAATACAGTTGGGTGTTAAAAAGAATACTATACTAAGTTAATAACTAGTGTTAAATATAAAAAAAATACCTATTGCGGTTATTTAATTTAGGGTGACCCGTATTCATTGACCGCGAGTGTATTTTACACGGTTCAACTCACGTATTAAATTCACTATGAGCGACATATCTCACGAAAGTTTAAATTTGATTCATATTTTTATGATTATTATAGAAAATGTGTATTTTTAAAACCAAATATTAAATAGTGCGAACAAATTTCAAATTCAACCACTTCTTTCTTTTGGTCATGTGTATTATTTTGAAAATAATACAGATCTGTTAATATGTGGTAATATGCGTATCTTCGGTGGTTGGAATTCAATACATACCTGAACGCTTTTATGCAAAATAACGTCTATACGTCTTGTCGTTGCTATAGATTTAATATGACATTTACAACGGTAGCGAATCACAAAAGTATGCAAACAACTCATTAGAGTTACATTTCGTAGTTATATAAACATAAATGCTTAACATTGTATTATTACACCCTAGCATTTCCCCGCGACTTTGTACGCATGAACTCCCAATTATCACATAACAAATTTTGACTTACATGAGAAACTTTAGCAACTAAATTAGTATTAACTTTAGCAACTATATACGATCATATATCAACTTCTCTTCTATAACAAATTCATCCCGGGAAGATTTTCGGGATATGAAATAATACTCTATGGTTTTCTATACTCTATGGTTTTCTATCTTTATAATGCCACCTCGTCTAAATACGTTTGGCCGTGATTGAGTAACAAACATGGTCCAAACTTTCATTTTCAGGATATTGGTTGTATGCTCGTAATAAACATATTTATATATTCACTATTCTTTCAACAATACACCTGTATTTTTAATATTACCTCAAATTGTAACCAGCGGGGTAAACACGTAACGTTCCGAACGCGCGTCGGTACAATTTAACTGTACCCTTATTGTGAGTTACAATCGTAACCATACGTTACGTAACTACAGACCGTGGCTCTAGTATAAGTTTTATCCATACAATGCGTTTTCGAACGCGTTTATATACAATTTATATGGCAACGCGACCAGCACCTCTAGTGGTAACTATAAGGAACTACGCGTTGCCATAGAAATTGAAACTAAACGGAAACGCGTTCGAAAACGTATTGTATCGGTAAAACTTATACTAGAGCCTCGGCGAATAAACGCGCTTCGAATAGATTTCGATTCGACCCGTCAAACTTGTAACTCACACTGCCGTTGTACTACGAAACCAACTGCAAAAAGTTAGACGCTAGCGTTTAGTTTTCGATGCGTAATTTAACGTTCGATTTGTACTACCAATCGGTAGTGTGAGACATTTCGAATCGAAAAATACCGTCACGACTATAGTTTACTATTTCACTTGCAAAATGGCGCGTGATATCGTATTATTCTGTCAAGAGTTACCGTAGATCCGATCGAAATTTATCTCAAATTAAAGAACTTACCTATAAAAAAAGGGTTTTGAATAGACAACATATATCCGCGGATTGTCGCGTATTTGTATTTAAAAATGCAAATAAATGACACACGTTCCGCCATATTGTTTCGACACTGTCGACGTCGCAATGCGCGTATTCTGTAATGTCATAACCGACAAACGCTAGCATTTAGATTAAAACGATAAATGCTTGTGTTATAAGGTTGAATATTGGAAAATGTATTAAACTATACGAACGATCGTGAAGTCGATCGCGGGTAAAGTAATGTATAAGTGACTCACGCTACGGTTTAGATTTTTAGTTCTATGAGTGACCACCAGGGGCGGTGTATAGACTGTTTATACTAAATCTTAACGTTAGGCGCTAGCACCTGTAGTAAACGCAACTCACTTCAATCCAACGCTAAGGGTACTGTCAATTTTCTATATAAAAAAAAAAACATTTAGACCTACCCGACGTTCGTACAATGCGTTACGTGATCGACCTGCAGACGTAGGTATTAGGTATATAAACCGATATTGAAAGATTTTTTTTAGTTACTCTTAACTACGAAAGCGTTATTAATTTTTTCTACTCCTGTACGTTATCTGTCATTTATATAGGCTGTAGCTCAAATACAATGACACCACTAATGAGTCTTCGAAAAACTCAATGCTCTATGGCCCAAAAACGCACTGTTTAGCGTACTTTTTTGGATCATACATTTTTCATAAAAGCACTGTTTAATTTTTTTTTAAATCGGCTGCTATATAATATTGCAGTGTTGCCAACTTCATAAACAAATATTTCGAAATAAAAGTATTTATTTACGATTTAACATTTGTTTATTATAAATTATTTACTACAATAATAATAAATTATCATCTATTGTGTGTTAAATTACATGTTTTATAAATTCTTGGTATTATTTATAAAAATAAACAGTTCGAATTCGGTCCGGATCCGGATTCGGTTTGGTTGGGATGGCAAGTGCAAACCAATTAAAAACAAAACAAACCATAAGCAAGAGCTGTCACATTTCCGATTTCCCACCAAAATATAGTTCAAAATGAAAAGACGAAATATCTTCAGATTAAAGGAAAAATTGAAAAATTTAGGCTCCGATTTGAACCGGCGACCGGCGGCTCGGAGCCTAAATTTTTAAATTTTTCCTTTAATCTGAAGTTTATAAATATCGTTAGCAGGCGTAACTGCATTATACAAAATGAAGACGAAAGATGATAGACTATTAGTCCTAAACTATTAAGATTTTATTCGTGTTTGTGAAGACAAAAGTGTACGTTCCTTTTAAAATAGTCGATGAAATTAATAACTGCACTCCTGAAGAAATTGCGTGAGTAGCAAAAGTACGAATAGAAAACTTGCTGCCTGAAAAGTTTAACTATTTTGTAGTCTGCTATTTATTTAAAATTTGTCGCAGAAAAAGTATTGTATGCAACGGTGTATAACTGGTCTAAAAACGCTCGTGGCGTCTTTAATGGGGAATGGATGAAAATTTTAGAAATGCCTGATTTTTTTTTTGGTTATAGGAATAACCTTCTTAGCACCAGAAAAAAGTTGCAGATTTTTCAGCGGCGTCAATTACTTTTGAAAAATATAAACAGTTAACAGTTTCTTCACTTACGTTTTGGGGTTAGGACGGCGAATGAGACATTTTCTTTGACCCGTCTCATATTACAAAAAATATTTTGAATATCTGACCCTGGCAATGACAAATATAGCTGCTGCAGCTGTCAATATCATTGCTAGTGTCAGTTTACCACGGATTTTAAAATATTTTTTGTAATATAAGACGAATCAAGGAAAATGTCTCATTCGCCGTCCTAAACCCAAAACGTAAGTGAGGAAACTGTTTATATTTTTCAAAAATGATTGACGCACCTGAAAAGTTTGCAACTTTTTTCTGGTGTTAAAGAAGGTTATTCCTAACACCAAAATAAAAATCAGGCAATTCTAAAATTTTCATCCATTCCCCATTGCGATGCTCGCCAAGGCTCGCATCGCAACCCACGCCACTCGCTTTTTAAGACCCTTCTTATACAACAGTTGCATAAAATACTATTTCAAAATGTATCGAGGAGCAATGTAATGTGCACTTATTTGACACATGTAGGCCAATCAAATAAGAATTTTTCAAAGAATTCATTCCCAAGCTGGAAATCGTTTTAATACCTTCATTTGGTCCTAAATAAGTGTAATCTGAGTTTGCCCAAACCCAGGAGGTGTGCATATATTTTTGCTCTTTTTTCATGTAGCACAAAAACGGTACTTCGGACCGAAAATGTATTCTACTCAATATTAAAGAAGGTCAAATTCTGCGTCGAATGAAAATCTAAAACTTCAATTTCGGTTCAGTGGTATAGTCGAAATCAAAGGTTAGAAACTGGGAAAATTTCGTCATTTAGTGCGACTTTTCAAGACCGACATATCTTTGAAAAATATATACCTACTGAAAAACCAATAGAATAAAAAATGTACAATATAAATTTTCACATTATATACATTGAACATCTTTAATATTGAACAGAATACATTTTCCGTCCGTCGTACTATTTTTGTGCACATGCAAAAACTGAAAAAAGAGCAAAAATTTCGCGGTTATTGAGCTCCCAAAAGTTAAGCACGCCTCCTGGCATGGCGATAGAAATTAAAAATATACTTATCTTAAAAAAAAAAGATATTTAACTTTGTGACAGACAGACAGACAGACGGAGTCGCACCATAAGGGTTCCGTTTTTACCTTATTGGTCCGGAACCCTAAAATACAGGCTGTATACATAGGTACCTACGTGTTTATAGTGCTGACAGATCTTAGAAATCATGTGTAGCCCATTCCCCTTCATCCAAGACAGGAGGCCTGCTCCAAGCTGTAGCAGGCTGTTGAGGGATGGCATCAATTTCTGAGACTAAATTGTTATGCGAAAATGTCGACTACCGCTTGCCGAATCCTTTTCAGCTGATAATTATGAAATAAACAATTTTATTTCGGCTTTCTTCTTTTTTTATAACCATTGTACTAGTGGATTTTTGAACTTTTTGCCTACCTTCAACCGCGCCATGAATGTTTAGCACTTTTGGACCTTAATTCAATTAAATATAGAGTCCAAAAGTGCTAAACATTAAATTTCCTCGACCGTACATTACAACTATTACAAGGCATCTTCCATGCTTCACATCAAACTGACAAATGCACGATATATTTTATGGCGTAAACAATAGATGTAGTGTAGGTATGCAAACGATCTAATAGTAACACCACGATTCCTTAGTACAAATAGGTAATTCATTTAGTTTCATCTCCATCTTCAAAGGAATCTTGAGCGAGGCAACCGACATCTATATTAATAATATCAGATCGGGTAATTTTGCCGTGGCAAACAACTGTGATAAAAATGAGGTCACTACTTACACACGTAATATTTAGGAATTTTGTCATCATCATCATTTTACATTTAACCTCTTTTTGCTGTGCCTTCTTCGTTTCAAGTTCTATTATATCTTGGCGATGGATTTGGAGTAAGGCGTAATCTGTGATATTGATCTCGACTTTGGGCCTTTGAAACTATTGTTATTCAGCTTCAAGTTTCCCGATTAAGTTACAGTTTCAGAAGAGATAAAATTAATGAATTAATGAAAGCCATCCTGGATGAAGATGTGTTCATGCTTTCATCAAAATATAGAGTATTTCCACTATATTCATGCATCTCGTTTATTTGTGAGATAATTGAATTTGCGTTAATTTAAAATCGAGAAATAAATATAAATACTATATTTTGTATAAATATCCTTCCGTATTGAAAATCTACGAAACTTAATAAACGGGTCGAGACAACGTGAGGCTTGAGACTTGTCATTATTAAAAGATGCTAGATAACTTACATATAATGTGTATTCATAAACATTACAATGTCAAAGTTAATTAATTATACTCAGGGGATTAACGTTATCATGCTGGTACCTACTGTTTATTCAGAAAAACGCCGTGTTATTTTTAATGAAACAAGGTGATGGCATTTCTTCATTTTACTTTGTCATTGTCATGATATTTAAAAATCATGCAATTTTGTTTATTAATTGATTAGTTGATTACTTTCTGATCGTTCATTTCATAGTGTACAGGTAGGATTGATATACCCAAGTAATTTTAGATTTTTAAATGCATACAAAAAAAAAAAGATCGATGAACCGTATCATAAAACAGTTAATAAAAAACGAGTTTGTCTTGAGGGAGTTTTACTCTGAAGCCAAAGAGCGAAACGGAATCCGTCTTCGCGAGAACTTCTCGTATGTCATAACATAATGCCTCCGCTGCTAAAAGGGTGTTTATATAGCTATTTAATTTTTTAGCACGCAATATTCGACTGGTCGGAGTCGACTCAGGGGCTGATCCTCAGCGGTTTCTACTACGGATACGCCATTACGCACGTCCCGGGCGGGTACTTAGCCGAGAGATATGGAGGGAAATGGACCTTGGGAATTGGCCTTTTGAGCACCGCTGTGTTTACGCTCTTGACGCCGGTAGTTGTCAAGGCGGGAGGCGCGACATGGCTATTCATTCTTCGGGTGCTGCAGGGCATGGGTGAAGTAAGTTATTGCATTTTGTTACTTTCCTTAGAAAAAAATGGATATATAAGTAGTACGTTAACCATAATTGGACTGGTTAAATAAATGTATAGATTCTCCTCCAATTTAATTAGTTTACTTCTGGAGTCTCAGCCTCTCAGGTTCGATAAATAGAAAGAATATCGTCAATATGAATCAACGTGCAATCATTAAGCATTCATTACTTCTTCTTTATATTTTAGGGTCCCACAATGCCAGCCCTTATGATAGTACTGGCGCGCTGGGTACCACCTCATGAACGCGGGCGCCAGGGTGCCATGGTGTTCGGTGGCGCCCAGATAGGGAACATATTTGGCTCCTTCATGTCCGGCTTCCTTATGGCTGGAGACAGAGACTGGGCTAATGTCTTCTACTTTTTCGGAGTCTTCGGTATTCTATGGTTCTTATTTTGGGTGAGTATTTGCTTTTTTAAACATATCATTCCACAACTCCTGAGTATTGTGTTCCGAGTTAGAGATCTGTCTGACTAGTGTCTCTTGCATAGCGATGTCTCCAATCAATTTAAGTTGCAAGGGACGACCTGCATGTATTTTTTTGGAATTGCATGCGCCCGTAAGCTACAGTGACTGCACACCACCAGATGGGACGTGAGCGTTTTTACCACCATTGTGGTATATAAAATATATTCTAAGAAAATATAAAGAAAATACAAAAAAATTACAAATCATCAATGGAGGAAATTGCGGGCAGAACCCAGGCAGGTTATATTTATTTAAGAGATAAATTATGTGGACTATTATTACTTTGTCAAACTCATTTCGCGCGCGCGTCGGCACGTCTAGTACATTAAGGGCCGATTTATCAACCCCCAGATAAAACATATCTGTCAGATAAATGTTAGGCTGTCCTTTTCTTTAACATGGCTGGGGAAAAGGATATTGATAATTTTGTCTGACAGATACATTTATCTGGTGATTGAAAAACCGGCCCTAATACAAATACATTTTTACGTATAATGTTTGCGTCCTCCATGAACAATAGAGTGTGACGTCACATATATGGGTACTGTGCTAGGATTATGAATGATATGTTGAACGTTATAACCTAGTTTTCATGTCACATTTTCAATAAAGGAAAATACTTATATTTAAAGAAAACTTGTTGCTTGTTTATTCTCGTATCTCAGCTTAAAATTACGTACTTACAGTTAGTTTCAAGTTTCAAGTTGCAAGCAATTCTACTTGATAGCAAGTTAGTGGGTAAAATCGTGAGATATATGGACGCGTATTGTGCGAGCCGTGAAACCTGTATAAAATGTGCATGCTTGCATATTTATAAGCAGTCCTATACTTATACATTGCCATGATGGTAATCGTGGGCATGGCACCATACCATGAGATAAATAAATAAGAATTAGGGACACTCTTGCTCATATCGCTCTAGTCCCATAGATATTAAGCTGTTCATCACACAAATATTTGCCCTGATTTATGAGGATTGAACCCAAAACCATCAGCTTCGCAGGCAGGGTCACTACATAATAATTATGTACTTGCCTTAACCGAGTGAATCTTTCGCTATAAACTCAAAGGCAGTTTTTTCTACCAATAAATTTATTTCCAAACTGATACCTTTTCAGAGCCTGCTATGCTACAGTACTCCAAACACACACCCGTATATATCCGACGAAGAACTCAAATACCTGAATGAGCATGTGACGAGCTCGGAGAAGGCAAGCATACGAGATCCTGTGCCTTGGAAGGCTATTGTCAGATCAGCCCCGGTCTGGGCACTGCTTTTTGCTGCTGTAAGTAAATTTACAAGGTTTTTTTGCGGTTCCATACCCAAAGTTTTCCAAGGGAGCCTAATTATAAATCTGTCAGTTCGATCATCTAACCGTGGATCCTGTCTTATTTGACTGTTTTGAGAGAAAATATTATTGCAACACTTTAGAATCACATACCTCACCATGTTTTGAAGCGTTACAATAAATATTTTCTGTTAAACATAAACTTTCTGACGCGTAAAAGCAAAATGTGTTTTATCTGCTTGCTAAATATTAACATAATAGGTATATGGAAACGTTCAATTTAGTATTTAATGTACCTACGGAGTGAAAGCTATTTGATACGTCTTGATTGGGTTTGTGGCAAACGATCTAAGGGCAAACGATTTAAGATTTAGTAAACTGTTTCAATCTAAAGTTTTCATAAATCTTTGAGATATAAATTTAATTGTAGTGTATTTAAGTTACTAATATTCGAACCATATTATTACATTTTAACATCATCTTAGAACATTATTCATCTAGGGCAGGAAAACAAAGAATAAACTTAATAAATATGTGATCTGAGGGTTTCTTTGTTACCGTCCGTAGTGAGTAGGTACATAATTTTACTCAGGTCTCTCCCTGGACGGGAATTGGGATTCCCCATTCATTGCGCCGGCCGTAAACTCTGCCACTTCGGATGTGACGTAAATTACCTATATTATGTGAATACGGAACGATTTTAACAGCTCTTTGTATCAACACGTGTACACACACATGACAAAGCATGTGTAAATGCATATGTAAATCATTTCACACGTAATTGCCAGCTACATAATAAGTGAGCGAAGCGAAAATGGTTTGTCAGGATCGTAGCAAATGGAGATCCGTGATCTCTGCCTACCCATCTGGGAAAGAGGCGTGATTATAATGTATGTATGTACATAATAACGTTGTCAGGCGAATATGACAATATGATCATGAATACCATGATACAGTCGAAATTTGATGGCCTTGATGCTTATTTAATTTCAATAACAATTGAATTGGTCAACTAGGTATTACACGCTTATTGTGGCAATTTTAAGACATTTGCATTTCGTAATAAATATAGTTCTCATTTCAACCTGGCTAAACCAAATTATTGTGGCCACAACATAAGCAACGGCGCCATGGTCGGCCGAGGAGGAGATGGCGAGTTAATTTGGCCGTATTTTAAAGTGACAGACCAGAATTGCCAATGATTTAATTATCATATCAGCCGAAAGTCGTCCACTGCTGTGACTGCTGGGCATAGGCCTCCCTCAAAGAGCGCCACAATGACCTGTTCTGCGCCACCCACATCCAGCCAAATCCCATACTACATTACCTACCGTAGAACCCCGTGATTTCGCCTGGATTTCGCAGTTTTTTGAAAATTTCTCACAGATTTAAACGTTTCTTTGCTTGTTAAGATCAAAAAACAAATTCATGTATATGGGACTTTAGTTTACCGTAACTTAAGGTCTAAATTTCGCTAAGGAATGGCTACAATTGGACTCTAAAGGTGGTAGGCGAAGTTTAGACAAAATGCCGTCTTCGTCTACATACTGCCGGAGGGTCAGTTATATACAAAATTTGAAGTTGCCGCCATCTATCTTATTAATTTTTAACGTGTTTTCGATTATGGTAAACAAGGACAGGTTACGATTCGAAGTTAGTTTCATATTTTTACCTACCTACTGTTTTTGCGATAGGGCTGTCAAAAATCATATTAACTTACTCGACAACAAAAAAAAGGGTAATGTTATAGGACTAATAAAAAATACTTGTTTTAAAATTTAAAAAGTTATATCATGAAAAATGAACTACTTACCTTGTTTTATATTATGCTAAAATCACAATCAGCTTAAATCAGTAACATTAATAATTGAGTACATCTAGCTAATTATCTCAATCATCACAGCCTTCTATCATAATAGTAGGTAAAGATAAACATGAATCAAACACATTAATATTATATGACTTAAAAATATTGATAACACAGGTACGAGTACGTGAACATTCATATTTATATCACACACTTGGATTGACAGCCCTAGGGGCAGGCGAAGTGAAGCTACAAGCTGGCCTGAACATGACCTCAATTACATTTTAATCGATTGCGACGTATACAAATAAGTAAGGTAAAAAACAATACTACCGTAAAAAAGAGCATTAGTTGTAGATTATAGTACAAGAAAAAACTTACCGGTATCTCTTCTTAACCACTATTTATAACAAAGTTCCGCCAAGGCAATCCAAAACACGTGCTGTCACTGTAACGAAATACCGGCACTTACCGTAAACGGCGTTAAGTTAGCCACAATCGGTGAGAGAATATTGACATGCATAAAACACTTTCAATTTAGCAGTTTTGTGTGGAACCTGCCCTTAAAACTAGGCGGGAATTTCAACTTTTATTAAAATAGGCGATGTTAGGTATCCCAAGCGAAGTCACGGGGTTCTACGTAGGAGCCCATTCACGCACCTGCAAGCAAGCCAACATAGGCAAGACACAGCTATTAAGCCTCCTCAGACCACTTGGACTGAGTGAGCCTCTCTCAGACTGGCCTAGCCTGCGGCGGCGGACAATAGTAAATTTGACAATAGCACAATAGTTGTTAATTTTACTATTAACGGCCACCGCAGGCTGCGACAGTGTAAAGCCGAGGTATCATTCAATAGTAAATTTGACAGCTAATGACAATATTTATATTGACCGCCGTGGCCAGGCCGCGCCAGTCTGTGAGAGGCCTTATTCATGCCTTAGGGCTGATTCAGACCGGAATGGCAGCGGCTGGCAGCAGCATCACCGCGGGCGGACACGCGTCGTCTCCCATCGCCGCCTTTAGACCAGTATCGCTCGAGTAAAGGTCGCGCGGATAAGGCGCAGGCTACATGATGTCCAGCAAAATCGAAGTCACACCGTACTTCCACTTTTACACTTCTCTCTCGAGCTCTCTCGTTGGAGCAATCGGTTGCAATAAGGGCGGATTATTGGCGGAGTTGCAATAAGTGGTTATCAAAAAAAATGATTCTCCCTTTTTAGACCAAACCACTTTAGCCCTAATGTTTCATTAGACCTAATGTTTCACTAGACCTAATACATTTTTTTCTTAAATAGTAAACTTTATAGGATTATTGCAAAACAAACTTAACCTAACCTAGTTACTTATATTTGATGATATTCAAAGAAAACCTGAAAAGTTCACTGTTTCGGATGAAAATGCAATAAGGTCTAGTGAAACATTAGGGCTAAAATTGTTAGGTCTAACATAAAGAGAGCCAAAAAAACCCTAATTGAATCTTCATTCATCACTGCAGATCGGCCACGACTGGGGCTACTATACCATGGTGACCGACCTCCCGAAGTATATGACGGATGTATTGAAGTTCAACATAGCGGCGACGGGCACGCTCACCGCCATGCCGTACCTCGCCATGTGGGTCAGCTCGTTCGGGTTCGGACTGGTGTGCGATTATTGTGTGAAGAAGGAGTGGCATTCTATCAAGACGGGGCGAATTATTCATACTACAATTGGTATGTTTAATCGATACTCAATAATAATAAATACACAACATGAAACGATTTTAACGGATTTTATCGTGTATATTATAGCGTAACTTTGAAACTTGCGGGATGTATTTAACATCTCGACCTTTTTAGCGCTAGTATACGCGATAAAATCCGTTTTAAATTCCAGTGACTTTTTAATATATAAGTTGGCGTATGTAAAAGTAGAAACATACGAATTTAAGAGCCTGAACTTGATTTTTTACTAGTGTTATTTGTACTCATGGTTTTGAGTAGAAAACACGATCTATATAACAAAAAAACCCTAAAGTGTGTAATATTTTGGGAAAACCCCCATTTCGAGTAAAAAATGCCTTCTTAGTCGCCCGCCAGACTACACTCGTGTCGGTAGTAATTGCTACAACGTGAATTAAGTTATCCCAAGATTCCCAAGCACCTCCCAAAGGGTTAAGATAAGAATGGTAATCGCTAAGCAACTCGTAAACAACCCGTCGCATACATTATTGGACCCGAGGGGACGGGAAATTGGAACTTTGTGACATAGGTCCTTGATAGCTTCTAACATTATTATTTGTTATACACATAAATATCAGTAGAACAGTGGTAGGTACATTATTTGTATTTACTTGGAATAAAATAGGTAATTTTAAAATATTTTTCTTTTCTGTGTTTGTTTATTGTGTACAGTAGGTACACTTGTTGGATAACAGTTTAGGTGCCCAAGGCATTAAAACTAAGTACCTCCATAGTTACTACTATATTTTTGACCCAGTTATAATTTCAGTCCCCACTGAAAACCAGCGACTCGGCCTGCCTGGCCGTGGCTTCTTACTTAGTGGAGACTGTGGATCCTTTTTAACATCTTTTTACTTATTTAAGTAACTTTGTATGGATTTTTTCCTTAACGATGATAAAATTTCACCTAGTGACTGCAATACTACATCTCAAATGTATTGTTTATTCGAGATATGACTCTATTGCACTGTGCAATAGAGTCATATCTCAAATATGTTTTAATTTTGAGATGTGGCCGTATTTTAGTCACTAGGTGATGTATTTGTTGTTATATGGAGTATGGAAAAGATACAATAGTAATTGTAACAATCCTATCGACACATTATCGCAACACCTTTACATTCTTGTAGCACCTAATAATAATGTGCGTTATCGTTTTCAGCCGCCACCGGCCCAGCCATTTGTATCATATTAGCTTCGTACTCCGGCTGCGACCGGATGGCTGCTGTGGCGTACTTTATCGCCTCTATGGCGTTAATGGGCGGCTTCTACAGCGGAATGAAGGTAATTATTTAAACTATTGTATTAAACATGCATGCATTCATGCATGCATGTTGTGTTTGGATGTAATCTTTGGCAGGCAACTTTTATGTTTTAAATGGGAAAATACCGAGCTGGGAAGACCAGAACGCAAATGTTGCCGGCAACAGCACTTCTCGTTTAGTTTGTGTCACTTTTAGTTTCATGATTTTATTTTGTCTTGGTTGCACTTGATTTAATTTCTTTGTCCGAAAATGATAGAAGTCTAATTAAATTTCTGCACACGACGTCTTTTTAAACGTGGATCGTAAATAATGTACAGTCGCCATCACATACATAGGTACACTATAGGTGTTCAAAAATATCGGCACATTGCCTTGAAAATAGAGGTTTGTCCCAATGGTTGAGACGTGCTTGTTTGCTCCGATGCATGTGATGGTGACTGTACATAAAGAAAATTTCCGCCTTAAATCGAATTTCCGAAATTTTTTTCGAATGGCGAAAATGTGAGAGTATACCTACCTAAAGGTGCATGTCCATCACAGATGTGCAAAACTGTGATCTATCTAGCATGCGAGGATTGCGAAGGTGGCAAATATATGTAACCACTGCTTCACCCATCTCTGGTGGATATTTTCATAAAGTTAAAATCGAAGTCTTGATTATTTTTACCCTATCTTCGTTAGCATTATGGCTACATCTTACTTTGCAGGTGAACGCCCTGGACCTGGCGCCGAATTACGCCGGTTCTCTAACTGCAATGATCAACGGCACCTCCACCATATCCGGTATCATCACACCCTACTTGATAGGACTATTGACGCCTGATGTGAGTCCAAAGTAATTTACACTAAGGGGTATTATAAGTCCGCTATTATTGACAAGTGGGGCTTTCGGCAGTGCAAAGCCTGCAACTTAGAGTAGGTATATATTTCTACAGAGGAGCTATGGTAACAATAATAGCACGACCGAGAGAGATGGTAGTATACAAATCTCAATAAGTGCGACAGAAAGGGATATATCATTCATTGTCCTTGTCATAGTTCCACTTATATTTGCCGCAACTTAGTTAGTATGAGGTTGCGGCAAATAAACTATTACCCGCCCAAATTAAGTGGGTTGTTTATGGTTAGCCGTCAGCCATTTTAAGACCAGTTCCTTTAGCTGCATAAGAGCCTTTCTGTCCGTTATAGTAGCAGCAGTATAGCTCCTCTATAGATATATATACTCTAAGGCTTGCAAGGAACACATATGACACTAGCATACGAGTGATTATGTCACACCTGGCCATAAAGTGGCAATTACCGCCTGGCTTCGCGTGCGGAAAATCCAACTTCCTGACCCTCGGGAGACATATACAGAATTAAATGAACAGTTTGCTGTTTTTTCTTATTCAGAATGATCTTTTTAAGTTCTCCTATTGATTTATCTTTGAAGAAGATCGTCAAGTTTTGAATAACAAAGTAAAACGTGAAGGGAGTTTGATTATTATGACGAAAAATTTCGACAGCACATCAAACTTGTATTGATTGACGGTTTCAACTTCCCGACTCGATGTCAGTGCCCGAAATGGCGTCAAAGTGGGTTAATGCCCAAGTTACACCTTGTTTACATTATCTTATATCGACATTTATGATTATGATGCCATGTGATTGCGGTTCCGTCAGTTTAAAATACACTTTTTAAGAGCTTACACTAAGTGCGATACATACCATATTATATGTTTAGTCAGCCTTATAGCATCTGCCCAGTGGCAGCGATTTAGGGGAGATACGTAGGTACATGCAGTCAGAATAGATATTTAAGCAATAAGGTCCTAGAACCACCTTATATGTACATTTTAATGATGTACATATAGTTGAGGGTTCAATTTAGTTTAAGTTAGGTTTAGTTAGCAACCAAGTCTTTTTTTTTTAGTTGAAGTCGTATATGAATTTTTTCTGTTAGAACCTTATAGTCACCTCAAATCGATCTACGATTACAAGCACTTTCACGACATCACGACCCTCAGTACCTACTCGGGTACTGAGCTCGTCAAGTCAACCCTTACTCTTAAGTAATTTATTTTATTTAATCGTATGGCAATTATTATTTTGGCCTTTGAGTTTCTCACTCTTTAGTACCACCCAGGTCACGTGCAGGGTTGTGGTAGGTAGGTAAGCTCCTGCGGACGCGAGTGACAGTTGTCCCCCCTTTGTCAAGTGAGTGGGCAACTCGACTGTTAGAGGTTCTTAAGCCACCCGAAGGCCTCTATAACTCGGCTTAACGACTACTGTCATAGACAGCAACCGGGATCAACTGCTTAGCGTGCCTTCCAAAGCACGGAAGCGCTCATTTATAGTAACCACTCAAACAGGCGGTCACCCATCCAAAGACTGACCCCTGCCGTCTTTGCTTGACCAGCGTTATCGTTTCCGATACGCAGGCGCCGCCGGGCTATGAACGCTTTGCTCTCAAGTAATAAAATCATTATTTTGTTTCAGTCAACATTAGGTCAATGGCGCATTGCGTTCTGGGTGTGCTTCGCCGTGTTAATCGGCACCAATGTGGTGTATTGCATCTGGGCAGACGGCAACCAGCAGTGGTGGGACGACATCCGGCAGTACGGATACCCGGATGACTGGAAACATGGTTCCCTGGCCAAATTGGATACTGATAAAGAGAAGAGTAAAAAAGTTGAGGCAACTTCCTTTTGAGAGTTGGATAACCTTATTCATAAATGGTTATCAATGCCATTTTAGTAAAAATTGGCTAACAGAGGCTTGTGACATTTCATGAATAAGGTATATGGATCTCTCGACTTTCTATCCTGCCAAGGCGTCATCTTGAGGGATTTATACGAGTATACTTATTTATTTATAATAATGATACTAATTATAATACTTAAGTATGTGGAAAGTACAGTCAATCTCAAGAATAGCATATTAACTGGATTTAAAAATAAGTCACAAAATACCATCGTAATTAACTACCTTGAACTTACCCAGTTAAGATATTAATATATTTATAAATAATAGAATAATATTTATTCTGGTAGCTCGAGAATCTTTAAAAATATCACGTGTGTATAATTAGAAATCAGCATATATACCAATCATTTTGAGTACCGTACCTATTTAGTCGTACAAAATACTACAAAATCAGAAAATGTGTCTGCAAGTAAAATTATTACTAGGTACATACAGTCAGCATCATAAATATGTATACATTTACGATCGTATGTCGGTGGAATAAGGTTGAAAATTGGATACATATATTTGGAGCTAACCGTACGTATCAAACAATTATTCATTTCATTTAAATGGTTATTGGAACATATGTGTATAATAATTATCATTAACTACGCCATAGTCAATTGAATGCCCACTTATTAAAATGTACTAATAACATTAAGGTTTTTAAAGTGCCATTAATTTTAATTTCGACGAGTCCAATCCTGAAATTGTACGATTAAAATAAATATAATTAATTGTATAAGTTTAATTTTGTAAATAAGTAGGTACCTATTATCAGTGATTTTATCTGTACATTAGTTAAGTATTTGAAATAGGCAACAATAGTAGAGTGCTTAGGCGACCGGTTAGCCTAGCGGGTAGTGACCCTACTACGAAGCTGAATGTCCTGGGTTCGAATCCCAGTAAGGGCAAATATTTGCGTGATGAGCATGAATAGTTGTTTCCGAATTTTGGATGTTTTCTATGTATTTAAGTATTTTTATTAATTAAATATATCGTCATCTAGTACCTTTTACACAAGCCTTATTGAGCTTACTGTGGGACTAGTTCAATCAAATATTTATATATTAATTTGTTTATTGTTCAAAAGGTACATTTAGAAAATAAACCTTTCATATGAAACAATTTATCAAATCCATGCCACAGTCGAGGGTCAATATGAAGTTGAATATGACATTGGGTTTTATACGCGAGTTATATATACCCTCTACGTTTCACTTAGATTTCGAGTTAATTAGACAAAAACGTAAATAATATTAATAAGGTTGTCAATGACAAGGGACCGGAACCGGTTACCCTAATCGGGGTTTTCCATATGCTTATTTTAAAGGTTGTTTTAAAAACCCCAATCAATAAGGTTACCTTATCATAAGGTAACCTTATTGAAAGGGTAACCCCAACGATCCAGTTAACTCAGTTAACCTAGGTTAACACTAACCGAAATGAAAACCCCATCCAATACGGTTACCGTATCATGAGGTTTTGAACCAGTTTAAAGGAATATGATTTTAACGCACACTTAAATACGACTTATTATTGAATAACCGCAGTGGCTGGCATCGGTTTTACCAAGCTTGCTAGGATACCGCAAGGCGCTCGGCGGCACTGTTGCGACGCCGCGAGGCAAAAGTCGCAAGCGCCGTCTGCAAGCCGAAGCACTTAATGCGTTTCACTCAACCATGTTGATCTCTATGCAAACTGGTTTCGTTTGCCGAAAACGCGGCTTCTTATTCAAACAGTGTGTCAAATGGTACATTGCTTATTTATTATGAAAAAAAAAACAGTTTGAATAAGAACCCGATTCGCGCACCGAGGATTCCGTACAAACTTAACTTATAAAGGATTTATGATGATTAATAATTAAGTAATTAGGACCATTTTTTGGTTGATCTTGTTAGGTACTGTTTTCAAATCCAGTTTTCGGAGCTGTACGATTTTACCCAGTTTAGTGCATTTTATTATATACGTTTCTAATGAACTCGTCGATCTCATTGATTGGCTCTAGCTAGCCAAATACACAATATCAGAATGTAAGAATCTGTTGTCAATATGACAACGATACATCGGCACCTCCGCACGTATAACAACATAGAGTTATTATCCCGGGACTACAAAAGAATATGAATAAATTGTGTTTTTAGAAATCCGGGATTTAAGTATGAACCCTTCTTGGTCCTAATTTATGCAAATATTATAAAGAGGAAAAATCTTTGAAGCTGTAGCTTCGTAAGTTTCATAGTGTGTGTGTATGTGTGGGCAGTGATCAGAATTTATGGTGCAACACGGTGGGATATCGAGTAGAAATATTAATATGGAAATCACCAAATTACAATATCTTGTATAAAAAAAAATGTTTTTTTATAATTGTAGTTAAGTTAGATCAATGGCAGATCAGTTATTTAGAATGTTTTTGTATGTAGTGATATTATTTTATATCAATTGTTAAAATGTTATTAAATTTTGTTCTCCAAAAATAAAAGTAAGTCTCGGAATCATTTACTCCGTTTCGCATCGGGAAATCGGATCGTTGGTAATAGGTAATAACTGGAACCACTGGGCCAATTAATTTTTATTTCATCAATGTACTGTAGAATGGACTTTCTGGTTGGTCTTAGGCCATAGTTAATGCCACGGTTTGCCTGCGTTTTTTTGCAATTAAGAGATAGTACTCATATAAAGAGATTTATTACCTTGTTATTATTATTTTATTTTTCTATTGATATGAATAGTCATATTGTTATCGCACGGCGAGGTAAAAGCGGGCCAAAAACGAATGTGTTTTGGTATTTTCTAATGTTTTAGGATTAACCAGATTACGGCGGCGGTCGTAGTGACAGCAATAAATGCCTCATTCATTATTATAAATACGTTCTTGCCAACGTTGTTATCTTTAAGCGACTTAAGCTTTTAACTTTGCGGCTGATTTTAACTGGGGTGTGATATTTCTCATTATTTTCAGAATAAGATTTTTCGCAAACATTAATATGGTCACGTATTTTAGTTATAACACTATAGTATGACCATATCTCTCAAATGGTCGTTTTGTTTTGCTGAGCTGTGTTAATTTTGCTAAACGGAAAGGTAACAGGAAAAGTATCATGATCATTTGAAGCACCGCCGGCCGGTGTTTAGCAAGTGTTTGCAAAAAATGGGCTCGCCGCGACTTAAGCCTATTGTTATTGCTAATGACGGTCTCAAGTGGAATCACGCCAGATAATATTGAATCCACATAAGCACTCCGATAGCAAATACTGTAACAAATATAAAATGAATCGCACTAAAACGCTTTTAAAGAGTAATTTTTATGATCCCGGGATTAGGTGGTTTAACAACTCTATATTAGGTGCACACACGCCGCCGCCTCAAAGATTATCCTATCGACTAATCCGTGACGCGACGCGACGTGGAAATAGTTATTTGTTATACAAGGGGGGAAAGTTGTATTTTACCTGCGAGTGTTCATTTTGGGTATATACTCGCTACGCTCAGGATTCTATTTTTGAACCACACGCTTCGCTCGTGGTCAATCATAGAATCCTTTCGCTAGCTCGTGTTTCAACACACGAGAAGTAAAATAACTTTTCACCCGTGTATAACACTAATCTTTTCACCTCACTACAGCGAGGAAAATAAGAAATAGGGTAAAAAAAAAAGTTAAAAAAAGTTGTAAAAAAAGTAAAAAAAAAAGTAAAAAAAAAAGTTAAAAAAAAGTTAAAAAAGTTGAAAAAACTTTCAAAAAATTAAAAAAAAAAGTTTAAAAAAGTTTAAAAAAAGTAAAAAAAAAATATGTTATAAAATATACAAAAAACCATAAATAAACATTTAACGTTCTACGTCATAGTACTTATAACGCAATAAAAAAGCAATTTTCTCAATAGATATCAAACATACAAAAAGACCTTTCCGAGCAAGTGAGGTGAAAATATTTTGTTCGTATAGTAGGTACATTTGCATCCAAATTTTTTATTTTGAAAAAGAAATGAAAAATAAATATTTATTTCCGTAACACAGTGATATGCAGATTACAAGGTAGGGGCTTCCTATTAAGTATATTTTAATATATCTAACTATATATTTATTTCATTCGTTACTTAAGAGCCCTTAATTTACCTTTACTGCCACTGAACTTTTAAATCTTAATGTTTTTTTCTATAGAAAGTTAGATTGTGTGTGTCATGTCATGATATAAAACTAATTAAATTGTATAACTACCCACCGGGAGTCTGATCCCATGAAACAGCAACGCGAGTACGATACGCGATACTCTATAACATGTTTAAACATAATGCGCAAATCACAATAAGCAGCTGATGATAAGGTTACCATAACCCAATGAAAACCCCAATTAAAAACCCCATCCCAATAGGGTTTGAGGTTAACTCAATTAGTAGTTACGGTTAACACTTCCGATAAGGTTACCGTAACAATCGGTTAACCGTATCATACGGTTAACCCCATAACAGGTAACCGAATTGATTCGGTTACCGGATCGATACGGTTAACCTTAAAGAGGTGTTTTCCGGTCCCTGGCTTGTCATACATATATTCAGCTGGAGCGGTCAGCAGATTATACTTTATGCTTGAAAGCATAAAAATTTATACGTTTTATGGAGCTTAAAAAAGTCGAATTTGACGAGCATGAGAAGCGATTTAAAAACATTTGTTGCTAAGTAATGTTTATCTTAATGTTATTAAACTGTTGTAGAATTAAATCTAGTTTCATTTATTCTTCATTGCGATGACTAAAAGTACTACAAGTTATGTGTGTATTGTTTACATGTTACGATAATACAAAGGGAATACAAATATAAGGTTTTTATTCGCCATTCATTGGATTAAACTAGTTTTTTTTAAAACCACTGGAATACAAACATCCGCTTATAGTGGTCATAAAGAGTCGTGGGTGAAATGCAAAAAAAATGTACATAGTTAAGAGCCTTAATCTAATCTACGCTTTAACTTTTTTCCATTGTGTAACGGCAATTACCCGTACATTTTGTATGAGTAACTTTCGTTACACAATGGAAAAAAGTTAAAGCATATATATTAGATTAAGGTCCTTAATTATGTACTATTTTTTTTGCAATCAACCCTCGTACCCACGGCGCGGTGCCACAAACTACTATTACTTACATGTCATTGCACTGAAAAACCAAGACAACCTACATTTTTACTAAGATTTATTACGAAGATAAAAATGTCGTAATTACAAGCTGAAAGTTTGAATCACAATGTTAACTAGTTCAGGAGTACCAGAGGAGTGGTACGCCCTGTTTCACTGTCAGGCAACTGCCATACCTACCTTACTTTACCAGAGCTATATGAAGAAACGCCTGCACTAAATTAACTTGCAATGTGTAATCAAGTTTACGTTACAGATTGATTAATACACAACTCCAAGTAAATTGTATGTAATGAATGTACAGTCGAGTTTGAAAATACGTTATTGTTAACACATTGACGGCCTCCATAGCCCAGTGGGTAGTGACTCTGCCTCCGAAGCTGGAGGTCCCGGGTTCGAATCCCGGTTAGGGCATTTATTTTGTGTGTTTATCACGAATATTTGTTCCTGAGTTATGGATGTTATATATGTATATAGATATATTTATATGTATTTATCTATTATATATATCATCGCCTAGTACCAACAACACAAGCCTTATTGAGCTTACCGTGGGCCTAGGTTGATTTGTGTAAGATTGTCCCGGAATATTTATTTCTTTATTTATTTATTTATTTATTTATTCACTGCCAAAAATTACTACGCGCTACGCTCGTAGCCGATCCCTTGGTTTTCACGCTAAGTAGGTTGCCGAAAGCGGATACGGCGTAGGCTCCCGCTGGGCGGGTTCCTGGCAGTCAATGTGTTAAGCATAACCACTCACTTGATTGTGGCAACCACAGTTGCCAATTTCGTGCACCCCTAAATTGCTTCTGGCAACTGTGGTTGCCAAGCAAAGTATGTGCCTTGATAAAAATAAATTGAAAGCAATTTAGGCTACCTTTTTTTAAATCCGAAAGCAAGTGAGTGAATAAACCTTTCGGAACGCACGTAAGAGGTTTATATAAGAACTCGATAGTAACAGATATCGTACAACTTAAAATAATACAAACCGCGCATATAAAACGTTACAGCAGATAAACCATAAACTTAAGGACACAGGAGACAGTTTTTTACCGTCTGTTTTTTTACTAGAGCACACGTTATGCACGTCACACACGTTAGGTTTTCAATGGGGACCTGCCATAAATTCATTCCAAAGTTTATAGCCTGTACGAAAAAAAAACCATAATGAAATATTGACCCTGCCATGTTTATATATTTTCGAGTTAGTAATGTATGTCAAACAATTTCCTGTTTTTTAAAGTATACACCAGCGGCATTAAATAAATTCAAGGCCTCTAAAAACAGCTTTACTAGCAAAAAGTGCTTTCGGCATGGCACTGAAACTATACAATAAGTTACCGGAATTTGTAAGAGAAACTGACATGCCACAAGTTAAATCAAAATTATTTAAATTTTTGACAGGTAAAGCTTTTTATTCAGTCAATGAATACTTAAACTGTAATTAGCGAAATATTTATAACTAAGACTATCTATATATAAGTATGTAAAGCATGCTGCTTGCAAATTTGTATGCCTAAATGGCCAAACATAGTGATACGCATGTTACCATTGTACCATCTTTGTTACCTATGCTTTACAAATAAAATTTACTTTACTTTACTTTACTTTATGATCCAAGTTGGTACTTACTCCACCCTATTCAGAGCAATGACGCGTAGTTGCAGTATCCAAGACACAACCGGATTGCTCGCGGTATTTGAGCTCCGGGAGTGTTGTGGAACCTCCCTGTGCAACCCGACGTGAGCCAACTTGGCCTGGGGCGGAAATAGGAACATGTAATGAAAGATAATATTTGTCGCGAGGCAGCCCATTGAAACAGCGGTTGCCTGAATGAAAATGTGTACGCTGTTTATATAATGAAATGCTGTTTCAATCGGCTACCTCGCACAATATTTTTTTCGCCTCCTCCTATTTCCGTCCCAGTCCAAGTCGGCTCAGTTCGGGATGCTCACCGCGGCTTCACAACACTTTGGGAGCTCAAATACCGCGCGAGCCATCCGGTTGCCACTTGGACACTGCAACTAAGCGTCATTGCTTTAACCCTTTTCCAGGCAGAGGCTTTATATCGACCACATACTGCTTGTCAAACATACTATGTCTTAATGTCAATGAATACTGACATCCGATTGTCATTTTCGAACTGCCGATCTGGAAAAGGGTTAACTATCCCATTCCACTTCATTCTTAATAATTGAACCTAATGTTTATATTTAAAACCTTTTTGTATCATTATTATTTCAAGCAATAAATGAATTATGAACTATTCATTCAGTTTACGCAAAATAAATCGTTTTTACGAAAAAAATCAAATAATTCTTTAAACTTCCAAATCAATTAAACTGCGATTTGCAGTATAAGTAAGACGGTAAGTAAAGTCACACAACACACATTGGAATTGACATTTAAAATGTCAATTCCAATACCTACATTGTTTGTTTACATAGTTAGCAAAGTTCATTGCAGCTATTCCGCTTAGTATAGAAAGGTCTCCTATGATGAATAAGTACAGGCCTCTGTTTAATTTAACAACTATTATAGTATCTACTTAGTAAAGGAAGCCAATCTTACTCGTACGCAAGATAAACATTATATTGAGTAAATAACTCGGGACTGACTGTCTAACTGGGTATTAAATCAAACAATGTCGTAACACCTTCGCAATATTATCAACGATTTATGTTGGCAGCACTTCAATATGCTAAATAAACATAGCTGGACTTAATTTATATGTACCTACCATCTAGCATAATTACATTATGTGCATACCTTGTTCACAAATAAATGATTTGAAGTTTGAAGTTTGACCCATTCACAAAATACAACAAGTCCGTTATACGGAGTGGGTCCTGTAACAGGAGCAAATATTTAAAAAGACGCTTCCCTAGAGCATTTGCAGTTGTGTCCCCATTAATATATTTTTTTGATTCAGGAAAATTTTGATCTAAAGTTATGACCTCCAAGTAATGTATCTTGGCACCACGAGACCATAGCACAGCAGTCAGTGCAGATTTTGAGGTAACATCATGTAATGAGTCATAATAGTTTTTGCAATTTTGTTTTCAGAAGATATTTTTCTGTTTTTTTTTTTTTTATTTTACCTAAAATTTTACCGTTTATTTTTTTTCTCTTGTTACAGGGCCCACCCTGTATGTACATACATTTAAAACCCACAGCTTTATACCTAGATATGATAATAAATAATAATAATAATAATAAATATTTGCGGACAATTTTACACAAATCAACCTAGTCCCAAACTAAGCAAAGCTTGTACTATGGATGCTTGAAATTTTATTCGATACCAACCTACTATGGATGAAAACAATGGTTTATTAATTTATCAGTTCAATAAAAATATTCCTACTATTTAAATACAATGACCTACCCACCGTGGAGTCAAATCGAATTGCAATTTGATCTGAATTCTGTTGATTACCTATGCTTATGTTGCTACATAATGTGGTCAGGTTTTTACAAAATCTTATGAAATGTGTACCTACGCAATGTTAGTTTAATAAAACAAAAAATCTTGTGTAAACAAATGGCAACCAAATACGTAGGTAACTAAAACTATTCCTAACGGTTCCGCAGTTTGAAAGTAAGTAACATTTTTTTTATTTGTATTCGCTATCCCAAAGTTGTCTGGAAGAGATCGCTCTTTAGCGATAAGCCCCCTGTTGTTTGTCTCTGCTTATATTCAATAATGTTCTGAAGGTAATGTTTCTCTTACACTATTGAGGTGTGCAATAAAGATTATTTGTGTTACCTATCTGAATTACAAAATTTCATTTCCCAACTGTATCGTTTGTCCTAATTTTCATTTGTACTAAAAGTCGTTTTTTTTGAAGCCATGACATTTTCAGGATTATTATAAAACAAACCTAACCTAATCTAATGGGTTCTACGCGATAAGTATTAAAAACAATTAAAAGCTTTTGTGTTTTCGAGACAATTGGCTTTTTGCCCAAATGAAAATACGGGCAAAAGATACAGTTGGGAAATGAAATTTTGTGATAGCGATAGGTTACCGTTGTATTGTATTATGCTGCTTTCGACTTAAAATTCGCTACTGCTTTGAACTTTAATATTGACAGTACCTTCGGGATAATAATCAAAACACATTAATCTAAAAGATCATAGTTCACTTTTTGAAATAATTACCAGTTTAATTAATTAATTAATTTCCGAACGAAAAGCACAGCATATTGAGCTTATATTAGCGAGACAAATTTTTGAGGGTTGCATCGTTCAACTACTTAACTATCCCGTTAATGTAAAAGACACGTCATGATAAGGTTAGTTCGTGCCAGATCCGCGACCTATAATAATTTGACTAGAGAATACTGGGACTGCGTATCTCTGAAATTCAATACTCTGTCATGTGCTTTTTAATCCTACAGGCAAACACATCTGTTACCTATATGAATAAATACATAAACTTAAGTTTGTAGTTATACGCACAGTGCCAGTGTACATGTTGATAATGGATTGGATAGTTTGCACTTTGGCATTTAAAAGTTTTTTTACGTAATTGTAACACTGAAAACGTTTATATTTTTAAGATAAGTGTAACTAGTTCACATAGAATTTAAAGACAAAATAATTAACCGCTAAAATAGTTCCTAAAGATGGAGAAAACCGACATAGATCCGGCTCAAGAGCTTATGTTACTGACTGAAAAGTTACCTGTGCCGTCAGAAATAAAAGAGAATGCTTTAACAAGAACAATGCGATCATGTAAGTTTTTGCAAGCATTTTTTTACTGGCATCAAACAAATAGTTATATTCCCACTATTACCTATTCTATTGATGGAATTAGTTGGAGATTTTCTTCCCAGTAGTTACATTCATTGACGGATTTTCCGTAATGGAACTACATGGACGTTTTTTCCAAATAGTTAAAATCAGGTTTTAACATAATGGACCTAAATGGACTATCTTTCCCATTCGTTCTATTCAATATAGTAGAATGTAAAAAAAAACCTGACCGATATTTGACTAAAGCCACGGTCAGTGTGCATGCCTTTGGGACCTTAATATAAGTAGATGCTTGCGACTACGACTAGGTAAGTATGGTCCAAATACGAGAGAGTTAAATCTCAGGTTTTGATATCAGAAAGAAAAAATATTTATCTTATTTTATACTTCGCAGATCGCAGTGCCGTAACTACTTAGTCAGGCATTTCTTTTTTTAAATTTTTATATTATCCCTTTGCATTACGTCTTTAATATTATTAGGGTCTTGATACTTTTGATAAAGAAACATGTTGAAACTTTTTTGTCATTGTATTTTTTTGTCTTTTTGTATATCCTCATACCCCACAAGGTGGACTGATGACCTGGTAAAGGTCGCGGGAGTCCGCTGGATGCGGGTGGCGCATGACCGGTCATTGAGGCACTCTTTGGGGAGGCCTATATCCAGCTGATGATAATGTTATCCTCGTTAGTCTTCGATTGATTTTTGGGATTTTGAATTTTGATCCTTCATTAAAATTCCATTAGAATTTGAAACTCGATCTAAATGTGGCTAATACCTACGCGGGGACTTACAAGCATTGATACATTATTATTATTTATTTATTTTTATTTATAAACTTAATAAATAATTAACTGGTCTCACAAAACTGTCGGGATTTGTAGGTAATTTTAAATGTGTTTTGTAGACGTTACTAAATATATATTTTTCTATCTCGTTTTACCTTTACAGGTTGTTTCATTCCGCAACGCTTTGTGTTAAGTATATTCGGACTTTTAGGAGTTTGCAATGCCTTTACAATGAGGGTGTGCCTAAACTTAGCGATAACCCAAATGGTGAACAAAACGAAAGACTTCTCTGTAGAAATTGAATTTAATAACAATTCCTTCGTTGAAGTAGCGTGTCCGAACGAAATAGTTAGCGACATCGCTACAATAGTCGAAAATCCAGTAAGTAAATATTATAGAATGGAATGTAATCATTTATTTTTCTTGAACAATGTACAAAATGCTTACTAGGTACTCTGTGAATGAGTTCATTTAATTAGAAATGTAATGAATTTTAATTGTATCATATTACTAGCTGACCCCGCGAACTTTGTTCCGCCGTACAAAATGCATGAAAAAAAATAACTTAATTTTTTCCCTTTTTTTACGTTATTCTGCTTTTCGGGGCGAAGAGAAATCCAACAGATCAACAATCATCAAAATCGGTTCAGCCGTTCTCGAGTTATAAGCAAAGGAACTAACACAACTTTCTTTTAATAATATAGATTTTAATTTTATTCATAGGACATTCTTATTCTTACTCTTCTAACCCAGTATTTTAGTTATTTACTTAAATACACTTTTTTAATGTAAATTGACAATGTATGATTAATACAACTAAAGACGTATCATTTCATAGATATTACAAATGAAAAAAGGCCGGATGTTTAGCCGAAAGTGACATCCAAATCACTTAAAATATATGTACTTATCACTTATCATTATTAGATGTTTGTAAAACAAATAATTATTAATTACAGTCAAAATTCACTTACGTGGTAAAGCAACTAGCTTTCAAATAATGGTTATATTAGCCGTCCAATTCGTACAAAAAATCTACCTACTTTAATGTAAGTCCATAACTAAAAGTAGATAAAGATTTCCTCGCGATTACAATAATAAAGTAGCCGGTCAAGAGAATACACCTGAACCTGCTTAATACTCGTCACTTTGTTAAAAAGTGATTAATGATTAGCAAAGATCGTGAATATATATCGTACTCCTCCAAACTTAACTATAATTAATAATTGTGATTAAGATTGTCTAGACTGGATTCAAAAAGAGCGAAACTCTAAACAGTAATGTTAATTTTCCAGTACGCCATATTTAAATGGGACGAGGCAACGCAGGGTTTTATTCTCAGCGCCTTTTACTACGGTTATGCATCTACCCAAGTTCTTGGAGGCTACTTGGCCGAGAGGTATGGTGGCAAGTGGACCTTGGGTTTCGGTCTGCTTAGTACAGCAGTGTTCACATTCCTGACTCCATGGGTGACCAGAGCGGGTGGGGCAACGTGGTTGTTTATTCTTCGCATCATTCAAGGAATGGGAGAGGTAAAGTTACTGATATTTTTTTATTTAAATAATTAACGTTTATCTACGTTTCAAAAATTGTTTTTTTAGATCGGTTTGTATTTGAAACAACTGACATTGATTTTGAAAAATATAGTAGATGATTTATATTCAAACATTCACAATAAAATTGTATTGATACCATATCGCCAACACAGTTAACTGACAATCCGTGCACTTTATTTGCATAGTAATAAGGTTCAATATAAATACAGGATGGTCAGTTAACTGTGTTGGCGTTCGTACTCTACAAAACTGAAAAGTTCTTAATTTTGTGCTGTGTGGACAAAAAATCGGATTATTTTGTTGCTTTAGCGAAGTCTATTAACTTCTAAATCCATCTTCCTTTTCATGTTTAGGAATATAATTATTTTTAGTGCGCCAAATATAAAATTCAAGGGATCCTAAATTATGCCCTATTAATCCTTAGCACTATTACTTATAACTTTTGGGTTACCTAACCCAAAACTTTCAACTCTCCGGAATAAATCCCTGACAATCTTCGTGTGTTAAATGATCATTACTTCATTACTGTTTACGTCTTTAAAACCTTAAAATGTCATATGCACTCGTTTAACATTGACTGTCACTTTACGAAGCTTCACGATCTCAGCCGGTTTAGTATAAAATTGTTGTTTACGAGTATACCTAGTGTTAGTTTGAGGCTCAAAGTCGATGAAATTCGAAGCGGAAGTTTGTATGGTACTAACGAGTTCTGCTCGGATGAAGTCGCAGTCATACATAGCTAGTAATTATTATTGCCCTTCTCTAGGGTCCGACTATGCCTGCGCTCATGATAATGCTTTCAAACTGGGTGCCTCCACATGAGCGCTCGCTCCAATGCGCTTTGGTGTTTGGTGGGGCGCAGATCGGCAATATCTTGGGCTCATCACTGTCTGGCTTACTACTCTCTGGAGGCAGAGACTGGGCGTATGTATTCTACTTCTATGGTGGATTTGGAATAATCTGGTTTGCTCTATGGGTATGTATATATATTATTTCCTAGATAGTTTCATAATGGAATATGCGTGTTACGATAACAGACCGAATTTCATGAAGCGGCATTCACATCGCTATTGGTTATTGTCGTCATAATGTGTATACGGCTTCTTATTCAATTTAATTAAACGTATTTAAATCAGGCCTGGTCCATGAGATGTGTTAGTAACATACAAAATACCTTATAATTAATACTAATTAATACTCTTTGCTTTTACCACTTTACTTTTAAACGTAGGTAACTTTATATTTTCTTCTTCAGAGTATTTTCTGCTACAGTTCACCACATACTCATCCGTTCATCACGAAGAAGGAACTGGACTACTTGAACTCGAATATTATTAAATCTGACATCAAAACAAAGGATCCAGTACCATGGAAGGCCATGTTGAGATCAGCGCCAGTGTGGGCGTTGGTATTTGCCGCTGTAAGTGATCTTAGTTTTTGCTCATTCCCTGCCGGAGTACTACTAACACTAACTACTACGTTCAATTGGAGATTTATTATAAGATTTTAATAAAACAAACTTTACTAGTAACTTGAAAAGTAGGTATTTCGAATTCTTATCAAATCTCGATGTAAAATAATTTATCATTTTCACGAAGGTTATTTAGTGTTTACATAATTTAAAATATAAATTTATCACTGTTTAAATATTTTTTTAATACACAATGTGATACAGACTACACGAGACGAATAATGTAAGCTGAAGAATAAAAGCAGATGTACCATATTATTGTCATAAAATGTTTATGTGTAGGTTTAATAACCTTTGCGTCGAGTTTCAACCAAACAGAAATAAGGACTTAATTTGGGGTTAAATGTAAAATTTGTATGAATTAACTATATTCTTGTTAACTCGAATTTCCACTCAATCTGACGAGACAATAGGTGGCATCCGATTCGTTACTAATATTATAAATTAGGATATCTTACTATATGAGGAAGTCTGTGAGGATGTTCCATAGGTATTTGTTATTCGTTCGCGTAAAAACTTCCGAACGAAATCTGATTAAACTTCCCACAAATATAGCCTTACATGCACTTGCAAACAAAATATATTTAAAATGTAGGTGCATTTTAACGGGCAACTCGTGATTCAAAGCAGATAAAGTAGACCTCCCAGTGCCCGACACTGGCCTAATACATGACGCTTTCAATCTTATGTCAAAACAATAGAGTTGAACAATAGGTGTCAACTATTAGGCATTACGGTGTCGAGCAATCTATCTATAATATATATATATAATCTACAAGACATAAAACTGTAAAGTCAATAATATTATGAATAAACAATAATTGCTTGTAGGTTGGCCACGACTGGGGTTACTACACAATGGTCACAGATTTACCGAAGTATTCTGTCGATGTGCTCAAATACAATATCGCAAAGACTGGCTGGCTGACCGCTCTGCCGTACGTCGCCATGTGGACCTTCTCTTTCATTTTTGGCATTGCCTGCGACCTGTGTGTTCGAAAAGGATGGCACACTATCAAAACGGGAAGAATTATTTACACTTCAATTGGTAATGTATTATTTTTATGTCATCATCATCATCATCCTTTTTAGCCTGTAATCGCCCACTGCTGAGCATAAGCCTCTCTTCGCGTACGCCACTTATCCCGGTCCCGTGCTAGTCTCATCCAGAAATGACCCGCGGTCTTTTTTATGTCATCAACCCATCGAGCTGGTGGACGATTTTTATGTAATTTGAGTTATTTACCTGCATACGTGTTTGCTGGAAGTGTCGCGTCCCAGCCTTGCGATGATTTGTCCAACGTATTGGGTGGGAACCTCTCGCTGCCGACCATTGTATCTTAGATACTTGACAGCGAAAGGTCATGGGAAGCAATGGCCTCCTTTTCCAAGTCCGTAATGGCGCAGAAGGAGGCTGCGGAAAGAGCGCGGGAGGACGACCCTTCCGCTTCCCATATCCGCAGACGTAAAGGGGGTGCGGGCACCGGGTTGCAGGGTTAGGGGACCCTAGCTACCCAATAAGTCCACGGGATTCAAGCGCCTCAATATTGTCCCGGGGTGCTCTCACTGGCCAGGCCTGTAAAGCGGGCTAGTCGCGAGGGTCAAAGTGGCATGCGTAAGCGAACCTTTGACCCTCCTTGTAAGCGAATTAGCTGGACAATCGTCAGGGGTTTTGTGGGTAGTCTGGGCATTCTGCGCTGTAGGTCGATAACGTAACGCATTGTACGAACGTCGGGTAGGTAGGTCTAAATGTCACTTTTTATATGGAACGACGCGCGTTCGGAACGTTACGTGATTACGCCTCTGGAGTCCCATCACACACCCGTCCGGTCCCCATCCGACCGGGCGGACAGTGCGTCAACGCATTCCCCCAACACCTCCGAGGTGTCTACACACCAAAAGAACGAAAGAGTATACTGTACGCGACAGGCCGCCGATGGTGGGGACTTGATAGCACGTAAGAAACTTTGTACAGATTATAATGTACAAATTAGTACAGGAACAACACATCAACCAATGATACAGCACAGAATATACATACAAGTAACAACTTAAACGCAGGTTGGTAATATAATAATCAGTGCGTACATGTATCCCGCAAGAGTTAACTTGAAACTCGAGCGCGTACTTGGCTCGTACTAACGTCACAATCACGAGGTTTAAAGTTAGCTCTTGCGGGTTTATAAAAATGTATAAATAAAGTATTGACAAAAATATTTTTTTCAAGTGGTAAAAGAAAAAGGCGGCTTCGCTGGCCAGCACGCATTTAGCGCGCGTACACAGCGAAGGTTGGTGTGCCAGTCATTTTCAAGTACGTTCCAAGCGGCGAACGCGTGCGAGCGGGATGCCATGGATTAAAATTTCTGCTTAGGTACTTTATCACCAAGAAGTTGAACCAACATATTATACCTACTAGTTAAGTGGCTCTGTGAACTGTAGAATTCGCGAGATGGATTTAAACAAAACTTTTTTTCGAAATTTGACTCATCCAAAAAATTCTATATATGTAATTAAGGAGCCTGCTCAAAAAATTTCACGAGAAACGGTTGGGAAATTTGACCTGTAGAGAAGAACAGCCGGGCAGCGGGACACCGGACATTCTGCCCATAGAATTTCGTTCGCTTCGCTCGCTCGTTCGATTAGGATTATTTATTATTATTATTGTTGTAAATGAATAATATTTTTTATTAATTTACAACATCAGTGGCGTCATCGTTACTTTTTTTTTGTTTACAGCTGCAACCGGTCCAGCAATATGCATCATTTTTGCTTCGTACGCAGGATGTGACCGGGATGCAGCGATGGCATACTTCATTCTGTCTATGGCGTTAATGGGAGGATTTTATGCTGGAATGAAGGTGCGAATTTCAACTACATATATATCTGTCGTTTCAACACGGGTTGCATCGGCCGTGGTCTCCGATGACTGACGTCTCAGCAAGATGTCAACGGAGATATGGGTACAAAACATTAACCTACCCCAAAAAAAGTCTATTTAAGGACCGTATCGAAAATTATGGAAACAAGTTTGTAAGGGTAAAAAAAAGAGGTTGCAATATTTAGAATTTTCTTTCATATGTCAATGTGACAGGTATATATTCAATTATTGGAATTTAATATAAAAAATAACACAATTCTTCTAATATCCAAGATGAAGGGTTTATCAGATCTGATAAAAAACGACTTTCAATTGTGACCAAATACTGCAAGGGATCGGGTATGTCTATGAGAAAGATAGCTGCAGAGGAAGCAGTTAGCCTGAAAGCGGTTTATAATACCATCAAACGATTCAGCATGAATCATACTTTAAAAGATTTGCCTGGTCGTGGCAGAAAACGCGGCCCTTTGCGTCCTAATTTGGACAACAAGATGTGCGAACAGTTTTCCCGGAAAAAAGACATTTCCATAGGCATGGTCCAGCGTGCCAAGGAGCGGAACTTGTTGGTAACATATAAAAAGCAAAAACAACCGAAACGCAGCAAAACCCAAGAGTCTTCCGTCAAAACTAGGGCTCGGAAGTTATACGACCAAAATTTAAGTAAAAATGACCAATGCATCATCATGAACGATGAAACTTATGTCAAACTTGACTACAAAACATTGCCTGGGCCGCAGTTTTATACAGTAGAGAGAGGAGCAAAGTACCCTAAAGAAGACAAAGCAATTTTTTGCGAAAAATTTGGCCATAAGTGATGGTTTGGCAAGCTATTTGTCAGAGTAATTGTCACCTGTCAACGTCAAGTCAAAAAAAATTCAATAAATTTTATAAACAACGTTTATTATCATATTTTACATTAAAATTCCTGTACATTATCAAAATTCATAGCGAGACTTATCATTTATTTGAAAATTAATACACTCGGCAAGCAAAAACATTACAAATGAGTTCCCAAAATTACCCTTCGATAAACCTAAGTGAAACCCCGATTTACGCCGTGCAATGTCCACATTGTCCCAGATCCTTCAAAAAAAATGGATTACAAAGACACATCCGCTCCGCCCATACCGATCATCCACCTCCATCAGCAAATATCCAGGCCGAACACAAAACTCAACTAGAAGAAGCATTTGGCTCTCCTTACTTAAACCGAAGAGGATCGAAGACAGATATATGGCACAAACGTTGGGATAAGGTATGCACTATGCATGGCAAACTATATGACCTTCCCTCGAACACTGTAAGCAGAAGATTTATTCACAAACTAGCTGATGAAATACAACTACTAACCAATTCAGACTCTCCCTCCGAACGCCTCCTAATCTTCATTGCCGTCATACTACAAAGAGACAAAAATGTCAAAAAAGCAAAAGATATCCACGCCAAAAACTCTGGGATGAAGAACAGTTTGACATACTCATAACCGCTGCCTCCAAAGCAGACTACTCTCTTCGTAATTTCCACATTGGAAAAAACTACAATAATGACGACTACATCTCAAAGATTTTTACACGACTTGTACTTCGGGGAAAAACGCGTGAAGCCCTCAACTGGCTGCTGACGAAAGATACTAACAAAATTCTCAAGCCCGAGGACGAAATCGACACAACTGGTAAAACCGTTATGGACACTTTGCTTGAAAAACATCCCCACTCAGTCAACCCTGACCGCAACCTGTTCACATTACCTGACGGCATCTCCAAACTACCACCGCTACTTGAAGTAGACATTACATGTGAACATGTCGAATCCGTCGCCAGAAAACTACACGGTGGAGGAGGCCCAACTGGCAGCGCAGCCGACAATTGGAAAGATGCAAGCCAACACTTGAGGACCGCCGTAGCACAACTAACAATGAAATTAAATAACAGTATTGTACCATGGAATCATATTCAAGCTCTTATGGCAAGCCGACTAGTCGCCTTAGACAAATCCCCTGGCGTGAGACCAATCGGCATCGGAGAATGCCTCCGCAGGATCCTGTCGAAATGCATGATTTTGGCCACTGGCTCTGAGGTCACCGAAGCCTGTGCTCAAACGCAACTTTGTAGTGGGCTAAGTTGCGGAATTGAAGGTGCCATACATGCCATGCATGATCTCTTTCAAAAAGAGTGTCAACCGGGATCGAATTGGGGTATGCTGCTCGTCGATGCAAACAACGCTTTCAATTCCGTTAACAGACAACTGGCTCTCTGGCAGGCAAGAATACACTGGCCACATTGTGCTCGCTTCCTATTTAATACTTACAATGGACACGCCGAACTCGTGATCCGTGATTCCAACATGAGTTTGTACAGTGAAGAGGGAGTAACCCAAGGTGACTCACTGGCGATGCCTTTATATGCCCTAGCAACACTACCCATGATAAACAATTTGAAATCAGAACAAACAATCACCCAATGCTGGTACGCAGACGACTCCTCTGCCCAAGGCACGCTTAACAACCTTCGACATTGGTGGGACAAAATAAGCCAAATGGGACCTGCATACGGCTACTTTCCCCAAGACAAAAAGTCTTATCTAATTGTAAATGAAAATGACAAGAAATGTGCTCAGCAAATATTCAAAGGTGTCAACGTCACCATAACAACTGGGTCACGTTTCCTCGGTAGTTATATCGGCGAAGGAAAAGAAAACTTTGTGAACAAAAAAGTCGAAACGTGGACTTCTACAATAGAAAAACTTTCTGTAATATGTAAAGATTCACCACAAGCAGCCTACACCGCTCTCACCAAAGCGGCACAGTTTAAATGGTCGTTCCTACAAAGAGTTTTAGAAAATGCTAACCAATCCTTCGAGCCGCTAACAAACACACTACGCTCCAGTTTTCTACCAAACTTACTAGGAGGTGACGTAACCTCTCTTGAAGCCGATTTATTTTCTTTACCAGTTCACAAAGGCGGGTTAGCCATCCCTGTCCTTTCTAAAATGACAAACTTAAATTATGATAACTCCAAAAAAGGCTGCACTATCCTGTCATCCGCCTTACTCGAAAATAAACCCTTAGACCTCTCTCAACACCACGTATCCCTTAGAGCGGCAAGAAAAGAATGCTGGATAAAGAAAGACTCTCAAGAGGATAAGCTCTTGGACTCCATTTTAGACAAACTCTCACCGATCAAAAAACGAGCAATCGAACGTTCAATTTTTAAGAAAACTAAAACAAAATCTTCCACCTGGCTGTCAGTGATACCGACAAAAAAAGACAATTTTGATTTATCCCCACTAGAATTTAGAGACTCATTAGCAATACGATACAACAGAACACCTGTTTCCATGCCCAAATCATGCGATGGGTGCGGTAACGATGACTTCAATGTGGACCACGCACTCTGCTGCAAAACTGGTGGCCTAATAACTCGTCGTCACAATGAAATCAGAGACCTGTTTTGTGAACTATGCCAAAACGCTTGGGGAAATGTTACCAAAGAACCGATCTTAACTGAAGGAAACTGTGGACTTCGTGGAGACCTCAGCTGCCGCGGTGTTTGGGATGCACAAAGGGAGGCGTTATTCGATATCCGTGTCGTAGACACCGACGCTCCCTCTCACATCTCTCGCCCGGTAGCTTCCATTTTAAAATCCGCAGAAGAAGAGAAAAAAACGTAAATACAGTAGCGCCTGCGAGAAACAACATGCAACATTTACCCCTCTCGTCACATCAGTTGACGGAGTCTTCGCCTCACAAATGTCCACCTTTATAAAACATCTTGGTGAAGCTATTGCCGACCGCTGGAACCGACCCCTATCTATAATAATGGGCTGGTTAAGGTCAAAGATTATAATATCAATAATCCGAGCCACAAGCATGTGCATTCGCGGGACCCGGCACAAATTCAGATCAGTAAAGCATTTTTTCGGCCTCAACGACGGGGCAGCTCTACCCAACATCGCCCCTTAACCCCTCCCTAACCCCTCTCTACTCACTACATACAACCATCCATTCTTTTTTTTATATTTATATGTGTTGTAAATATTTGTTTATAATCCTATAAGTAATAAAATGTGTGAATAAAAAAAAAAATGACCAATGCATCATCATGAACGATGAAACTTATGTCAAACTTGACTACAAAACATTGCCTGGGCCGCAGTTTTATACAGTAGAGAGAGGAGCAAAGTACCCTAAAGAAGACAAAGCAATTTTTTGCGAAAAAATTGGCCATAAGTGATGGTTTGGCAAGCTATTTGTCAATGCGGCATGAAAACGTCTCCGTTCTTCGTAAATAGCAATTTAAATTCCGATATTTACAAGAAGGAATGCCTTCAAAAGCGAGTGCTGCCACTCATTCGCAAGCACAGTGGCCGTGCATTGTTCTGGCCTGATTTAGCTGCGTGTCACTATGCTCGCCATGTACTGGACTGGTATAGAGAGAATAATGTTGAATTTGTTGCGAAAATGCATAATCCCCCGAATAGCCCTGAAATTAGACCAATCAAGAGATTTTGGGCTCTGATGAAGGCAAGGTTAAGAAAACAAGCCAAACCAACTGATAACATCGAGCAATTCAAAAAAGACTGGATTCGTACCCAAACATCCTTCAGTACAGTTGCTGTCCAGAAGTTAATGAAGAATATTAAAAGTAAAGTCAGAAAACTAGCAAAGGGAGGCAATAAATAAAAAAATGGACACAATTATGATATTGTTTGAAGATTTAAGAATCGCATTATTTTCGTATTTTTTTTTGTAATAAAAGTTTTTACGCACATTACACCATAATACTTGTTTCCATAATTTTCGATACGGTCCTTAAAAATATGGATGGTTAACCCAAAAAAAGTCCACTTCCCATCCATAAGTGCTTGTCTCCTACTATTTGTCTAAGATCACGCAACACTTGCAGTAGGTATCTACGCACAGATCCGGAGATGTGATTTCAGTTTCTGAATCACTGGTCCCCAAGTTGCCGATAAATTGAAAAATGATGTTTTAAATAAGAGAAGGTAGGTACGACCCCCTTATTTATAAAAACTTAAAATGCCTCTGCAATAAATTGTGCTTTGTCCTTTTCTTACGAACACAAATGTGTAACACAGATAAAGACAAATGAATTTTAACGCCATTTTAGTTAAAATTGTTTAATTAAATTTAATTAAATTTGGCTTGTAGAACATTTAAGCCTCTCACAGACTGGGGCGGCCTGGCCGCGACGGTCAATGGTAAACTTGTCATTAGCTGTTAAATTTACTATTGACCGCCGCCACTGGCCGCGCCAGTGTGATGCAGGCTTTATGAATAGGGCCACGAGGTATAGTCGCGGACGGTCTGGGACGCAAAATGTCTAGGGTAATATTTTTCCGATATCGCTTTTAGTCTAAATACATAACGGACGGTATAGAACGCAAAATGACCACTCGTAGGTAGGTTAGATTCGTTAGGTATCTTCTAATGGGCAAAGGCCAAACAGCACAAAAATAGGAGCCCCGCGGGAGCGGGCCTCCGTTGGCATCGCTGACGTAAAGATAAAACGAAGAAAATGACGTAATCATTTTGCGTTTTAGACCGTTCGCGATGTAGACAAAAGCGATATAGGCAACATATTATAATTAATTAGGGTAATTTATTATAATAACATTCAAATTTGAATTAACCTATTATGAATATTTGTTTTTAGGTGAATGCTTTAGACTTGGCGCCGAACTTTGCAGGCACACTGACGTCCCTCGTGAACACAACTTCCACTTTCACAGGGATTGTTACCCCGTTTCTTATCGGCATGTTGACACCTAATGTAAGTATTATCTTATCTCATCTTATCTAGATGAGGGCCCTTTCGGATGCACATCGACCCAGTGGGATCTTTTGTGCATTTGCCCTCTCCTTTATGCCTGCTCCCAGGCTTGCTCCATCATTTCCACAAAACGGATGATGCAGTTCACCGGCAGCACCTTGAATTCCTTTGGTTGCGGATAGCCGTTACCAAAGTAATTCATTCTTCGTCTGGCAAGGGCATGGCATTCACACAAGAAGTGTTCCAGTGTCATCTTCCTCGTCACACATTCTACAGTCTAAACTATCCGCTAGTCCCGACCACCTTGGCCAAGAGATCCTTGATCCCGAAGTGACCTGTGAACACCCCAGATATAATAAAATTCTGAGTTGCTTCCTACTGGATTTCCAGAGTTTTCTGGTCCAGCCCGAGTCCACTCCTTCTATGAAGAGCTGTAATTATTGCACATGTGCAGATTTTAATACTTAGGTTATGTGCCTAAAAAGGTTTTGTTTAGTAGCGCCTCCAAGAAACATGGACTTCCAATTATATAGCAAGTCAAGATCCACTGAGGGTCGTTGAGCCAGTGCAGTAAATAAATAATTAGAGCAACCTTCAGTCTACTCGCTAAATATGAGTCCACCAAACAGCACTTCATTTTGTAGGATTCTGTCGTTGTAATTTCATTTCGTCAAATAAGTAACTCAAATCTCAATATCATTAGCAATAGCATTATTCAACAAGAAGTAACTGAGAAGTCAATAAATCAACAAGATAGCTCGCCACATTTTAAGGACCTACTAGATAGTTATAAATTTCGTCCTTTGCGTACAATGCGCGATTGCGTACAAATAGGATGTTGTTTTGTGGATGAGACGATTTATAGGTAGCTTGTCATTATTGTTGCATTTTCATTTCAGTCTTCTATCAGTGAGTGGCGAGTAGCATTTTGGATATGCTTTGCCGCATTGGTGGGCACCAACGTGGTGTATTGCATCTGGGCGGACGGCGAACAGCAGTGGTGGGACGACGTGAGGAAATACGGTTACCCGGCCGGCTGGACACATGGCCCTCTGGTCCGAGAGACCAATCCGGAGCAACCAGACTCCAATAATAAGTCAGAGGAGGAAGACAATAAAGTCTTCTAAATATCATCAAGTTTTTGATTTTATGAAGATATTTATTAAAGAAATAACGGTTAAGGATCGCTGTGCTTGTTAAACAGAACATGTTTTTGGATAAGGTGACGAAAACGAAATAGTTATGTTTTGTGACAATAATTAGTCATGCAAAAAACAGTATCCAGTAAAATAACTATACACAGAAATGTTTACCACTGACCTAATCTCAGTAAGGCCCAGATTCTCTTCTGATCTGGAAGGCCAGATGGCAGCCACTTCCACAAAAACTATGCTACCTAAGCCAAGTTTCGGTATTAGGTAGCCAAACGGATCCCGAATACCATCGGGGTGCAACCGGAATTACCTACACTAAGATGAGGAATAGTCTTTGTCACACAACGGAAAGCTTTAATGTTAATACATTAATAACCACCTTCAACAATAGGTATCCATTTGTAATATTAGACCGAAATGTGTACGCCCCTCTATTTTATACTGAGAGCCGTTAGAGCGTATATTGTAGGTACATCACTAAAATGAAAACTACTTTTTGCTTCTGACTCCGCCACGTCACGTCTTCTTTAGAGCCCCGCTATTCTGTAACTTGTTTTAAGCTCACCACACCCACAAATATATCTTGACGCCGCGATTCGTAGTAACGAAGCGTAGGTAGAGATCTAGTTTCGTTATGTGTGGCAGGTGGAGTGAAGCGCATGAGCGCGTAAAGAATAACAGCCCAGCCCCCCTATTCTGTAACTTGTTTTAAGGTCACATCAACGCTCACCCATAATTATACCTTGACACCGCGATGCGTAGTAATTAAGCGTAGGTAGAGGTCTAGTTTCGTAACGGGTGACCGGCGGGGTGAGCCGCATTAGCGTGTAGCGAATAACAGCCCTGTACACTTACGCGTCACGTCTTCAATTTGCAGCTAAATTAAATTTTTGCCTGATATTTTATCACGAGCAATATCCCCTTGGCGTCTTATTTTGTTTGAATTCTTATGTATTGTGTTCTCAGTGTTCTTCTTATTATGAAGTTTTAGTATGGCGTTGAAAAAGAGTTATCAAGTCGGTTTTCTGCACCATGGAAGTAGGTTTACAGTGAAATCAATAATATTTTCCCAGTATGGGGATCTAATGGGCATATTGATAGCAGAAAAACAAATGATCTCTTGGTCCCGACTAATATTAACGAATGTAGGTAGCCTCCATATAAAAAAAACTGAAGAATTCCTTTTTCTGGCTCCATCATTAGATCAAATTGTTGTCAGGATTCAATAATTGTACGGTATTTCCAATATAATCAATCAGGGAAAATACATGAAAAAATAAAAGATACTGACGAATTCAGAACCTCCTCCTTTATTAAAGTCGGTTCAAAAGAATTGGCTGAAAAACAACTTGCATGAATTGATTGCATTTTTATATACCTACTTACGTACATAATCAGAATGCAGGTGCAGAAGTAAGAAGGCTTTAGAAGGCTTTAGAAACTATAAAAAATGCCTGCCTTTTGTACTAATATTACATTGATAACCCCCCCCCCCCCCCCCCCTCCTGAGGGGCGGAGGAGTTTTTGTACTATCTGCCATTAATCATGTTCCCACAAAATATCAATGATATCTCGCTGTAATAAGATAAACTACCTTGGCGAGTTATCTCCAAACACTTTTTTATCTTGTCTAGACATCATCTTACTATTTCTCGTTGTTTTGTAGTAAAAGCGAAAACACTTGAAATTGTAGTGAAAAGTTTGTATCGTAACTATCACAAAAAAAAATAAGCAAACAATTTTGACGTTTAACCTCAAATAACCCGTACCTACGTATTACTGGTAATGCCTAGGTACAGAGGCTCTAGTATAAGTTTTATCGATACAATACGTTTACGATCGCGTTTGCGTTTAGTTTCAATTTGTATGGCAACGCGTGGTTCCTAATAGTTACCACCAGATGCGCTGTTCGCGTTGCCATATAAATTTAAACTAAACGCAAACACGTTCGAAAAAGTATTGTGTCGATAAAACTTATACTAGAGTCTCAGATGTAAACTAAGAAGAACTAGTCTGAGCGTGTAAAGGTTTCAATGTGACTAACGTATTTAAATGTCATCGAGTTGAGATTGTTTTCATCACTACACTTAATAATTGAATTAGTTATTCATAGTACAAATCATATCGATTATGTATCTACAGTCAGCTCCAAATATAAATATGTATCCATATGTATCCAATTTTATAGCGTATTTGTTGTTATAGCGGCAACAGAAATACATAATCTGTGAAAATTTCAGCTGGAACTATCACGGTGTCAGTGAGATACAGCCTGGTAACAGACAGACGGACGGACGGACGGACGGACGGACAGCGGAGTCTTAGTAATAGGGTCCCGTTTTACTCTTTGAGTACGGAACCCTAAAAAGTAGCAGTCACGTCTTATAAAGAGGTCATGCAGGCGGCCATAGATACGAGTAGAGTCAGATGGAGGGAGCTACACCGACAAGAGTCTAACTCTTAAATTTATTATATAAATAAATAAATAAATAAATAAATAAATATTACGGGACAATCTTACACAAATCAACCTAGGCCCACGGTAAGCTCAATAAGGCTTGTGTTGTGGGTACTAGGCGATGATATATATAATAGATAAATACATATAGATACTTATATACATATATAACATCCATAACTCAGGAACAAATATTCGTGATAAACACACAAATAAATGCCCTGACCGGGATTCGAACCCGGGACCTCCAGCTTCGTAGGCAGAGTCACTACCCACTGGGCTACGGAGGCCGATTACAGATTATTGAGGAGGATTATATGAACCAGGTAATGCGAATGCCACCTACCGATCTACTCGATGCTCTCCGCACAACGCCAAGTATAATTTCTAATTCGTATGTCCTCATAAAACAGCCTAATCTCTCGCCAAGACTACGGAAAAGATTGCAGTAGGTATTCGTAGCTATAACAAGTATTGTTTCGAGAACAAAAAGAATAATTGTATTTATTTATTCAAGCATCCTCCCTCTCTCAATAGGTAGGGTTACTCAAATTAAACTGTATAACATTAACAAGTGGTACAGAAATTGTTTGGCTTAGTTATTCAAATTATGACAGTATTGCTCTTTCATCTTCTGCAATTTAACGAAGAATGCACATAGATATCGATTGCTTTGACGTCTATTTTACGAATGCGGTACGAATTGTAAAACAAAGTAGATTACTTAAAACGCGCGGCCTTGTTAAGTACCTATATGACAAAGTCGCTAATTACCGAGTTGTATTGTATGTTTGTCTTATTCTCACACGAATGCTTTGTAATTTTATTAAGTGTATGTATGTATGGATACAAGGCTGGCAAAGGTCAATGTCACTTAGCGAAAATATACAGACTTGCATAATTATTGGAAACACATGCGAGAAGTACAATGAACTCGGATTGCATTGTACGAGTATAATGTTTATACCCGATTTGTTAAAAATTAGAGTGAAACTTTACCTATGTGAATTCCTGCTTAATATGTTACTTAAAATTCGAGGTGCAAGTTCACAAACATTTGACTTATATAGGCAGACGAAAGAGCGAATGAAAAATATGAGACGATTATTGAACGCGTTTTTTCAAGTTAAAATTATCTTTAAGAGACGACTAACTTCACTCGAGACCAATCTGCACGCATGCATATCATTATTCATTATATCCCACGCAGTTTAGCTGGACTATAAACGAAATACCAACACAGCGAATCCTCAAGTGAATAAAGGGTCGGCAACGCGCTTCTGATTCTTCAGGAGTCACAAGTGTCCATAGGCTTCGGTAACTGCTTAACATCAGGCTGGCTGTAAGCTTATTTGCCACCGTCGATGCATAAAAAATACGGTTTCGGATTAACCCACCTTATGTACCAAGTTTATAAATTCAAAGTCAGAAGACCAAATAAATTTTTCTAGTCTAGTGGGTGAGTAATCATCGTTAGTGATGACTATGTAAAGTTGATATTAGAGGTATGTAGACATTTTTCACCTTAAGGTGGTTCGATTGCCATACAAAACGTTATTTGACATTCGCAGATTAATTTGAGAAATTGGTTTGGGACGTGATATTTTGGGAAAACCATTTTTCTCAAATTAATTTAGTTTAAACAAGTTTATTCTAGGAAAGGGGGAATTTGGCGCAAATGGGAAGCCAATTGATGAAAGTTTTTTACATAAGTTTCTTAAAATATCACGCCGTTAGCCTGCGAATGTCAAATAACGTTTTGTATGGCAATCGAACCATCTTAATACAAAGGAATAAGGGGTATAACGGATAACTGTAAACATATATTATATTTTACGTCGACCGTAACTTACCCATATGAGTAAATAACAGAATAAAATAAAAATAAAAACACAATACTAAGGCGTTACCCATAACTCACAATGATTCTAAATACGTCAACTGCTATTCCAATGCTTAGTCATCGGTCCATGAACATCATACGTCTGTGACCTACTTTGTTGACTGACTTTGTTTTAATAAAGGCAGATGGCACCAAAGGGCAATCCATGACACTGATAAATGAATACAACTAAATGTAAACGTAATCATTGTGACGATATAATGTGCCCAGTATACGACAACTACTAAAGTACTTACTTTGACAACTGCATGAAACAAAGAGTGATCACGATCACTAATCAACCTCAAAAATTTGGTCCAATGGAAAGTAGGTACAATCTAAATATGCCTCCCTCTCCGATTTTTTTGTCATAATGACTCTAGAAATGGTATCTCTAGAAAGTGAATTCAAGTGATAAGATATGCGGCAATATCTGTATTAGGTAGGTAAGTATATAATAGTACCTACATTACTTACCTATGGCGGTAAAACAAAGAATGTCTTAGATCGCAGGTATTTGACGCCCGGGCCGAGCAAGGGCGATATATTATTTCTTTATTACCGCCCGAGGTGTGTAAAAAATTAGGTCTCTCCCTGGCCAGGGAAGTGGGATTTTCCGCACGCGTTGCTACCTACTTCATGGCCAGGTGTGACGTAAAACATATATTATACATTCTCGTAAAATATTATGCTCATTTCCCACAGAAGTACGCGTAATGCTTCAGTTACGATCATTTGTCTAATCGAGTCACGAGGTCAGTCATCATTAGATTCACGAGGATACTTCAACTTAGTACTCAATGTATCAGTACCATGAACTATCGGGATGTTTTCAAAGCGGTAAACATGGTAGACTCGCTGGACTTGGACCGTGTTAAATCAACGGAAAAGATTCACATGGAAATTTAACTTCTTATTACATTGGCTACGAAATGTCCTTCTAGAATAGAAAAACGTAATAAGGCTCCCTCATTTTCCTATTATTATGTAATCTTTTGTGTAAGCAGAGCGGGCGTCCATGGGAACTAAAGCGGCTTTATGGCTGCTGCACACTAATAACACATTCGGCCCTGACTTCACATAAAGCAGGTTAACTTGTACTCCGTTCCCATATTCATTATTTTGTTTGTTTAATTCAGGGATTAATAATGATTGACACGTATCCTTGTAATCGTGTAATTACTATGTATGTAATCACCAGGCCGTGTCCACCGACTAGACAATTGTCACTTGTCTCTGTAATTTTTTCTACAAGGCAAGATGGTCTCTGGATACTATATGGTTACTTTCTTATCGACTTAGGTATGTTGCCGATTCTTTTTCTAGACCGATTTCACTTCTCTTTATGCCTAGTAAACAATGCGATTTAATGTTAAGTGTAACCGCTACAATAAACATAGTAAACATCAACACTGTTTCAATCAAAAAGTGACTTTATGTCTAAAGGAAAGGAGCCACATTTAAAATACTAAGTAGGTACTCAATGTTACCATTTTGTATTTAAGAGTGCTCTTCAAAAAAGCGCTCGCTCAGAATTCGGTATTTTGACACGCGTAGTGCGTTTGTGTGGGTAAATACTACTACCACCCACACAAACGTACCTAACCCCCACATGCACAGCGAGATCGCACCAGCCGCGGGTGCCGTCCCTTTCTAGCTATATGTAAGTGCGATCGGGATAGAACTAACCGCGGAGCTTGCCGATGCAAATAGCTGTATAGCGCACCGTTGGAATTCACTCCGTGACCGATATTGATACTTGCACTAAAAAGTGGTAAGTATTACTTCGCTAACATGATGTTCTAGAACATCATGTTAGCGAAGTTAGATAACTTGAATAAAGTAAGTATTTGATTTTTGAGCACAAGTTTTCTATTTGTATTAAAATACTATGATATGACAAAGTATATTTAGTTTCGTTTTTTTAGTATAAAATAAACTAACGAGTTTTAAAGTTGTCAGTAATAAGAATAATAATTTGTTTTACGGATATTAATAGTTTGCATATTATCTGAGTCTTATTTATACATAGTAATGTAATGAAATTATACCAGTAGACCCACTACTAGGAAATTACTGGGTACTTACGTATTCATTTCTTGAAGAATTTTTTTTATGTTATGTACAGTAAAAAAAAACGGCCCTTTATAGAAATTGTTATGTCCGTTTCTTACCAAAGGAACTGAAAATTATAAATTATACAAACACAGCTTTTTATCTAGAATACAATTAATTAATGCGTGATTTTATTCAAAAGCCTAAAACCTCAGATGATAAAAAGGAATAGATATGAAACGGGGGCTTGGCGCGTGTCGGTGCGACATGGCCAAATGGGCATGTCACTGCCCACCGCATGTTAGTCGCAATTTGCCGTGAATCTGAAATGTTTTTCTACGTTTACTCAAAATGCCGAATTGTAGCGTGGTTACATGCAAAAATAGGAATGAAACTAAAACCTACATGAATGGTGGAGTCACGCACCACATGTGAGTATTAGTATTTTCACTTAAGTCAGTAAAAACTAATATTTTAATAAATAAACGCAACGCCGCATCATTTCTCGGGATCGAACTAACATATCGAACGAAAAAGCATATTTTTGTTCTATGCGTTGTACATTGAACGTTCAATACAGTAAACCACGGCGCAATGTATTAAACCACTATGGATATGGACGATGCTTGAATTTTTTAGTGGTACGGCCGCTGCTTGGCGTCGCAAACTAGAGCGGTGCCAAAGTGCAGTTACAATTTACGCGTAATCGATAAAATAGAAGGACGATATCATACTAGTTATTTTATTTCGACTACTTTCGCTGTTTTATTTTATTTAATTACTTGTTTTGGTTGGGTGCCTATCTTAAAGGTAACTAATAACATACTAATAAGATTAAAAGGCACAAAATGTTTACGGTACCTACTAATAAGATTTTCACTAAGTTGCAGTATGAACGGTAAATAGACATATTAAAATTGTATATACAAGTATATAATTTAGTTGCAAATGGCTTCAGAACAACTTAAAATGTGATATTATTACCAATAATTTATTTTAAATGAGTATTTTTTACTTTCATTTGAAATGTGATAATTGAAGAAGAAATCTCGGTTTCTTATTACAGTTTTCCAAAGAATTCGAGTAGGTACTAAAAAAATGGATAGATGCTACTGGCAGAGGTCCTAACTGGTTTCCTGTACAGAGAAGAGATAATGTGTTCATAACATTTTCAAGAAAAATGTTTCCAACCACTTAATAAGAGCCGTACACTTTTCGAATATTTGACACCTCGCTTGCTTGAAACCTTGGTGTAAAATGTATGGTTACACATCTTCGCACATCTTTGGTGGATACTCGCCCTTAGCCTTAAATCTCGTAATATGAGTAATGTACATATTATTTCGCGCCAAAATGCGAGTTGGATCGGCCTGGTACCTACAGGTCAAAAATATCGATGTGACCAGAGTTTTAAATGTATGTGAACACGAACTTATAAAAAGCCGTTTATGTTACTCTGTAGGTATTCGTCAATATTTTTTACTTTTGCGATTTATGGTAAGTTAACAACCCGTGTTATTTAAACTTGTAGCTAAAAGTTTAAATACCACCACATAAACTTACCATGTTGTTGAAGTTGTTACCCATCAATATCATAACATAATATTAATTTTAATATCAATGTCGATAAAACATAATTTTAACGTTTGTCGCCCCCCTAGTGTAGTGCGTTTAAGCCAATCACAGCCCTTGTTTGCATGTTGCCGTAGACTCACTGGCAACGCCCGAGTCTTTGTTTTTACACGGTTCAATGTGTGTGCCTGTGGGCGCTGTTGTGGGAGAAAACTGGGGACATCGGTTTTGGTTGAAATTAAGCAGTACGGCACTTCTCCCTTTTTTTATGTTCTGAGCCTAAAACCTATGTCACTTATTAGGATTCCGTACTCAAAGAGTAAAACGGGACCCTATTACTAAGACTCCGCTGTCCGTCTGTCTGTCTGAATGCCTGTCTGTCCTTCTGTCACCAGGCTGTATCTCATGAACCGTGATAGATAGAGATTTTCACAGATGATGTATTTCTGTTGTCGCTATTTATAACAAAAAATACTAAAAAACAGAATACATCTTTTTATTTTTATTTTAGTTTTTATTTGTTTCTTTTTCTTTTACAATCTTACACAAATCGACCTTGCCCCAAACTAAGCAAAGCTTGTACTATGGGTACTAGACGACGATAAACATACTTATATAGATAAATAAATACTTAAATACATAGAAAACATCCATGACTCAGGAACAAATATTTGTGGTCATCACACAAATAAATGCCCTTACCGGGATTCGAACCCGGGACCTCCAGCTTCGTAGGCAGAGTCACTACCAAGTTACTAACTAGGCTACAGGGGGCTCCTATACAACAAACGTGATTTTAGATATATATATTTTGCCGTTTTTAGATATAGATAATGGTACAGAACCCTTCGTGCGCGAGTCCGACTCGCAGTTGGCCGGTTTTTTAACATTTATTTAGAAATAAAGAGTGATACTCGGAAATGTCGAAGGGAAGGTCAATCGTCGAATCCGACTCGGCTGGGCAGCATTCGGGAAGCTACGGCACATCTTTTCGTCCAATATTCCGCAGTGTCTCAAGACGAGAGTCTTTGACCAGTGTGTGTTGCCAGTGATGACATATGGCACGGAAACGTGGTCGCTTACTATAGGCCTCATAAGAAGGCTCAAAGTCACTCAAAGGGCAATGGAGAGGGCTATGCTGGGAGTTTCTCTGCGCGATCGCATCACAAATGAGGCTATCCGCAGCAGAACCAAGGTAACCGATATATCCCTCCGAATTGCTAAACTTAAGTGGCAGTGGGCGGGGCACATTGCACGTAGAACCGATGGCCGTTGGGGCGGAAAGGTTCTGGAGTGGCAACCACGTACCGGAAGGCGCAGCGTGGGTAGGCCCCCCGCAAGGTGGACTGATGACCTGGTAAAGGTCGCGGGAGTCCGCTGGATGCGGGTGGCGCAGGAACGGCCATTGTGGCACTCTTTGGGGGAGGCCTATGTCCAGCAGTGGACGTCTTTCGGCTGATATGATGATGATGATGATGATGACTCGGAAATGTAATAAAACCACGTAAAAATCTCCCTTTCCAGTGTAAACCCCCGGTGTGTGTTATTATTATATATAAACGAAAATAATAACTAAATGCAAGGTAAGATCGTGCTGTACTTAACAAATGCCATATAAGCTTGTTTTTTAGAAAGTTTTTTATTCATCTTGTTATTTTCAATAACCCTGCATATTATGTCGCTGGTTCGTGGGTACTTGTACAGACAAATCACACAAACACAAACAAGTTAGGTCTATCTATTTTAGTTTAGGAGTTCCCATGACCACCTTCCATCATCAGATCCTGGAAATCATCCATCACCAAAGTGTTTACCAAGACAAAACAGATGAGCCCAAACTAGATGGGTTTATCTAGTTTAGTTTAGGAGTTCCATGACCACCTTATAGCTCCATCATCAGACTCTGGAAATCATCCAGCACCTAAGTCTTGCCGTGCCATGACCAAATAAATGAGCCCAAATTCGATGGCTTTATCTTGTTGAGTTTAGGAGTTGCTATGGCCACCTTCCGACTCCATCATCAGACCAGCTCTATGATATTATGTCACCGAAGATACGCAATTGTACCTAATTTGAAGATTTCACCCAAACTCCCATACATACATACATACTAACAAGGTGGACTGATAGTAACAAGTAAATAAATTAAATCTATCAAGTATCACGATCACTCGTACAATAATAATTGACTATAGAACGCGTAGTTTAGACAAAAGGATCCAACCCACAAGACATCACCATTGAAATGTATGACTTTTGTTTTAGGTAGAAGGTTCAATTTTAAATGTTACGTATCCGGTGGGTTTGAGCCTTTTCGCTACACTACGTCATATATGGCAGCTATGCAATTCATAACTTGTCTCGATTAGCCTCACGAATGTATCCCCAGTATAGTTTGACCCCGAGGTTGGTAACAACTATGCCTAGTCGGAGATCAAAATAATATTATTTTATCTGAAGAGTGGCCGGTTAGCTTCGTGAATAGCCACAAATAAACACACTACACGTCTGTCTCGGAGGGCTATTCAGCCGGTACTGTGATAAATTCCCGCGCGACGGTAAATTTATACTAGTTTTGAATAATTATTTATAAATATAAATTTTGACAAAAGTTATATTTTTTGGACTGGATCTTGTTGGTACAAGCATGAACTTTAATGTTGTGTAAGATTCAATACAAAAATTATTCAACAATAATGAGAAAATCCTTGAGTTTTCAGTACGATTTTGTTGACAAATATGGTGTAATTGAGAACAGTTTACATATATATACGTGCAGAATAAGGAAAATTCGAGGCGGCTAGGCGCAATGGCAACATATTACGCTAGTGAAAATAGAAAAAAACAAGTAGGTTCTCATATATTATCATGGAGTATTAGGGGCTCAAACTTATGACTCTGCGCTCTCTTCAGAAAACTACTGTCGGTAATCGGGTATTTTCGGTTAAAGTATTCAGTTCTTCGTTAATTGGAGGCGGCTAGGACCAATATGAGGAGTTTACCTATGCAAATAAGTAATCAGGATCTAGAAAAAGCTCTCCGTTTCTTAGAATTATAACGTCAACAATCCGTCATTCTCGCTTATTCCTGACCAAAAAACGAGCGCCCTCTTAAAACAATATACTACTTTAACAATATAGTCGCTATCGACTAGTGTTGTGACACGTGGCTATTGTGGCTTTCTTGGACCGATGGATTTTAAGATAAGATCCGTTCTAGTAAAAGAATCCGCACTATACACGATGTACGATGAATTGTCATAGCCGGAGGATAATTATCAAGTCAATGAAGTAGGGGGCAGTTCATTACGAATTAGCTCGTGATTACATGCTAGATTGTTGTCTGGCGTAAAAAAGTATAAAACTGACAGCACGTGGCGTCGAAAATATCTATTACTATACGATTTTTCTAATCCTATATGGAATGGGGTACCAATTCCATATAGGATTAGAAAAATCGTGCGTTAATAGTCATGCGATTTAAAGGAAAACCATTTTGAAACGCAACGGCTTAATTTTTGTGATTGAAAATTTCCTATGAATCGAAATATGTAAAACGAGTGCAATATTTCCCTTTGATATCTTAGATAAACGAAGAAAAGTAAACGATTTTTTCTGCAATACGGTAAGTCCTATGTTACTTATATTATTATATGTAACATAAGGACTCATACCATCCATCCATCATCCATTCATCCATATGGAATGAGGACACAACATCTGATCAAACCCGAGACAAAAATACGAAAACAAAAGTGTGTCCAAAATTTGGCCCGAAAATACGAGTATTTGAACTCCAAATACTTGTATTTATGGGCGAAATTTTATCTGTTCTTACATTTTGTAAACAAACGCTAACAGTGAGTGAGCTTCTCTGAACTATCTTAATGCCACATTTTGAGTTTAATTAGTTTAATATAATCAATTTTATTTGGTAATTCTATTCATGTCGAGTTTCCAGTTATGTATCTTAGTAGCTTGGTCATTTTGCAAATCAATGTTACACAAGCAGGAAAATCGTAGTTCCTGCTTGTGTAACATTTATTTTAGTTATATACTGAGACGATCCGAGAGCTTCGCTCTCAGACTCAATAGTATCTAAGGGCGGAATTACTCCTTTAAATTGATAGATGTTAGCGTTGTGGGTTTCAGGTCCAAATATGAAGGGATTGAAGCTTTCATTCGTTATCATCCTGTTAATTATGTATGTAAATAAGTAAGATATAAATTGCGTTAGATGCTATTCTAGGCTAAAATCAAGACTACAATTAAAAGCGTAGAAAACTCGCGTTTCGTCCAAAATAATTGGTTTAAAACATGCTTCAGCATACTAATTCAGTATTGTTGGATTAGTGTATCATTTAATGTGTGCTAGATCTAGATTTATGGATTCATAAATTAGACTAGTTAGGTTAATTGCAGGAATGGATCGCTGGCCAGCAAGAAAACGCGTGGACGGGCGCGCGGGCTGCAGGGATATTCTACCCGCGAAGTCGAGAAAAGTGATTATCGATCGGAGCGGACAGGCGATGGAGGCTCCCTGGAAAACGGGCCTTATACCCTTTAGTTAAGGTATATTTTCAGATGAGGAGTCGGATTAGTGGCGTGATCGTGTTAGTATTGGCTATAAATACCCCGGCGGGCCGAGGAGCGTTTGACTTTTCTATGGGACGTCGAAGCGAGATCATGCTGCAGAATACGAGGGCGGCCAGGCTAGGCTGACCTCTGGGCGCGTACTACTTCGAGGCGGAGCAAGGCTGGTCACTGCTGGGCTGCATTACGGCTGTTGCTGAGAGGAATTGGAGTTTGGTAAGGTCGCAAATGCCTTTGCGATCGTCTGGTGAGATTGAATATTTTATTTTAAAGTGTGACTAATCATAGTGAATTCTGGAATTTCTTAGGGAGTAATTATCTTGTGCGCACATTGTCTTGAATTGAGTGATTAATATTTAGGCAATATCTTTCTGCTCGTGAACTGATATGATCTTATATGATCACGTGTGTATTTTGAATATGTGGCGGTCTAATAGGTTAATCACCTAATAAATGCGCTTAAGACATCATCATATTAGGATTCCGTATACTCCCATGAAGTGAAGTGAACACTTATTATAGTCTGTTACTGTTACAATGGTAAATAATTCCTATTTGTATACCAGTATCTAGTGGTTAATTGTAGGTACAAAAGAGGGAAATCTTTATTAAAATATGTGCTAATATTATATTGTAATTTATTTATGGAGGCGCGGGTCACCTTTTGCTCGGGGCGTCAAGGCGGGATCACAGCGACCAGCAACCAGGGACCCTACAAGTCGCAGAGACAGGCCGGTACGTGTCTGTACTATTAAGAGATTAAAATCTGGTGAGTGACCTTTATAATCACTGTATTGAATGATTCTGAAACTTATTAATTTATTTTTGGGGACTATTATCTAACCATTTCAACGTTATCATACTTGTATTTGTGTATCGAAATCTAGTTCTACTGTATATATTTTGGGGAATATGCTAGATAAAGTACGAGCGGTTTATGTATAGGTTATGAACGGATCTAGGTCATTGGTCAAATAACTGACGTTATTACAGAAATGTTGTTTTGTTCTACATATATATTACTAGTTGTTTTGTCACTGCGATATGATTGGGTTCCGTGCGCCCTTACGAGATAAAGTGATCAATTATTATACGACAACCTAGCTATAGCAATTGACTCGGTCCGTGGTACGCGTTACACTATGAGGATAGATTGTTAAGATGCGGATAAGCGACAAATATTACCACAAGTTCATATTAATATCCGGTGGTTAGTATAGGTACTGATGGGTGGTTACTTTACTAGATTAACGCAACTGAATAAAGTAGTTATATACACTCGTGGCTGTGTGCTCAGTGTCGAGACAACCATATCCACAGGGCACATTGAGGACCCTGGCCACACGAGAATTCTCCCGAAAGGGGCTTCTTAGTCAGCAGAGATGTGCCCGCACTAGAGCGCCAGTCATAGATGTGTAGACAGAGTGAGTGGCTGAGAGTCTTCAATCTTGCAAATTGAGGGACCTCACTGGTCGAGCTGCTGTCTTAGTTCTAACAAACCTCTTAACAAGGGTTACGGTTGTGTTGGTTTATGAGGTAATCAGATGTACTTATAGATATATTGTGTGGACTTCCTTGAATGAATGAACCTAGCGTAGTAAGTTAGTTATGTACACCTGTGGCCGAGAGCTTAGCGTTGTGGACAACCATATCCAAAGAGCACATTGACGACCCTGACCAATACGAGAATTCGCCCGTTAAGGGGTTTCTTAGTCAGTAGAGATGATGATCGCGCTTAGGCCTCCGTCACGGATGTGTCAACGAAGGTAAGGTTGGTGAGACCTTTCAGTCTTGCAAACTGAAGAGTTTCGCTGGCCAAGCCGTCGTTTTGCTTTAACCGAAGCTTCTTACCGTGAAGCTAGCTATGTTGATTTTACAAGGGAATCCAACACTTTCGCTTTAGTAACGGCAATAATTAAGTAGGTATCTTGTTAGGTGGGGTCGTTATTATCGGGATCTCAACAAAAGTATCGCAGTGGGTTGGTAATTAATTATCATTCGTCAGTTCAACTGTGCATTGTCGTATATTTAACATTGTTCCGACTATAAAGTGCCTTTGAGTTGATTGGGTGAGATTGGTTGCTAAGACACTGTGTTACATCCATTGAGATATTTTGGGGATGAATTGTATTATAAATTGCTTAGGAAAAGTCAGTACTAATTGGTATTAGATTTGATAGAAATAACGATAGGGTAGGCGGAATCAACAGATGAGGTGGGATTACTAGCGAGTACGAGCAGCCGCGAGCGAGCGAGAGGCGAGCGCTACAGTTCGCTAACAACTCTAAGATTCATCGTTAGGGAGAATCGATATTATACTAGACATTGCGTCATTCATGTACCTGGAAGTAAAACATGTACTAATATTCTATTTCAATAGACTATCGTCGCATCATCATCAATATCTTGACTTCATGATTATTTTCATTATTATATCATCGCATCATCATCAATATCTTGACTTACGATTATTTTCGTTATTATATCATCGCATCATCATCAATATCTTGACTTACGATTATTTTCGTTATTATATCATCGCATCATCATCAATATCTTGACTTCTTCATGATTATTTTCATTATTATATCATCGCATCATCATCAATAGAGATCCCATCATGGCCAACACAAGTTGACCACTATTGTATTGCGAGTCTGTTTAAAGGGCGTCACCTACCACATAGCGTAATTTATCACTTCCCACAACTTAGTATAATAAGGAATTTATGCCCACTTTAGCCTCCATAATTGTGCATCACTTAATGAGACTACTGAATTGTAAATTAATTCTAAGGAACTGGTATAATTGTCTTACTTAAGTTATAGGTTCTACTAAAATGGGGTTAATGTACAACTTCAATTAACGTGTAACTGTTTCCCTTTATAGAAATACAAACTGCATACTTCTCGAAAAGGGCCTGGTTCTACTCACACAACGCGGGGCCTCATCCACTAGACGAAATCACACGCCAAGCCACTTCACCAGCGCGAATCACGTATAGCTTAGGTCTAAATAGGTCTTCGAGGTTAGGTTCCAGAGATAATAAATTCTAGGTTAGATTACGGCATTGTAGGCCTGGAGTCGGACGGTTTTTTATTTGACCGAATCTCTTTCCGTCCGGCAATATCCTAGGAGATGATTTGGTCTGTTAAAGTACTCAAGCTCGATTACTTTAACATAAATAACGAGAGATTCTGTAGCTGTAGGATAGATTTACCTAGACTAGAATAAAACCCAACCTTTCTAGTAGGATCGGCCGGAACTAACTCGGTTTTTCTATTCGCTTTGGTACGAGTTAGTATTTATAGGAACAAAGTGGATATCTAGTACAATCGAGTCTTGATTTTACTGGATTAATTAGTCAAAGGTTCTTTAGCTTCAAAACAAACACAATTAATTTGATATTTCTATGGTAAATAAATGATTTATTTTCTCGCTTACTATCTGTTTAATTTTATTCAATAGCTTTTCCTTCAGGTAGGATTCAATTTTCAGACGACTAGAAGCTTCTCATGAGCTTCAGCTTTCAGATAGGGGTTAATTTAAGTTCAGAATACAAAAACATAAAAAGCAAGCCATTTAAGAGGTTGAATCATTACATTTTGGTGAGGCCGTGACCAGGATGAAAATAAGGTTTAAATTCACTTTTAAGTATCCCGGGTTACTACAGAATAGAGTATTTTCAATTTAAAAAAAAAATATATAAAAAAAAAAATTATAATAAAAGGAAAAATATTTTTTTATTACGTGATTCGCTTGGTGAAAGGGCTAATTAAATTTATTTACAGATTTTTCTGTGTGTGGGTTATACAAATAACCCACATTTTGTTGCCGTGGAGTAGATAGAGAGATGGAGTTTGTATTTTTTAATGTTGTGTTGTATATTATTTTCAGGACTTTCTTTCTTTTATTTTATTTCAAAGAGATTTTCACGCGCGATACGTACGTGAATTGTGTTGTGTATTATTTTCAGGACTTTCTTTCTTTTATTTAATTTCAAAGGGATTTTCACGCGCGGTACGTAGGTGAATTACTAATCAATAAGTTATATCACACTAAACTATGAAAAATATGCATAGAAATAATTTTGTTGTAGACGAAGGGCTAATATTATTTTGACAGAAATTCATTTGGGGGTACACATTTTTATTCCCGACTGTACTTTTCTACATATGTTTACCAACTGCTCATTGAGACGATTCTAACGAGCCCAAACTCGATGGGTTTGTGTCATTGTATCACGAAGTTCCTAGGCCCATCTTCCAACCCCAGCATCAGATTAGTTCCTTGTCATCATAACTTTAATTTGTCATGCGATTTATACATATGTGCGAAATTTTAGGCCGAACGGAAGTCAGGAAGTGAGTCTAATCTAAGAATTAAGTAAAAACGTAACAGTACCTAAACACTCTTTTCATCGGACAGTCGTGTCAAAGTAGTGCCTACGCGTAATTTGTATAAAAGGGGGGCAGGAATGTTATGCGGAATGGCCTTACAATCTGCCAATGCCATAGCACAATTAAGTAGGTTCCATATACATCAGGCGGTTGCGGTAGTAGTTATAATAAAGTTTAGGTATAATGCTTTTATTCCAAAATAAAATAAAAATAAAATAAAACGGATCTAGATAACCTCAAGATAGTATTTTGTTAAATTAGCATCTTATGTATTTAGCTACGATTATTTCATCCTTCATATTCAATTGTTGCATTTGAGTTCGCAAGAATAGTGTTGAGGTCATTGACATCTGTCCCGCGGTTGGGCAATTATTCGTTAAATAGTGGTTAGGAAAGTACCGGTGGATGATTATAGTACCAAGGACTTAGGAACATACTTAAGAACTCATCACATAATAGGGGTTAGAGTTATAGGTAACTTTCGTAAGCTAGGGGAGAAAAGTAGGTACGCGTTATACCTAGTTAGTTGACCTAGTCAAATTGAATCCAATTCTCGGCGTTTACGTTAAATCGATCGCTACTAAGTACCTATTGTCCGAAATCTTAAGTACCTATAACCTTGCGGATATTTTCTACGTAATCGTCTTTGTAAAGAAAGTAATTGTAAGAATAGATAAGTAGGTAATTCGCGCGAGTTATATTCATTAACCAGTTAAAATGATAGGAAACTGGAGCGGTTATCTGTTACAAGAAAATGCGCATTCGAATCGGATTAGTTCCGGCTAGAAATTCAAATACCTAAGATCAAAGGTACACTATAATGGACTTTGTTGTTAGGTCATTAAGGTCAAAAGGTAAGCTGTGTGTAGGTATTTAAATGGTTGTCATCGTGAGTCAGTGAACCGGTTGTATGTACGCGTGAGATTTCAATTTTTAATTACGTAGGTACATAAAACCACTTTGGCAGGGTTAAAATAGTGACAGGTTTGAAGATAAGCAACAAGTAAAGGGCACCTAAATACCTGCCTAGCTCCATAGAGGTACATTCCTGACATGGTAGGACTCACACATTTCCACATAAATACGCGGCCACTCTATCACATTCACTTTATAATGTGCACTAGTTCAATTATCACTACATTGATTTATGTTTGAATACACACTAAACCACAGTAAAACACTTTAAACTGATTAAATAATAGGCCTAAATATGCGAGAATTCGGCTCGTTGAAGCCCGCGCGCAAACTAAAAACAATTTTAAACATCGAACTTAGGTTCGGGCAGCCATTTTGGAACCTAGCGACGTCGCGGCGCCAGTAATCATAAAGATTTTTGGCGGGAAATTGTTGTTTAATTTGATAATAAAGGAGTAATATTAATTAACTATATGTCGCGTTCACTAATAATTTAGTGGAATGGGTGAACAATTTTAGGATCATAGGATAAATATTTATGTAATGCATTAAGGTCGGTCTTAAATAAAGCGCGTCGCACGTAAAATATTTTGACACGGAAAATAATGTAGCCAGTTAGATGCGTTAATATTGATAGTAACTTTATGATAATGGCATAGTGTAAATTATTTCTAATAACTAGGTAATAATATAGTTGCTTTACTTTTAAGGTGGTTTTTCTCACGGGCCGGAATTGATATCGGCGAATTAAATATATAGAAATAGTATGCGACAAAATTAGCTTTGTGGAGGTTGCGGGCTAAGTATAAGCTAGTTAGAGCCTACATATTTTATATTGGTCAATTCTAATAGGTATGTTAAGTACCTTTAAGCGTCACGCGGGTTTACGTAGGTACAATGTAATGAAAAAGATAATAGATAGTTTGCGCCTTACAAAACTTAGCGAAATAAAGTTTTAGACCCATCACACACTGTAGGTATAGCGAATTTCATTGTAATCAGTAGCTTAATTAACGCTAACGTACTTACGAACGTTCGAATTAGAAAATAAGTAAGTAAGTAATAATAGATATATATATAGATATAAGATTAAGGCGCTATTGTATTAGGTCAACCTGTAAAAATAGTTGCTGTACTGAAATAAATAAATAAAAAAAAAAAAAAAAAAAAAAAGGGTAACACGTGTTGGCAAGCGAATGAAATAAAACGAATTCATTGAATAAGGATATTCCGAAATCCGTCTGTCTGGTTTAGTTACTTCGTGAGTCATAATTATAGAGCGGGGTTTGTGAAGTTTCAGAGTAATTTAAATAATTAATTATAATTCCAGTCAAGTTAGGTTTTCATATATATATATGCAAAACCAAGCACGCGTGATCTACGGTACGACATTATTAGTTAGCGAATAACTTTGATACTCAGGTTCTGAGGCGAAAGACTTCGCTGATAGGGATTTCCGAATCTCACGGGAGATTCAGCTCTAAGAAAGGGGGGCAGAAGGCTTAGAATCGTAAGACAATGTGTGTAGGGCATGAAATTGATTAACCGCAACGCACTTAATTATTAATAAGGTAGTGTTAAAGTCATGGGTTCTATCAATAGGGTTGAATGCAATTTAAATGTAGGTAGGTATAGTAAGTAAATATAGTACGGATCAATTCATTGATAGTTACGTTGATAGTAAAATTTATTACTTACGTAGTTTAAACAATGGTTTCAGAATTTGTCAAGTATAAGATGGATAGTTGTCCCAGTCTGAAACCGAAAGATTAGAGCTTGTCAGACAAATACCATATATGTACCGGTTCACGTCAGGTTACGAAAGATATTCGCCATGTTTACATTATATGGTAACAGGGCAATTCGGAGAAATTATATTAGTAATACCAAGTTGTGCACGTGTTATTATTATTATGTACTTTAAGGCAGGAGTCGTATATATCGCATGGCACTTTAATTGGTTACCATAGTATGTGATACTGGAGTATGTAAACTAACTGTTCCACCTCTCTAGTCATTGTTGAGGTAATGTGAATTTCGAAATAGGTCGTTAATTTCGCAAGTTATCTTAACGGCGCACTGGACGGGCGGTTTGTCCGGCGGGCTATGAATCGCGAGCGTCCGGGTTCGATCCCCGGTACGGAAAAATCTTTTTGTGTTTTTTTATTTTTGCTTTACTAACAATATTGTGGGCTACTACCTTTTAAACCTTTGGTTATTAAATTGAACGAATTTTACAATGTTTGGAGTAAGTTAAGGGTAATTGGGGATACTTATATATTTAGGCGTTTATAGTTTTAACATTATGCGATTTAGGTATTCATCAAATTGTGTATTTGTCTACGACATAGGGTCCGTCTATTTTTTTTTCCATGAAGTACCTATGACAAAAATGACTTATCAGTTAATGTAAGAGGTTGTAATTAGGTATTATTTAAGGGTCTGCGGTATAATTTTACGGATTCATAAAATTATCATCGAGGCACTCGCGTAGGTTTATTGAACAGAACGTATGGTTGTTTATAAACGATATTCGTATTAGGGCATATTTCCAAGTTCGGTTACAAAACTAGCGCAAAATAGGTCAGATATTGGTCACGTAGGAAAATTAATCCGACCCGTGGCGGGGATATTTTGATACTAGCGACGAACGCAAGTGATATTTCTCTCATCCATGTAAGAAATAAGTAGTCGGCCGATGGATTAACTGTCGCATGAGTAAGATCGCGGTTGCTTTCCGTTCTTTCGTAACCGTTTAAAAGAGTTTAGTACCTTTACTGAATTCAGTGCTGGATTAAAATAGGCCTTATGGTTTAAAATGGGAAGATTTTAAAGGAGGAAGGTATAAATTACTTACGGTTGATTGACATGACACCCACTAGTTGAGTTCCCAGTAGCAGAATTCATGGTTTCACTAGCTTCACCTTAAAACTAACTAAGTATACATTCTAATGCACAACACTGAATAATGCTCGTATTATGATACGTTGGAAAAGGCCAAAATAGGAGGCAAAACACTCGTTGTAGTACTATACAAGTCAGACGTAACTGGAGCAATTTATTCCTTCAAATAATAGCAATCTATACACTAGATGTTGTTTACAAAATTTGTATAGCGAGGCCGCGGGAATTTGACATTTGCTGATTTGGGTTAAGATCTGTGGTGAGGCTTTAATGTACGGCCAAGTGGCGTGTTTAAACGGTTGTTACGGTTTAGGAAAAATTAGGAGTTGTGAATACATAAAGCCTGAGCTTACTTAGAGGTGGTAATTTAATTCTAATGGGGTTTTGTCATGTGGAATACGGTGGCGGAATGAAGGGGTTAATTCGGTTTCGAGTCAAATCATTTACGCGTTACAAGAGCATCTTACATTTATAAACTGTGTATCAGGCAAGTGAGGTATTGGGAATTATGTTAATTTTTTTGACAAGAGAGTTCATATTTACTTAGACGGATTTTCCTTGCCTACTAACATTAAACTAGGACCTTTTATTAGATAGACCTTGCCAGTACGTTGTGTCTAGTTGATAAATCTAATGATTAATTTCCCTGCGCTTAAAGTTATTAAACTATAAATGTGATTAACAGGTCCTACCAATGTCAGAATTCGCGTCGATTTATAAGGGGCCTTTTGTAATTGGGGTTAGCATTGTGATTATAAAATACTCTGATACTACATTATATCCAAATGAGAAATCCTAGTAAGTGTTTGTATTCATACCAAAATTTGTAGACATCCCATTGAAATTGAGTCGCGCATTATGTTGGGTGTACATTATCGTTTGTAGGGCCATTATCGCTTGTATCGCGGGAGGGTTAGCGTAGTCGGTTGTCTTTAATCCATTCGGTATGATAGCTTTTGCGAGGGTACTACCACAATTTTATTTAGCATTTTAGACGATAAATATCAAAAAAAATAATGATAAGTAGAATAAGAAAAGTTATAGTCTGTGTTAAGAATAGTTACGCGATCCACTCACCGCTGGTTCAAATCGCGCGAATGAAACCGTAAGTACTTCGCGTTGTTCGTCTCACACTAGATATAAAAAAAAGGGGAAAATTAGTACTTTATGCTTGATTCCGTGCTTAAAACTAGAATAGAATAGGCAACTTGTAAGTTTGTAAATAAGATATTATGTGGTCGAGATCGTAAGGCGTATCTATAGTGTGCGCTCACGGGAGGTCGTGCGTCGATAAGGTTAACCGACTTTCAAAAAGGGGAGGGCTCTCAGATGGGTTGTATTTTACTTCTTTAAATCAGGTTGGACGTTAATTAAAGGCGCCTATATAGGTTGTTCAACAACAAATTAGGTACTTGTTATAAAATATTAACAAAATGGTTGGTTGTAGTATGGGAATTTAGGTATTTTTAATGCGTAACATTTATCGTCAGAAATATTTCTAAGTTAATAAATTGTCCAATATGTAGTTCACGATAGATTATACCGGTAGCTGTTAAGGTAGATTCGAGATCGCCGCGTTGGGGGTGGCAAAATTAGCACTGACCCCTGGTCTTATATTGATATTGAGAGGTTAGAGATCAGGTTATACTGGCTGTAAGAAATAAATCGATTTGAGTCGAGTCGTTCTGCATTGGCGAATATCAAGGTTGGCGCAATGACCGCGGGATTGTCTCGCTATCAGCTGGGCTGTTATTCTGGGCGTACGAGGGAAGCACCTCACCTCACCTCACCTTTCACCACTAGCGAAAGTAGATCTATACCCGCAGCGCTGAGTCATCGTTACCATCGTCATCATATTAGCCGGTAGACAGCTACTGTTAGACAGGACTCCCCCAAAGAGTACTAGCGGTTATATCCCAATATTTAGTTGTTACGAATTTCGGAGTCTAGAGATATTTGTACGTGACCTTTTAGGATGACGTAAAATAAGTTACAGGATAACGGGACAGGAATGACTGATAAATTAAGTACTAGATGGTATAAATTTATAATTCTTTTTTTTGAGTTGGCGGGAAATTTTAATTTGTTCTTGTCATCCCCTCCTTTTAGAGAGAGTAGGTATACGGCGGATTGGCATCTCATAGGTATAAAGGGGGAATCAGATAACCTATTGTCGTGCGTGTCAAATTTTAGATACTTAAGTTGAAATTTTAGATCGCGGCTCATCTTGTTTTTAAGGGATTCCTGATGGGTATCATTTTCAAGTTATACGGGAATGCAGGTTCTAGATTTAAGATTAGTTTGGAATCCAGGATGGCTGATAAAATTTTTGAAAGAAAAAATCGGCGCGAGTATCATTTTCGAGTAATGCACGGATGCAGATTTCAAATTTTGGGGCTAAATTTGGAGTTCAAGAGGGCAGGGTTGGCTTTGGAGAAGAAGAGGTCGCGGCTATCGTATTCGATTAGCTTGTGATTGTATATTTTGAATTACGATACCGATGGGGGGGTAAAGGCGACGATGTTATGACAGCGTGAAGGCAGTTGCAGTTGCGGGAGTGGAATTTCAAGCACCGATTGAATACTAATTATTGAAACTTACAGGGATCTTATGACAACAGGGATGGAGTTCATAATAAAGGAAAAGAGATGAGGGCCGTGATCGTCTAGTGGTTAGGACCTTACGTAGTTATAATTATTCCGGCTTAAAGTTATCTCAAGTATGAAATATGGTTATGTTATATATTATGTCCACATGTTATGCGCTAGGTAGTGCATAAACAACGTTAAATATTTACATGAAATAATCCATTTATTACAGGTATATCTTAAGATGTATGATGCGTTTGTCAATACAATATTGACATCAGGCGTTAAATTTATGTGGGTCTTAAGGGCGTGGGTGTAATCTTCATTTAGTAATCGGCGAATCTTACGTTTACGTAAAATGCGGTATTGGCGTAAGACTAATTTAAAACTTATGAATTATGTATTGCGATTTATCTGGTATTTACTACATAAATTATAGTATTACGAAAATTTGAGATCCAACTATAAAATTATTGAAGTTGTGAGAATGGGGGGCAGTTATTTAATTAATGACTGATAGGTAAATGGTAAAAGGGATATGGCTTAAAATTTAGATATTTACGGGATACTCTAGGAGGGTTAATTAAGTTTGACTTGCTGTCTTTTATAATCTTCAAACATATGAAGGGCAGGTTAGTTGGCTGTGTGCGAATAGGGCTGTGCGGATCAATTAAAGCAGTAACATTTTGTTTGCAAAATAAGTAAAGTAGTAATATTATATTATCACTTTGTTCTACTCTTCATATCATAATTTTCTCATCTTGTAAAGTAAATGTAAATTCTCATAGCATATAACTTGGGAAGAACATTATATATCATTAATGTGGTTGTACTGTCGGATTCCGTTTAGTTGATCTAAGTCGTGTTTAGGGCAAGGGGATTAATTAGGTTGGGAGGGTATATGTGTGTGTTCGTTGAATTAAGAGATGTATGAGTCCGCATAAAAGGCAGCGTTGAGTGTGTGATTGTATGGTAATAATGGGCTTTTACCGACTGGCCGGAGTTCGCAGTGCAACCTAGGTTTGTTGGTACTGATTGATCTCTCCAAACCATTTTACACCGGTGTTTCCGCAGTTATAGTTTGGTTAGGTTAAAGTCATAAAATGACAAGGTCCTTGTGTGACTAACTGTGGCGACACTATACTCTACAGAAGCTAAGCTGAAAGGCTAAGCTAGTCTTATCTTCGTCCTACACATCTCTTCGTGGCAAGGATACTTCCGACACCATATTCTTCGGGATGATTTGTCAACGAACATTCATTCTGAAACTTAAGTAATAATATTTTAACTTCCATTACTGGGAATTTATCAGGAATTTCCTATTATATGTTAAGTAATTTGTAATGTCAAGATTACAATCTTGCAAGGGTTCAATGAACATGGTTTGTTGAAATTAAATTTAGTAAGGCTGTTATTCTTACACGATGGTGAAGTGTTGCATTTTGTATTTGAGTAATGCAAACGTATTTTATAGTAGTTACGACATTTCTACAGTAATGCTGGGTGGGGCTTGGACGCATGTAGTCGGATTCTCTATAGGATGTCAAGGCACTTCCTAGAGACCCCACGGGGTTTATGAATGTTACTGTGTGCGACTGGGTCACGTTCGGTATAGAGATAGAGTATCATCGCGAACGACGATTAAAGTTAAAGTTTGTTTGATGTTTTGTCAGTATTATCACTATCGTTAATGGTTTGATGGTGCTGTCAGGACATTGAAGGGATTAATGCAAAATTAACCCAGTAGTTTATGAACAGTTTGCCTCTAGTGTGGAATACAGTCTGAAGTCGGATATCCTAGTCAAGAAGAAACATTCTCCACTGGGTTTGCTTGGTGGTTATCTGTGTACTCAGTGTTCTGCTGTTCGCATGGGGAGTTATTGTAATAACATAAACCGAGATATGTGGTCGAACCTGGATCCTTGGTAGCCAGAAGGTATCTGAGGGTTCGGGGTGTTAGTGCAACATCGTGGTCATTAGGATCTATTGGGCTCACAACCTAGTACTTTGTGCGAATGGGAGTATTCTGGGGAAGTTTTCTAGCGGCGCCGACCGAGATATGTGGTCTAACTTGAGTTTGTAGTGGCCAGGGGGCATCTGTGGGCTCAAGGTGAAGCTAGAAGATAATTATATTGTGTCATCGGCCGAGATATGTGGCCTAACTTGTACTGACGGAAGCCAGAAGGCAACTGGAGGTGCAAGGTGATGCAGTATAGGGGTTTGTATTGCCAGCCGAGATATGTGGCTAAACTTGAGTTTGTGGTGGCCAGGGGGCATCTGTGGACTCAAGGTGGTACCGTAGGGATGGGTATGTGTGTCATCAGCCGAGATATGTGGCTAAACTTGTGCTGACGGAAGCCAGAAGGTGACTGGAGGCACAAGGTGATACAGGGGCTATTCTTCAACGTCCATCACCAAGCAAACGTAGTGGTTAAACATTCACACACCTAAAATACACTTGTTGGAGAGATCGATATATCAACGAATTGAAACTTCCCGAGTTATGGGGTTGGCATTTTTTTTGCAAAATTATAATCATAGATTATTGGTCAGAATTAATTGGGAGATTGATGTAAATAGACACAGCTAACAAATCTAGCCTTCAGTTAGAGTAATATTATATTTAAATTTGGTATAAAGACAGTAGGTTAACGGAATTATCTACTCAAAGTTATTTTAAAATTCACCATTTATAGGTCGCAATTCCTTGTTTATTGCTTAAGTATGTTTTAGATTGTGATAATGCTTCGCTCAATATCGTAGATTTCTCGCTGTGCATGATCATGGGGCAGAATGAGACGATCCGAGAGCTTCGCTCTCAGACTCAATAGTATCTAAGGGCGGAATTACTCCTTTAAATTGATAGATGTTAGCGTTGTGGGTTTCAGGTCCAAATATGAAGGGATTGAAGCTTTCATTCGTTATCATCCTGTTAATTATGTATGTAAATAAGTAAGATATAAATTGCGTTAGATGCTATTCTAGGCTAAAATCAAGACTACAATTAAAAGCGTAGAAAACTCGCGTTTCGTCCAAAATAATTGGTTTAAAACATGCTTCAGCATACTAATTCAGTATTGTTGGATTAGTGTATCATTTAATGTGTGCTAGATCTAGATTTATGGATTCATAAATTAGACTAGTTAGGTTAATTGCAGGAATGGATCGCTGGCCAGCAAGAAAACGCGTGGACGGGCGCGCGGGCTGCAGGGATATTCTACCCGCGAAGTCGAGAAAAGTGATTATCGATCGGAGCGGACAGGCGATGGAGGCTCCCTGGAAAACGGGCCTTATACCCTTTAGTTAAGGTATATTTTCAGATGAGGAGTCGGATTAGTGGCGTGATCGTGTTAGTATTGGCTATAAATACCCCGGCGGGCCGAGGAGCGTTTGACTTTTCTATGGGACGTCGAAGCGAGATCATGCTGCAGAATACGAGGGCGGCCAGGCTAGGCTGACCTCTGGGCGCGTACTACTTCGAGGCGGAGCAAGGCTGGTCACTGCTGGGCTGCATTACGGCTGTTGCTGAGAGGAATTGGAGTTTGGTAAGGTCGCAAATGCCTTTGCGATCGTCTGGTGAGATTGAATATTTTATTTTAAAGTGTGACTAATCATAGTGAATTCTGGAATTTCTTAGGGAGTAATTATCTTGTGCGCACATTGTCTTGAATTGAGTGATTAATATTTAGGCAATATCTTTCTGCTCGTGAACTGATATGATCTTATATGATCACGTGTGTATTTTGAATATGTGGCGGTCTAATAGGTTAATCACCTAATAAATGCGCTTAAGACATCATCATATTAGGATTCCGTATACTCCCATGAAGTGAAGTGAACACTTATTATAGTCTGTTACTGTTACAATGGTAAATAATTCCTATTTGTATACCAGTATCTAGTGGTTAATTGTAGGTACAAAAGAGGGAAATCTTTATTAAAATATGTGCTAATATTATATTGTAATTTATTTATGGAGGCGCGGGTCACCTTTTGCTCGGGGCGTCAAGGCGGGATCACAGCGACCAGCAACCAGGGACCCTACAAGTCGCAGAGACAGGCCGGTACGTGTCTGTACTATTAAGAGATTAAAATCTGGTGAGTGACCTTTATAATCACTGTATTGAATGATTCTGAAACTTATTAATTTATTTTTGGGGACTATTATCTAACCATTTCAACGTTATCATACTTGTATTTGTGTATCGAAATCTAGTTCTACTGTATATATTTTGGGGAATATGCTAGATAAAGTACGAGCGGTTTATGTATAGGTTATGAACGGATCTAGGTCATTGGTCAAATAACTGACGTTATTACAGAAATGTTGTTTTGTTCTACATATATATTACTAGTTGTTTTGTCACTGCGATATGATTGGGTTCCGTGCGCCCTTACGAGATAAAGTGATCAATTATTATACGACAACCTAGCTATAGCAATTGACTCGGTCCGTGGTACGCGTTACACTATGAGGATAGATTGTTAAGATGCGGATAAGCGACAAATATTACCACAAGTTCATATTAATATCCGGTGGTTAGTATAGGTACTGATGGGTGGTTACTTTACTAGATTAACGCAACTGAATAAAGTAGTTATATACACTCGTGGCTGTGTGCTCAGTGTCGAGACAACCATATCCACAGGGCACATTGAGGACCCTGGCCACACGAGAATTCTCCCGAAAGGGGCTTCTTAGTCAGCAGAGATGTGCCCGCACTAGAGCGCCAGTCATAGATGTGTAGACAGAGTGAGTGGCTGAGAGTCTTCAATCTTGCAAATTGAGGGACCTCACTGGTCGAGCTGCTGTCTTAGTTCTAACAAACCTCTTAACAAGGGTTACGGTTGTGTTGGTTTATGAGGTAATCAGATGTACTTATAGATATATTGTGTGGACTTCCTTGAATGAATGAACCTAGCGTAGTAAGTTAGTTATGTACACCTGTGGCCGAGAGCTTAGCGTTGTGGACAACCATATCCAAAGAGCACATTGACGACCCTGACCAATACGAGAATTCGCCCGTTAAGGGGTTTCTTAGTCAGTAGAGATGATGATCGCGCTTAGGCCTCCGTCACGGATGTGTCAACGAAGGTAAGGTTGGTGAGACCTTTCAGTCTTGCAAACTGAAGAGTTTCGCTGGCCAAGCCGTCGTTTTGCTTTAACCGAAGCTTCTTACCGTGAAGCTAGCTATGTTGATTTTACAAGGGAATCCAACACTTTCGCTTTAGTAACGGCAATAATTAAGTAGGTATCTTGTTAGGTGGGGTCGTTATTATCGGGATCTCAACAAAAGTATCGCAGTGGGTTGGTAATTAATTATCATTCGTCAGTTCAACTGTGCATTGTCGTATATTTAACATTGTTCCGACTATAAAGTGCCTTTGAGTTGATTGGGTGAGATTGGTTGCTAAGACACTGTGTTACATCCATTGAGATATTTTGGGGATGAATTGTATTATAAATTGCTTAGGAAAAGTCAGTACTAATTGGTATTAGATTTGATAGAAATAACGATAGGGTAGGCGGAATCAACAGATGAGGTGGGATTACTAGCGAGTACGAGCAGCCGCGAGCGAGCGAGAGGCGAGCGCTACAGTTCGCTAACAACTCTAAGATTCATCGTTAGGGAGAATCGATATTATACTAGACATTGCGTCATTCATGTACCTGGAAGTAAAACATGTACTAATATTCTATTTCAATAGACTATCGTCGCATCATCATCAATATCTTGACTTCATGATTATTTTCATTATTATATCATCGCATCATCATCAATATCTTGACTTACGATTATTTTCGTTATTATATCATCGCATCATCATCAATATCTTGACTTACGATTATTTTCGTTATTATATCATCGCATCATCATCAATATCTTGACTTCTTCATGATTATTTTCATTATTATATCATCGCATCATCATCAATAGAGATCCCATCATGGCCAACACAAGTTGACCACTATTGTATTGCGAGTCTGTTTAAAGGGCGTCACCTACCACATAGCGTAATTTATCACTTCCCACAACTTAGTATAATAAGGAATTTATGCCCACTTTAGCCTCCATAATTGTGCATCACTTAATGAGACTACTGAATTGTAAATTAATTCTAAGGAACTGGTATAATTGTCTTACTTAAGTTATAGGTTCTACTAAAATGGGGTTAATGTACAACTTCAATTAACGTGTAACTGTTTCCCTTTATAGAAATACAAACTGCATACTTCTCGAAAAGGGCCTGGTTCTACTCACACAACGCGGGGCCTCATCCACTAGACGAAATCACACGCCAAGCCACTTCACCAGCGCGAATCACGTATAGCTTAGGTCTAAATAGGTCTTCGAGGTTAGGTTCCAGAGATAATAAATTCTAGGTTAGATTACGGCATTGTAGGCCTGGAGTCGGACGGTTTTTTATTTGACCGAATCTCTTTCCGTCCGGCAATATCCTAGGAGATGATTTGGTCTGTTAAAGTACTCAAGCTCGATTACTTTAACATAAATAACGAGAGATTCTGTAGCTGTAGGATAGATTTACCTAGACTAGAATAAAACCCAACCTTTCTAGTAGGATCGGCCGGAACTAACTCGGTTTTTCTATTCGCTTTGGTACGAGTTAGTATTTATAGGAACAAAGTGGATATCTAGTACAATCGAGTCTTGATTTTACTGGATTAATTAGTCAAAGGTTCTTTAGCTTCAAAACAAACACAATTAATTTGATATTTCTATGGTAAATAAATGATTTATTTTCTCGCTTACTATCTGTTTAATTTTATTCAATAGCTTTTCCTTCAGGTAGGATTCAATTTTCAGACGACTAGAAGCTTCTCATGAGCTTCAGCTTTCAGATAGGGGTTAATTTAAGTTCAGAATACAAAAACATAAAAAGCAAGCCATTTAAGAGGTTGAATCATTACAATACTAACATTATTTTAGTTACATACTAAAATAAATGTAACACAAGCAGGAAAATCGTCTAGTGATTCGCAAAATGACCAAACTACTTTGTGGTTTTAACGTCGATATTTAAAACATTGATTTGAACTTTCACGATTTTCACACATCATTTTCAAAGAGGTAAATAAATAAATTACACTAGTTAGTTTTATTTGATAAATTTAATCTATACATACCTATGCGTTATTTAATATATCTTTATATGTACCTAGTACCTATGTACGTTTCGTCTCATTATTGCAATACAGTGATTGCTAATCTAAGGATTTATTACGGTTACGATCAGGTACTGAAATTATTGTAGCATTTTAATGAATTTACCTACTTACCTAGTTATTTACAAATCGAGAATAACAATTAAGTACCTACTTTACTAGGTTAAGAACTTAGGTAGGTACCTATCTTCGGTATATAACGAATGGTTAATTCTATCATCAACTTAAAATAAACAATGTCGTAAAATTTTACTAAGTACTGAGGTCGATATGTTCAGATAACCCATTGGTTATCGTTCAGTTGTTTCATTATCAATGGATTGTTCCAGAGAATTGTAGTATTACAAGGTTACTAAGGGTAGGTTCTTTCAAACCGAACGATTAGCGATAATTACGTATTTAACACTAACTGCCAGCGCGGCTTCGCCCGCGTATTGTAATAACTAACAACTTAGAAAAGTTGAGAAACCCCCGACATTTTCATTTCAAAGTTCAATATCTCAAAACCGGCTAAACGGATTTTAAAGAAACGTAGCTAAGAACCATCTCGATCACGTCAGCTTTCATATAAAAAAACCGCATTCAAATCGGCTCCTTCGTTTAGGCGCTACAATGCCATAGACAAGCAGACGGACAGACACGTCAAACTTATAACACCCCTCTTTTTGCGTCGGGGGTTAACACGAGGCATACGCGGAATTAAATACAATAAACGTCCAGAAAATCTATGCTGTTGTCATATTTATTGACATATTACAGCTATATATATTGATTTATTACAGCTAGACTACAGAATGATAGTTTTTTTTATACCATGGCAGATTAAAGAAACGACAAGCTACGGTAGCCTATTGGTTCAGGCATGCCGCTGTCAAGCGGCGGTCGTGGATTCGAATCCCGGCTCGTATCAATGAGTTTTTCGGAACTTATGTACGGAATATTTACCGTTAGCTTTTCGGTGAAGGAAAATATCGTGAATAACCCGGTATAATCCCATTAAGGTATGATTTCCCCCTGGGTTGGAAGGTCAGATGGCAGTCGCTTTCGTAAAACTAGTACCTATGCGAAATCTTGGGATTAGGTGTCAAAGGAAACCCCGGGCTCCTTTATGGCACAACCGGGAATAACGCTAAGAGGATGATGACAGTGGCAAGCAAACATACGACCTGCCTGGCGGTAAGCACTCCGTAGCCTATGGACGCTTGCTTAATTGATTTGAAGATATGTGCAAATATAAGTTTCTGTCAAAAATTTCATGTACCACAAGCTTTTATTGCCGACTGTACTTTTCTGTATACCATCATCAACTACTCATTGAGACGATTCTTACGAGCCCAAACTCGATGGGGTTGCGTCGTTTAATTACGGAGTTCCTATGGCCACCTTCCAGCTCCATCATCAGATCAGCTCTATGTCATAATAATATTGTATTGTCATCCGATTTATACATGCATGCAAAATTTCAGCTCAATCTGAAACCGGGAAGTAGATCAAATTTAACTTGCAAGATTTGATTACAGACAGACAACGGGACAGGTGAAACTAAATAAAAGCTTGTAAAAGTCTCTCATTCTCAGCAGAGCGCATCTTCATCAGCTTTGTCATCAATGGAAACACAACACCACATACTGACAAAGCAAGTACCCAGTGGTGTAATAATGACTGTGGTCTACTGTAAAGTGTAGTTGAGGAAAGTGCGCCTTGAGGCAAGTGCTAAAGAGTCACAATGGTAGAATTGGTCATTGTACGTTCATGCGCCATAGGGGCGTTTTCTGACGCGTGTCTTTGACGGCCAGAATTTCCCATTGACTATTCATGTAAGAAACCCTACCTGAAGGTACTGTCATAGGGTTAGGCTACGTTATGCGCATCGCCGCGAATCTTGTTACCCATGACAGCTGTCATCTCATAAAAACTTAAATTTTAACGTAATTTTTAACATTGAAAATGTTTTTTCGATCGCTTCAGTAGGTATAGCCTCCAATTTCAGCGAGTGATACATTGCCCTGGTCTCGTGAGTTTTAGGGCTACGTGGATGATTGAGGTGTCTAAAGATGCCTCTTGGCAAGGGATACAAAATAGTAAAAAAAAACAAAAAAAAAAATCTTCTTTTAAAAGTTGCTAAAATGTCGAAAATTTTCAAAAAAAAATTGTGTCTTGTCGTACTAAATCGGCAATTTCTTCTCGGGGTATTGAGCTGGCCTACATTTTGTAAAAAAGAGAACCTCTCTATCTCTTACGGTCTAGGCAGGAAGGTGCCCTTTATGTGGCGCAATTTCCAGTGCGGCTCGTAATCTTCTGCAATACGATTGTCGTGTTGTTATTGGAGTGTTTATTTGAGGTTTCAGTGCTTATTCTAAATTATAATTTATATTTATATATTGTGAGGTTTCTGTATTTATTTGTGATTTTTGCTTAGAATATATTCTTTCATGACCGTCTTTTTCTCTATAAGCTTACCAATATATCTACATATGAGTAGGTATTGTTCAGCTGCAATGCAGATCAATGTCAATCTAAATTATGCTAGAATTAAGGATTTTTTATTTTATTTATTATTGTTCAGCTGCGGATTATTGTTGGTTAATGCAAGGAGAATACTTTTATCGGTAATGTGCGTCGTAATATTTTTCAAGATTATTTTTCAAGTACATAGTACCTAAGTATACCTTATTGATGTATAAGGACATTTTATAAGGGCATTAATAGTCAACTCTGAACAATATCAGACACGTAGTCAACAAAAAATACTACTTTGATTTATAAATAAAATAAAAGTTGAAATTATACAGATTTAATCAAGAAAAGAGCAAAATAGTATACTTAATATTATTTACACTTCCACAAGTAACGCAGATAGAATAAGAATAATTTAGGAAATAATTCGTTTTATTCAAAATCGCCTCTCGATTCAAACTTCAAAGTACCCCAGTCTACTGAAATATAAATAAATCAAGTAATTTTTGCCTCCTTTGTCTAAGTTATCGCTATTTTATTAACGACATGAGCGTTAAGAATACTCAAAATAGGTATCTAGTATCTACACTTACTTCCAAAAAAAGACTGATTTTATAAAAAAAGTAAGATCACAAGATACTCGTACCTATACATTGTGGTTAAGTAGATACGTTACTACACGTTCCTTCAGAGGCCACTTAGTCGTTTTTAGAGTTCCGTACTGAAAGAGTAAAACGGGACCCTATTACTAAGACTCCGCTGTCCGTCCGTCCGTCCGTCCGTCCGTCCGTCCGTCCGTCTGTCTGTCACCAGGCTGTATCTCACTGATACCGTGATAGTTCCAGCTGAAATTTTCACAGATGATGTATTTTTGTTGCCGCTATAACAACAAATACTAAAAACACAGAATAAAATAGTTTTTTATTGATAATGGTACGGAACCCTTCGTGCGCGATTCTGACTCGCACTTGGCCGGTTTTTATGATCTTTTTTGCAGCTTTATATTTATACAACCGTCCTAATTCTACAGACAGTCAAGGTTGATTAACAATTTACTATAATGTCTATAAAATAACGTTTGCACAAAACGGGGTTTACTTTTGATAAAACGTATCATTATTTAAAAAGAGTAAACAATTACAGAGTAGGTAACGTATTAAAATTTTTGAATACCAAGTCGGCATCTAAAGTGACTTATTTATCTTTATAATATAAGTAATATAAGTTAAATGAAAAAATAAAAATTCTCGATCTCTTCTCCAATAATTTGGTTTTTTCTATGCCCTACACAAGGTATCAAAAACATCACACTAATCACCATCACACTAATCACACTAATCACACTAATATTATAAATGTGAAACAGAATCTATATGGAAATCCATGTGGTCAAAGATACATAATAAAATAACATCGACGGAAATTGTATTTATACAACTAACGTTAAAAACTTCAATACTGCGATGCAGCGCGTCACACATTTCCAGGCATATTCTAGCCGTAGTAGGTAATTCTTCCGATTTTTCTATGCGTTTAAATACTGCCAAACCATATGAAAACGTAAAAAAAAAGTTTGATGGAGTTTAGGTATCCGTAGACAGAGTTCGAGAATGACCGATTTAAAAACACATCACCAGCGCCATCTTTTGGTATCCAGTGGCGACAAGGATTATTCGCTAATGTATCCAGTGACTTTGAGGACAGATTAAACAAAAATATGCGAACCGATTTTATTGAAACTTTCCAATATTGTAGTTTATACCTCAGAGTAGAAAATAACGGGCCGTTTTTTTAGATATAATTACTTCAGAGGGTGGAATAAGGAACCAAAGATTGTATGGGACTTAATTTTTTTTTTAAATAGAAACTTGAAACTTTGTAGATTGATTTTATATCAAAATATTAGAAAACTAATTTCTGCGTTTTTGAAAATTCATTCTTTAAGGAGGTCAAATGGCGTTTGAGAATTTGTATGAAAAAAAAACGGTCACCCATCCAAATATTGACCTCACTCGACGTTGCTTAACTTTGGTGATTGTTGCGAAGTGTTCATCACTATTAGACTACATATAGGCAAGTAGTTTCTGAAGGTAACATTATCTTTTAATGATTTTCATAATTACAATATCAGTGTTTTTAAAATAAAAATGTACTGTTTACTAGAAGGCGACATATTTGTATAAGTCAGCTACTGGGTGGTGTGGTTGTGTTACTGGCTGGTGACTTCAGGCAGACATTGCCTGTTATCGAGCGAGGCACTCCAGCAGACGAAATAAACGCATGTCTGAAAGCATCACGCGTGTGGACCAAGGTGGAAAAGTTCCATCTCACGACAAACATGCGAGTCCAGCTGTTTGATGATGTAGAGTCGGATGCGTATGCTCAAAAATTGCTCGAGATAGGCGACAGTCGATTAAAAACTGACGATCAAGGTATGATTCTATTCACCAACCAATTTAGTCATGTTGTGGATTCGGAAGACGAGCTTATTGCTCAAGTTTTTCCGAATCTGCAACAAAATATTCTGGATGAAAATTGGTTGTGTGAAAGAACCATACTGGCACCAAAAAATGAGACATTATCAAAAATAAATAAAAAAATCTTGGAAAAAATATCAACCGAAACAACAGTGTACAACTCCATAGATACAGTAATGACACCCAACGACAGCACCAGTTACCCGGTTGAGTTCTTAAACTCTCTGGAGCTATCCGGGGTACCTTCCCACAAACTCGAATTAAAAGTAGGCGTACCCGTAATGTTAATGCGCAACTTAGATGCACCAAAATTGTGCAATGGAACAAGATTATGGGTCACTGAATTGGGAAAATACATAGTAAAGGGCACAATCTTAACTGGTGAAGCGAAAGGAGACTAGATACTCATACCCTGTATTCCAATTATACCTAATAACTTGCCATTTAACTTTAAACGGCTACAGTTCCCTTTAAAAGTAGCGTTTTCAATGACAATTAACAAATCGCAGGGTCAAACCTTAAAAGTAGCGGGATTACATTTAGGCACGCCATGTTTTTCCCACGGGCAGTTGTATGTAGCTTGCTCACGTGTGCCTAAATCTAAAAATCTACATGTTTTAGCAGAACGAAATAAATCATACAATATAGTTAATAGAAGTATATTGGAATAAGTAGCAGCGGCGAAGCGGCCAACTTATTTTTTTAGTTTCAGTATTTTTGTAAGCTTTTCGCTTAGGTGCTTTATTTTCTGACAATATACTAGGTAAGCAAAGTATTTTTTTTTGTTTTAATTATAAATAGCGTGAAAAAGAAAACATTCTCTAGAGGGGGTACAATAACAACAATTTGTGTAGTGAAACGAATTCTACGCGGACGAAGTCGCGAGCAAAAGCTAGACATGATAAGCGCGTCGTCTCGTTCTATCGTACGGTGTCAGCCAGGGATGGATGCTCTATCTTGTCACTTATCGCGTGATAGGCCATCCATGCTACGGGGCCTGTAATAGGTAAAGAAACAATGTGATGTGCAATAAACATTTATGAATATGTCGTAAGCTTTGACAATAACTAAATATTAGAGAATAAATAATATTGAAAAACAAATGGAGCGATGATGCGTTGGTACTTTGATAATCACCCTTTTAGATTATTTGTTAGATATTTTCGAGTTTTAAAACTTGTATAGGTACCATATTTCATCATCATATCAGCCGAAAGACGTCCACTGCTGGACATAGGCCATACTTAGTATACTATTATATCCAAATGATGTAGGTAAGTACTTAATTAAAGTAAGCGATAAAAAAGAGCCCCGAAGCAGTTTTGCTCTGAGGGAGTGGGCAAGGGACTGTTGACGCCGATTATTGCCTAACACAGCAGACCTTGAACAGAGCCTTTAGGCGACTTAGTAAACTTCTAACGATCAAGTTACCTAGTCACTTGACAAAGGTTCTTTGAGTTGAAAGGCTAAATACTGGCTGGATAAACAAATACCTTTAGCAGACACTATAGTGATCCTCGTTAAATCACAGTTTTAAAGAGTGACCGAGGAGGCGTAACTATAGCAACAAGCTATTAAAAAATACTATACCTACATTTATTGCGACAAGACAAAAAAAGATTTATCACTGTAGCTTGAACTTTGTTACTCGTACTTCAACTGTGATAAAGAGATGACCTAATCGTTTCACACGAGTATTAAGTCCAATCAACGAGAAACAATGTATATGTCACTGTTAGATTGTGAACACCGTCAGTTTATAATCTTACCCGTTATATTGTAAACTGACGGAATATTGTGAACTGCCAAAACCGTTCACAATTTAACGCAATATTTTTCGTTAGTTTATAAACTTTCAATGTCGAATCGTCAAATTGTGAACTGAGATCAAATCGGCTTGCTACGGAACGTACACAAAGACTAGGTAGGTTAGGTTAGTTAGGTATCTTCAGTTGCCCGAAGGGCAAATCGCCCAGAAATAGGAGCCCCGCGCAGCGGGGCTCCGCGACACTGCTGGGTGCCGAAATAAATGGAAGAAAATGTCTGAATAACAAAAAAAAAACAATCATGTTATGACGTAAGTGGAAACTGATGCAAGTGGAATAATTTGCTCAACCAAACAGCGCACATGTTGCGTTCCAAATCAGGCAAATTTAATTCAGTTTACAATTTGACGATATGACATTGTAAGTTTATAAACTAACGAAAATGAATGCGTAAAATTATGAATTATTTTAGCAGTTCACAATATTCCGTCAGTTTACAATATAACGGGTTAGATTATAAAGTGACGGTTTTCACAATCTAACGGTGACATATACATATAATTGAAACAAAAGGCGCTAGGGACTTAGCGAAAATCGGTATAGAAATAGGTGTTTAGTAAAACGTATCATTATTTAAAAGGAGTAAACAATGATAGATAAACGTATATAAATTATTTTCCCAAAAGAACTGCCCAAATATCAGTGATAGTTTGAAAGCAGAAGCTAAAGATTATGGATAAGGCTTTCAAAAATATTCTAGACCGCACGGGACAATTTGTACGGAATATTTGTATTTTTATTTGTATTTTATTACTTTGTCGAAACGGATCAACACTGTGGTATTTGTAATGCGAAATAAGTAAAAGTGACAATGGTACTACGAAAATAACCTTTAACAATGAACCGGCGCATTTGTGCAGTGGGTGCAACACAACGCCGGGCATTGTCCGCGAAATGCATGTAGCTGCCCAAAATAAGTAATAGTACTACTTACGTACATAAGATTCTCTGTTAACAAATCCCCTGTTTAGGTATGCCGAACGAGCCTAATAAAAAAATAAATAAATAAAAAAAAGTTTTATTAAACGTGGACATCCCTTTGTATCGCATGGAACGCGCTGCGATAGAACGCGTGCGTGCCGTAGCAGCGCTAACACACCGGCAAGGGCCGCTTGTGTACTTGTAGCGGCGCGACGAAATCACAGAGTGAGTCGCCCCTGGTAGTGGCCTAAACTTGTAACAGGTTTCGTTGAATTGACTATTGTAGCCTCATCGCGGACGCGGACACATTGTCTCTCTCACACGTATTGTCATATCGGAATCCGGCGCGAATTAATTAAATGTGTGAATAAATTTACGTAGGTATATTATGTTATGCCAAAATGTTTTTATGCATGTGTGTTGATTTGATAGCACGTCACTAAATTAATGATGCCAATGGTATTCCACTCGTGTAGTTTTAGTGAATTTATTTACCTATGATACCGGTATCGCAAAAACCGAAAAATATAATTATATAAGGGTCTTCTTATCGAACTAAGAGCTGTTATTATTATTAATCATTCCAATTCATATCCATACTGTACTATACTATAATACTATATATTATGTAATCACTATATATACTATATTACTATATATACTATATACTATATACTATATAATATTATAAATACGAAAGTGTGTCTGTCTGTCTGTCTGTTACCTCTTCACGCTTAAACTGCTGAACCGATTTGGATGAAATTTGGTGTAGAGATAGTTTGAGTCGCGGGAAAGGACATAGGATAGTTATATCCCGGAAATCATCCCCTAAGGGGGTGAAATAGGGGATGAAAGTTTGTCTGGAGCTACGATATAGCTAAACAAGTTCCACGCGGACGGAGTCGCGGGCAGAAGCTAGTCTTAAATAATTGCGAAGTCATAGAAAATGTAGAGTTTAAGAACTATGCCCTTGGTGACGGTTACCTAAAATGCCAGAAATCGATGTCTAGCGTCGACTTATTTACAGTTCGGTCTTTGGCTTTTTACACGCGTGGCAGAAAAAGGGTTATATTTTCAAGTGTTCCTACATTATTGTATGTACGTAAGTCTTAACACGTGCGGTGTCGTCAGATTCCTCTTAGTCGCGGGAATAAAGACATCTGCTATAATATTTGTACCTATTAAAAAAATGCCTTTAAATGAAACTGTTTATTAACATGTCGCAGAAACTTCGAAATCTGAAGGCCTTATGGTGTCTATAATCGCTTATTACTCGTAAAGGTTCGTTACGTAACGCTAAAATCGTAACAAATTACAAAAGGTACTATGTCAAATTTAGGTACTATACCTTTAATGCGTTTTAATTCAGGTCGGTAGTTTAACGGCGTGGCTCCAAGGTTAGCAGCCTTCGGCCTAAGGCTGATCGGACGTAAACGTCACCGATGACAATGTACCACCATGTGCTCCACAGTTACCGGTAAACACACACGATAAAGCTTGCGAACACGCAAACCGCCAGTGCTCTCTGTCCACGCTGGGATGTAAGCGTGTGCGAATGTGTCAAGTGTAAATAAATTGTAAGCCGTGTTTAATTGTGTTTGTGGATAGTTTACCTAGTTGTTTTTTTTAGTAAAATAAATTAAGTTGTACAATTTGCGCAGAAAATATTAGGGTTATTTTTCAGTTTTTTATAGAAGTTCATATAAACTGTGATATAGAATAAGAAAATGGATGATCATTCGGAAGCGCAGGCGCAGGCGCATAACCTGCTGGGACAGAATGCACCGAAACAACCGAAAGTCGTGGACAACGCTTTGACTAGAGCACTGCGATCATGTGAGTATTTTTCTACTTGAAGCTCTCCCAAACAAATATCGGGTTCTTAAAAAGGATTGATAGGGTTTTTTTACAGTAGTCTCTTACTAAAACAAATACTGAGGCATTGTATTTATATGTTACATGAATCTTTTTACACGTATTGTCATATAATTTTACTTTTTAGAAGGAATCAGTGAAAACCTATTAAACTGAGAAACAATGACTAAATAAAATTCCCTTAAGTATGCTAATATTAGTGACGTCGTTTTTATAGTTATTAAAAGTGTGTACATACTTAATTATAGTTTATGTATATAGGTAGTAGGCACATTCATTATTTTTATCATGGTGCCTATAGGTACCAAAAGATACTGATATTTATTAACTGAGAATGATATTGAAGTCCATTTCAATTATAACATTTATAATGTTATTTCTTTATTCCACACATAACAAAACTAGGGCATAGTTAGTACAAGAGACGGACTAAATTAAGTGCATGCATTTTCGAACATTCTTTATGTGTATATTTTTTGCGTATTTGATGAAAAATTTTCAAACACTCATTATAAGTACTTGTACTTAAACTATGGTCAATATTTGAACAGATAACTCTTCTACATATGTATTTAAATTCAATTACACCCCTATTGTCTACGTTTTTATTCAAAATTATGAATGAACGTAACGTGAATAAGGTTGACACTCGACTGAATTCTTAATGTCAGTTTTTTTACACGATGTTCCCAGGATTCACTAACTGATTACTCGATAGTCGCCGGCATGATATTAAAGTTAGTACTAGAAGTATTCCATTGACTGCCAGGCTCTTATCGCGCACGATAACGTCAAATAAAATGTCGAGGTAATGGGTTGACATATTTATGTAGGCGTACTGTAAACAGATAACCTGATAGTTGAGAAAACTATTTACCTTGATATGGTCTTCGGTGATTGCGAATATTACTAGTTAAATAAGGCAGGACTCGACCAAACAAGAGTAAGCTTCATTCCAAGATTAGTCCATGGACCTACCTATTTTAAGCTCAGATTAAGGGCCTATGCAGACTGTGTTTTATCACGCGTCGTCGACGCGCGTTCCCCTGCTATGTAGCAGATGGTAGTAGGAGCGTGAAAAAAACGCAGTCTGCATAGGCCTTAAAGGTCGATATACATCTACAGACATTGAGCGTGCCAGACACGTGTCGTGGCAGACAAAAATAATATTCTTCTACACAGAGTGTATTAACGTATTAACATCTATCGTAACGCGGCCGCGCAGAAACCGACAGACACAGATGTAAATACGTAAATACACTTTGTATAGAAGAATATTATTTTGTCTGCCACGACACGTGTCTGACACGCTCAATGTCTGTAGGTATAAATCGACCTTAAGTCCTTAATCAAGTTTGGTCAAATCCGGACTTAAACAAAAAATATGAGTAAAAAAAATCGATATGTAGTTGAATCTTCTTAATTCATGATTATAGTCACACGATGGAATTCCCACGCACCGTACATTATGTATAATTTATAAATATCATCATACTCCTAGCGTTATTCCCGGCTGTGCCTTAAAGGAGCCCGGGGTTCGCTTTGACACGTAATTGCAAGATTTTGGCATAGGCACTTGTTTTTCACCTGACCTTCCAACCCAGAGAGAAAACTAGACCTTATTGGGATTAGACCGGTTTCCTCACGATGTTTTCCTTCACCGAAAAGCCAACGGTAAATATTCCGTACATAAGTTCTGAAAAACTAGAGTACGAGCCGGGATTCGAAGTCACGACTGCCTAAACCGCTATTAGGCTACTATAGCCTTAATACGTAGAATTGATATATTCCGGAAAAATACTGCCTACGTCAATAGGTGTTTTCGATTTTTGACAAAGTTGCGTTCGGCGCTCGAGGCAACAAACTTGGTTAATTCATTGGGCCAACATCATAAACAAGTCTGTCAAAATTAGAATTACCGGATTTGACGTAAACTACCCCGCACTTTCAGGTGACGAGGTTACTGGATCATTAATCATTATCTATCATGTTGTCATACTTTAAAACTCGGCAGCTGCACTGTTCCTTCTGAACCTCGCAGCGCACACTGGAACTCTATCAGCGACATCGATACGAATACATGTATGTGAGCGTTTTTCAAAAAATTGTACAAAACAATTTTTTTTTTTAATTATTATTTTTCTTATTTTTTCTTACTCAGAATCTTTGATACAATCGATCCTCATACAAGAAAAAAAGTGTCCTAAATATTCCATTCCAGATCGTCACATTTTTGTATGCAGTCTTTTTTTATTTATATGGTCGTGACGCACTGGAAGAAAAAACTTACATGAGGATCGATAGTATCAACGATTCTGAGTAAGAAAAACCAAAAAAAATCGAATTCTGAAAAAAAAGTAGTTTTGTACACTTTTTTTGAAAAACGCCCATGTACCAGTGTGTAACCGCCATACGATAAATAAATAAATAAATACTTTAAAACGAACCGAATAATGAGTACGAGTAATATAAACTGTATCCAGAATTGATAAAACCTTGATTTTATAATTAGATGCAACTGTGACTGTAGTGGTATACACTTGAGTGTTTAGACTTATATGGAATATTATTAGTGTACCTTACCTACTTAAAAAAAAACCACTATAAATGCTATTACTAAATAGCAATATCTTCAAGTTCAGGGCCGATCGTCAATGACGCAGCTGTCTTCAATATTATGTCTTATCACTTCGTGTTAAGGTACATTTAAGTAATAACTATACTCTAGACAAAATAAATGCCTCTTATGTTTTTCTATAACATCGTTAACTTTTTTATGGTTTATACAGGTACATAATCTTGTTTTTCACGATTATGTCAAACTTTACGATTGGTTATTTGAGGTGGGAAGGTGTTAGAGGCTGTTAGTTCGGAATCACGGTCAGAACTGTTGCTTTTGGGTCATTGTCAGATTTAGGTTCGCGTCTCTTCGGTGGACATTGCCAAAGTTAAGGGCTATAAAGCCTAATTATTGGTTGATCTCTGAATCCGCATAAACGGCGTTGCCCCTTCTATAATTCTATGCGATAAAAGCATATTATGTGTGAGCGTAAGCCCTTAACTATTGACCACCGGAAAGATGATTTTTGTTTTTGTGTCTGACAATGACCCTTTTATTATCTTTTCTTCGGTAAGAAATATAGAGAAACCTCGTGCATGCCTGGGGCTTTAAAACCCATTGACTACAGGGATCGAAAAATTACCTTACGTAATCTACGGCCGGGCGGGCACCTTGAATAGGATTGATAGGATATAAGGATACACACATTTCTTAATTTTCACACACTGAAAGAGGTACCGATATGAACAGGTTCACTTAGGCCCGGTTTTATACAGTTGCATTAAGACGAAATAACAGAACGAATTTACTTAAGTAACTCAGTATTTTGTTTTACTTACATTACTTACTAACATAATGGTCGAACGGATCTTTAGAAAACCGCTGGCGCTGTATAGGCGAGGGTCAATGTTTCATACATTTTCTATGTAGCAGAGACCCCCAATTTGACTATCAGCTAAAGAAAAGAAAGACTAATCGAGCATAAATACAAAAGCGAACTCTTTATTTGACATATATGTATAATTTGTATACATATATGTCACCGTTAGATTGTGAGCACCGTCAGTTTATAATCTTACTCGCGATATTATAAACTGTCGGAAAATTATGAAGTGTCAAAATCATTCACAATTTAACGCATTATTTTTCGTTAGTTTATACACTATCAATGTCGAATCGTCAAATTGTAAACTAAGATCAAATCGGCATGTTACGTTAGCGTTACGTAGGCTAGGTTAGTTAGTTAGCCCGAAGAGCAAACCGCCCAGAAATAGGAGCCCCGCTCAGCGGTGCTCCGTTGGCTCAGCCAGATGACGAAATAAATGGTATAAAATATTCAGTAAAAAAAAACAATCAAATTCTGACGCAAGTGGAAGCTGATACTAATTGAAATAGTTCTTTCAACCAATATTAGCGCACAGGGTGCGTTCCGAATCATGACACTTTGATCTCAGTTCACATTTTGACGATTTGACATTGATAGATTATAAACTAATGTAAAATAATGCGTTAAATTGTGAACGGTTTTGACAGTTCACAATTATAAACTGACGGTAACATATACAGTATTACAATGAACCACAAAAATATGTTTTTATTTATTCGTGTTTACCTTATACTATGTAATTATAGGAACAAAAGTTTCGAGGTTTACTAAAATGAACAATTAAACAAAAAATAACTGTCTTTGGAATATAAATCAACTTTTAACGTATGAAATATTAATAATTAGACTGACTTATAAAAATACAATACAAATACCTATTTTTATTTAATAATACAAATATGTTTTCATTTTTTTAATCTTATTACATAAATAAACTATACATGATTCAATGTACTATCGAACCAACTGAATCATATCATGACCCACCATGGAACCTTGTCACAATTAACTGACGTATTAACGTCATATGATCGTGCGTATGTTCGTTAACTGTAACAAGGTTCTATGGTGGGTCATGATTTAGTTGGTTCGATAGTACGTAGTTCCGCAAAACTCAAATGAAACCTAGTTAAAAATGTAAATTTTTAAAGTGAGTCTTCCGTGTCACATCCTAGAGCACGATTTTATAGTGAACTCGTAAAAAAAACTATGTAAATATAATAAGTAAACGAATACCTAATACAACATTGGTCAAAATGCTTTTTTAGGGTTCCGTACTCAAAGAGTAAAACGGGACCCTATTACTAAGACTTCGCTGTCCGTCTGTCTGTCACCAGGCTGTATCTCACTGATACCGTTATAGTTCCAGTTGAAATTTTCACAGATGATGTATTTCTGTTGCCGCTATAACAACAAATATACTAAAAACAGAATAAAATAAATATATTTTTATTGATAATATGATGATATGATATTTGGGTTCATTGGCAGATTTGTCATTTCATACACAACATTTTTTTTTAAACCGTACACTTTTGCGGATTGATATAACACAAACTTAACCTAACTGAATGGGCTTTACACAATCTAAAACGTTTCCGGTTTCTGAAAAAAAAAAGTTTCCGGTTTCTGAAAAAAAAGGTTTTTCATGACATGAAAAATCGAGCGAGCGAAGCGAACGAAGTTCTCCGTTCCAACTTGGGCGAAAACGCGTTCGTATGTCCAGCGTCTGCCCGGCTGTTCTCCTCTACAGCTCGCATTTCTCAACCGATTCTCGTGAAATTTTGTGAGCAGGTTCAATAATTATAATTATAGCTTTTTTTGTTAATTTGGTTTTTTGACATTAAAAAAATAAATAAAAAAACCGACCAATTGCGAGTCGGACTCGCGCACGAAGGGCGGGTTATCTATAAAAAACTATTTTATTCTGCGTTTTTAGTATTTGTTGTTATAGCGGCAACAGAAATACATCATCTGTGAAAATTTCAGCTGCAACTATCACGGTATCAGTGAGATACAGCCTGGTGACAGACAGACGGACGGACGGACGGACAGCGGAGTCTTAGTAATGGGTCCCGTTTTACTCTTTGAGTACGGAACCCTAAAATGATGCTCGCGAGCTTTTTAACTTACAAAGCCACTTTTGTACTAATCACCGGCATCAATATATGAATAATCAAAGGCCGCAAAAACATCTGACACGCTCTAACGGCTCTAGGAATAGAGTTGTCATCAGATATTTTTGCGGCCTTTGTTGCATCATATATTGATGCCGGTGACTGTACCTATACGTATTAGTGCGATATTACTTCATTATAATGAGGAACCTAGATAGTCAACTTTCGAAAGATCGAAAGTAGTTTGTGTGGGTTAGGCTTCGCTCGGTCGGCTATGCCCTTTGCCCGGCAACTTCAGATCAGACACCTCAGTTATAAGCAAAAGTTAGCCAACTACAATCAAATGTTTAGAATAACTGTTTTGTTCAGAAGAATCACAAGCGCATTTGAGCCAATATACAGTGAGTGAGTAAAGGTCGGGCATTTACTCACTCACTGTATATTGGCTCAAAGAGTAACGAGGCGAGGTATTGCAGGGCCTGGTAATAATTACTTAATACAAACATGTAATATATTATTTATGGTAATCTCATAAATTTTTACTAATTTTGCATTTAAAATGTGATTGATTAGAATAAACAATGATAACACTAAATTGTTATGTAAATAAACATTCCGAAAATATTTGGATGGAAAGTTGGTAACTTAAATGAGACTGACCGTCAAAAGACTTGTGGGCAAAATTCACCACCAAGTGGGTCCCACTAGCCGAACATGGCGTCGCCTTAGACCTCGTCGGAGATGGCGAGACAAGCTTGACGTCTTTGACCAAGACTGGTCGGAGTCTGCGCAGCACAGGGATACGTGAAAGAAAAAGAGAGAGGCCTTTCCAGTGATTATTAACAATGGAAAGAAGTAAATTCACGCTAATTAGGTAGGTGCAATTTTTTTTGAAAATGCCCTTAAAATCGTTTTCCGTTTCTGAGAACCAATTCATAAACAAATAAATATGCAAATGTTTCCTGATGAATAATATAGAATTTTAGCTAACCAGCCTTAGCGTAATATGCTGTAATTCTATTAAACTTTATTTTTAAAGTGAAACCCCGGGATAAATAATAAGTTTATGTCAAAAATTTCATTTTTGGTACTAGCTTTTACTGCTACCATCATCAAGTACTCATTGAGACGATTCTAAGCGGAGTTCCTATGGCCACCTTCGAGCTCCAGCATCAGATCAGCTCCAAGTCATCATAATATTGCATTGTCATGCGATATAGCTCAATTGAATAACGGGAAGTGACTGAAAAATGGATTACAAATTTTGACGGACAACTTACATATTTACATACATACGAATAGTGCAAGTTAATATTTATAAAGCTTGTAATATAGCCTAATAACTTCTGCCCGCGATACAAACGCTCGATACAAACTTTCACCCCTCATTTAGTTCAAGTTCAAGTTCAAATCGTTTATTCACAATGAACATATTTAATAATAAGGGGATATATATATAATAAATAATAAGGGGATGATTTCCGGGACAAAAACTGCCTTATGTCCCTTTTCTTCTAAACCGGCTCAGCGGTTTAAGTGTGACCTGTAACAGACAGACAGACGGGCAAACACACTTTTGCATTGATAATATGAGTATGGATGTCCATTCCAAAGTTCCATTATATTTACTGAAGATTTACACTTTAATCTCTGCATAAAAACGAACAAACGAGCTACACCCTCACATAGCTAAACACACCCACAAACTTTACCTCCATAATATGTATAAGTATAAAAGTTAGAAGGGTGAAAATGAGACCCATATTGTCCTTGGCTAGTATACAACATTGTATGAATGACATCTTATTAAACTGTAAGCCACCGGCAGATGTTATGCCTCAACCAGCCTAATGACAAATTTATACGTGATTTTAAAAAGTTTGAAAATTCAGAACACGGTGCGGCACGTGCCTTCACTACAAATATCTCCAAATCCTTTCGGTCAATTCCGCTTCATAATTCGCACAGCACATGATGCGAAGTTGTTGCGAGTGCTCACACGATGGAACAAGCGTTTGCAAACACATTGATAATTTGATATGAATCAAGATATTGCGAAGTGTCGATTCAATTTGACCTCTTGGTATTCAATTAGTCAATCTTATTACATTTTCATGTTCCGTCGACATTTAATATGCGATTGCTATCTTTGACTGTAATGTCATCGTAGATTGCTAACTTTTTCCTTATCGGTAATTAAATTTGAATTAATTGCGAGACCTTTATTTAATTAACAAGATACGTCCATTAGTGCCATATCGTATTATCTACGTGCATTCAAAACATTGTTTTATGTGTATACTCAAAATTTTATGCCTAATAAACATATTAATATAAAACGTCCAAATTTTAAATTCTTCTGCAATTTAATTACTAGTTTTATGTATCTTGTCTTAGCCGCTGAGAGCTGTTTTAAATGATGGAAAAAATCCAAATAAGTTGACTATGACCTCAGTTTTTTACATGGTTTTCAGTGATGTTTGGATTAAAATTAAGATTAGATGGGAAACCTGAGTCAACTCAGCAATATGTCGTTTCAATCTGAATTTATACGACGGAAACATGTCATGCAATGCAAAACTGCACGTCATATACCTTATCGCAATGGGGAACTTGCATGGAACTTAAATTTCGAATAAATTGCACTTAATCGATATACGTAGTAGTAGTACGTAGGATATACGTAGAGATATCATACATAAAAGAAAATAAAAATTAATTATTGTATTAGTTTATCTCACGATAAAATTACGAAAAAAAAAAATTTTTTTTTCGCTAAAATAACAACAACTACTTACACAGAATATTGAATTAGAAATGATATTTTGTATGACAAGTATAGACTTGAACGCAAATTTTGTGGAGATAATTGCAAATTAATGACTTACTCCATAAGTAGTAAACGCCCGTTTGATATAGAGCGTTTTCGGGGGGTGCCGGCGCATGCAGATTTCAAATGCATATGACATCAGGAAAATAATTCATAAGTAAGTTTTAATGCTACAGTTGTTTTAATGCTGGATTATACTTTTGATTTTCGTAATAAAATAAAAACATGCAAGTTCCCTATTACAGTGGGGTACGTGCATGTCCTTTTTACCCGACTACGGCAGAATTGAAAGGAAGGGAAATGATCTTAGCAGTCTATGTTTGTAATGACGTGTGTTCAACCGTATTAGAGTTTAAGATATTGATATTGATGAATGAGGTATCGATCGATTCGAAATTATGCTCTGGAAATCTCATTCTCGCACATTGTGCGGGAATATAGGCCTGATCTCCATTCCCGCACCGGCTGGCGCCGCCCGGCATCGCCGTGCTGGCATAGTCGACTTCCCGTGTTTATGTTGAACCATATAAAGGCGCACTTTCCAAGTGCATTGTAAAAGTTATTAACCGACTTAAAAAAAGGAGGAGGTTATATGTTCCACTGTATGTTTATATTTTTTTATGTATGTTCGCCGATTTCTCCGTCAATTGTAGACCGTTTTCAAAAACTCTTTTTTTGCTCGAAAGAGTATACTTCCGAGGTTGTCCCATTGTCACCAAATCAGGATCTGATGATGGGATTCATGCGTGCCTATAAAATTTGAGAGCAACCCTCAAATTTTCCACTCACTTGCTTTCGGATTTTAAAAAAAGGTGCCCTAAATTGCTTTCATTTTTTTCTTACTAAGGCAGCTCATACTTTGCTTGGTAGCCACAGCTACCAGAAGCAATTTATGGGTGCACGAAATTGGTAACTGTGAAATGTTCATAAGCAAGTGAGTGGATAGGCACGCATGTAGTGTGACCTACGGAAATCGCAATTTAGGTGAAGTGGAACTGATGATGAAGATCACAGATGACTTATGGAACTCCTCAAAGATGTAAAGTTCGTCAAAGATTCTGACATGATTCCGTTGAAGTGAGGTAATTCTGAGATCCTTTAGAAATCGACGGAACTCCTCAAATATTATCAGCCCACAGACTTGGGTTTTTTTTCTGTTATAATTAACGCATTTGCTCTCGGAAAGCAGTGCATGAGGTTAATTGAAAAGGAAATGTGGAAATGTTCATGTACCTATGTGGCTTGGCGAAATATTGTTGCTGGTTGCTGTATTGGAGTCGGTTCGAACTTTGTTTTTAAAGTAAATTATTTTTCATTAGTTTTCCGTAGTCAGGTCAGGATACAGTTTTTTGAATTTTCTATGCTTGTTAGATTAACTTTTTCTGGCAATCGGTTGATTCAATATAAGTATAAGGTAAATAATTTATGAATGAAAATATAAATGTATGCAGAAATGTATGGGAAGATGAAGTTGCTTCAGTTGACTTTATAGAGCTGTGCGATAAAATGTAAACGCTGCAATGAAGAAGCAGAGTGCTGTTATCATTTGCTTTGCATAATTTTATTACTTAGATACCTAAATATGCAAACGATTTATACGGTCGATTGTTATAAATTCTCGAAACAGGATCATTTACATAAGGTTACGATATTCTGTTGGATTCTAGAGGCCCGGTTTTGATTACATTATCTAGGTGAACGTCGAAGGGAAACTTCCTATAACCTTATAGAAATATTCACGAAATCTAGCGTAAATTAACCGGATGTAGCGAATGACAGTGTATTGTTTTAGTGGGTCAAAATCAGGAACATCAAATAAGCGAATTTCTCGTAGATAATACAACAAATAACAGTCTGGATGAGTCTTAGTGAACGATAACGCATACCAAAAATGGTCCATGACCCACGTATAAACCTATATCGATCTGTTACCATTTTGATCTACACTGAATAAAGTAAAGATACTTTAATTAACTCACTCAATTCAATAAAAAGTTCTGTCAGATCAACAACCCAACTAGCTCCAGCCCCAAATTATATCCCATGCGAGACGACGATAATAATCCGCATAAAAAGAGTCTGGCAAACGGAAGTCGAACCCACTAGATTCAATTACGCGGCAACACTAAAAGTCATACGCTTACATTTTGCCCAACAGTGTTGTCGCGTAATTGAATCTAGTCGGTTCAACTTACGGCCAGACCATTTATTTTAAATACCTAAATACTTGAACACGCATAGGATCAAATATTTACCGTAACCGGGGATTGAGGTTGGTTTCATAAGCCGCTTAACTCGCTTAGGGGATGACTTTCGTCCCGTCTCCTTACACTATGGTGCGAGCTGAATCCGTATCCACCTGAATAACATTTTATGGACACAATAGATTCCCACTATTTATGCTATGGGTAGGAAATATACTAATATATCAACGCTTGAAGTTTTCTGTCTAACATTTGTATTAATATATCATAGGATACATTGCAGTCATACCACGAGCCTCTGTACGTAAATAATATCACCTTCAATTTAAGATGAAAAGAAGAAGACAATAGTTTATTCGTGCAAAAACCATACATATTTATATTTTTATATAATAGAGTAGGTACAACAAAACTGAACACTATTAATTTTTAAGACATTTGCACTAAAAAGCTTGCACTCAGCTTGGTGTCATGGAGCGAGCCAGAGGAAACATTCCGTGACGCTGATTTTCAGTGTAGCCATTATTTGGGCTAGATGGCATAGCACTAATTAATAATAGATAGATACATACCTAATATAGTAATAAATATCAAAGAAACACAAAATCTATAAACCAAACAGAACATCAAAAAAACCAAAACAAAAACAAAACATGCTTAAATTGAAATTTTCTCCTTTACGCTAAGCTCTACCCAACCAGCAAAACAGTCGTATAAGCAAAGCTTTTTACAGCTAATGATCGAGAAATAGTCGTAAAAAAGAGTTAAATATGCCAAATCGTCGTATAAAATAACTATACTCAACTCTTTAGCATTTTTGCATTTTGGGCGTAAAACTATGTCGACTAAACGTTTACTCGACATGTTTACAGCGCGTTTACTCAATTATTGTATAAAGGTATCAAATTTCACTTTTATACCACTGTCAGTGCTAAATTAGCTGTATAAAAGCTACTAATTTTCTAATTAGCTGCTGAAGAAGTCTTTATAGCACCGTCATTCGACATTGTTCCCGTGGAAGCATTATAATGGTAAAAAAGCTGCTTATATGACCAAATAGCATCTCAGTTACTCTTAAAGCACTAAGTGTTATATAAAAGATATCGATTCACTATTACAGCACCTGCCGAGAGAACGTTCTAAGAGTGATTGTTATAGCACCTACAGCAATGTAAATGTAATATATTTTCTATTTTTCAACTAAAAGTCGAGTACAGGTCGTAAGATGGCAAACGTACTTCGGAACAATTCCTTGTAATATTTTATTTTTATAAATAATTTCTTAATACCTCAAAAATAAGGAGGCCCATTAAAACAATAACTATAAATATAAGGAAGTTAATCGAAAAATAAAATTTCGCATCGAAATTTAGTATGTTACACGAATAACAGCTAACACCGAAAATATATAATTTTCAAGAACATGGCTACCATTCTATATAGTGTTAAGTAGAAATAAATTAAATATTTTGTACTTACTTCAATGTTTTCGTATTTTCTTAACACAAATAACAGACGTTTATAAAGCTGAAATGCTTCTAACATTTAGTGCTATAAAGCTCGCCTCGTTGCGATCAATCGACTAAACAGCTGAGTGAGTGCAACAAAGTAGCTATCACAGCACTATTAAGTCGAGTAAAAGCAATTTCGTTGCTTTCAACTGACATATTAGTCGACTTATGCTGAAATGATTGCTACTATAGCATTAATAGTGCTGTATGTCGCTTTTTCTCGACTTTTATAGCATCATTTGGCTCTTAACTCGACTATTTTACGACAGTTATAGCACTTTAAACTGAGTAATCTGTGCCCAAACCGCGTCGAGTAAACGTTTACAGATCTATTACTCGACAGTTTAAAGAGCCTTTTCTCAGCTTTAGCTCGACTTTCATACGACTAAGTTTTGCTGCTTGGGAATGTGTACTTACATACAATATTTTAATACATAGGTATCGAACTTACAAATATAACATATGGCTTTGTGTGAGGGTGTGTTTGTGTGAGTGAGCAAATGAAAGTGCGCGGGTGTATTAGGTATTACATTTTCTGCTTATTTTGTCAATGAGAGACTTTATGATTAAATGTATAATATAGATGACAATACAATACTCATATCCAAATTCATCAACAGTTAAATAGTGAACCTTAAATACAGCCTCGAAAACCGAAGGATTGACAAGAATGTCACGCGTTCTCTCAGCTTTTGGTTTAAAGATGGGTGTAATTGTTTTTATATTATAAAATATTATTCTGAGTAATTATCTTGTTTCAGGTTGTTTCATTCCTCAGCGGTACATACTGGGAGTAATGGGTCTGCTCGGAGTCTGCAACGCCTACACAATGAGAGTTTGCTTGAACCTAGCTATAACACAGATGGTGGTCAAAAAGAACGAATCGGACACACTTAATAGTACTGAACAGATATGCCCTAGTGACCCGCTCCTTGCCAATGCTACAGTAACTATAAATCCAGTGAGTATATATTTTTTATGTTTTCGTTTTGCTGTAGTCTGCATAAAACAAGTAAATAGGTATCCACTTTCTGAACAAGTACTAGAAGAACAGATTTATTTCCACGAAATCCTTACTGACTCCATTCTCCTAATTCTGGAGAAGATTTTTGTGTTTTTAGGTACTTCAAAATAATAAAATGAAATACGAAACCTAATGTCAATTATTTCTATAGTAAAATCACGTGCGTTTAGCGGAATTGAAGGATGTTGCTGGAGAAATTTTTGCATTTAGTTAATACAGTGCAAAGCAGAATTAAACAAACGATTTCTTTTACTTTACAAAGTTTAGGGTTAATCAGGCACCGTTCACAACGAAAGCATTTAAAAAAATTCAAGAATCGAGAGAACGTTTGTACCGTAATCTTTTGCTCGTCTCAAGTTGTGGGCAACAAACAACGACAACAGAACGAAACAGGAATAAAATGTATTCTAATATTAGTTCATACAATTCCGACACTAATTCACTGATTGAGGTCCTTAGGACTAAAGCCTTAGTGAGGTGTCAAACTGACACGAATATTGCCTGCGCACTCTTATTGACAAAATGAGTTTATTTGGCGTGTGAAACGTTCGAGCAATGTATCAAGCCAAAGAAAGTTTGAATTGCGCATACGTTGAGTAGAGAGAGAGAGAGGCTACGCCCTTACAATATTACCACTGTGTCATAATGTTTGCAAAATTTACAACCATTTTTGTAGACGTTGTATGGGAATGTTATTTTACCAACAACAAATAACGTTTGTATTGTTTTATAACTTTGTAATCGCATGTATTTGTATAGGATTACAAACTTACTTATGCAGTTTGTATAAAACGTGACTGAAATTGCAATATTTTTAAATAATTTTAAAACTAATTACGTTTGAAATTTGGAGCTTGTGGGTCTGCTAGAAGTACCTTAGAATTAGCGTGATTATCAGAAGTGAGTATGTCAGTGACAAAACCAACGAACTTTGACGGACACTTACTAGCTCTTAAACTAAAAGTTCAAATTGAATGATAAATTCATTATGTTAGCCATATTATGTCCTACATGTTCCTGAAAAATCAGGGTTCTAGCTTTAGCCAGCACAAAATTATAGGATGTTGAAAATGGCCTGAATGGCTTCGAGAAAAGGATGGTACGGCCGTGCCTCTTTGTTTTGCTCGACTTGGCGGGGGCACTGCCGTGCCCCCAGTTATTGATGACTTCATTAAGCAATACAAATGTTTATTTACAACTATGTGTCACAGAGCAATACGAATATAGAATCATAACATAATTATCATAAAGCGTTCTAAGAACAAATTTGTACCCACTGGCATAATAGGTATAGGTACTTACTGAACATCTGCGTGTAAGTAGGTAAAACAGTATTGTGTAGGCAAGTACTGTAAGTTTATACTTCTTGCAATAATATTGCGGTTACGACATAACACACCTAACGCGGGCATCGCCAATTTGCAAATTTTGTACCCGTTGATAATGAAATGGATGCAGTCCTTCCTTCTTCAAAATTTTCCAGACAGAGAATTTTGAGATTCCGTGCCTCAATGCCAAGCGTCTTAGACTCGTGGTTGGGTCCGCGTACAAGTCTCTGAGAACTGCTTCTTCTATGGCAACATCAATTATGTTTCCTGGCTCTCGGCGATCTCGGCCACCGTATCCCAGGCCAATATTGCACAACCGGCGATGAACTTCTTGAAAGTGGCGAGCAGCAGGTCTTGGAACGTCATTAGGATACTGCTCCAAATAGGCGATACACGCAGCTCTTGCAGATCCATGGCACAATCCATAATAATAGTGCATGTTGGCTATTTGTAACGGCGAAAACTCTCGTAAGCGGGGCATGATGATTCAAACTGAACAAGTACTGGAGTAATCAAAGAAGTGGCGAGCAAAGACAAGCAATTGCGATTTGCGAGCGACTGAATAGTTGACCTATTGCCCAATGCCTTTATACCCCTCATGTTATCTCCACCTTCAACCCAAAAACACCCTTCAACTACCTGGGAACAAGCGGTCATTAAGAGGGCGCTCGTTTTTTGGTCAGGAATAAGCGAGAATGACGGATTTTTGACGTTGTAATTCTAAGAAACGGAGAGCTTTTTCTAGATCCTGATTACTTATTTGCATAGGTAAACTCCTCATATTGGTCCTAGCCGCCTCCAATTTACGAAGAACTGAATACTTTAACCGAAAATACCCGATTACCGACAGTAGTTTTCTGAAGAGAGCGCAGAGTCATAAGTTTGAGCCCCTAATACTCCATGATGTTATATGAGAACCTACTTGTTTTTTTCTATTTTCACTAGCGTAATATGTTGCCATTGCGCCTAGCCGCCTCGAATTTTCCTTATTCTGCACGTATATATATGTAAACTGTTCTCAATTACACCATATTTGTCAACAAAATCGTACTGAAAACTCAAGGATTTTCTCATTATTGTTGAATTATTTTTGTATTGAATCTTACACAACATTAAAGTTCATGCTTGTACCAACAAGATCCAGTCCAAAAAATATAACTTTTGTCAAAATTTATATTTATAAATAATTATTCAAAACTAGTATAAATTTACCGTCGCGCGGGAATATATCTCAGTACCGGCTGAATAGCCCTCCGAGACAGACGTGTAGTGTGTTTATTTGTGGCTATTCACGAAGCTAACCGGCCACTCTTCAGATAAAATAATATTATTTTGATCTCCGACTAGGCATAGTTGTTACCAACCTCGGGGTCAAACTATACTGGGGATACATTCGTGAGGCTAATCGAGACAAGTTATGAATTGCATAGCTGCCATATATGACGTAGTGTAGCGAAAAGGCTCAAACCCACCGGATACGTAACATTTAAAATTGAACCTTCTACCTAAAACAAAAGTCATACATTTCAATGGTGATGTCTTGTGGGTTGGATCCTTTTGTCTAAACTACGCGTTCTATAGTCAATTATTATTGTACGAGTGATCGTGATACTTGATAGATTTAATTTATTTACTAGTTAGTCCAGTCATCGGAATTCTCGTAACATTTTTGAGCTGTCATGGGGACTTCTCGTTTATCGACTTCTGATACAAATATTTTGTCGATACATTATAGAGCACAACACAACATATCAAAGAAGATTAAAAGTAGAGGTAAACAACAGGCGGTCTTATCGCTAAAGACCGATCTCTTTTAGATAACTTTTGACTTTCTGAAAATGTTAAATAGATATTTGCAATGAAATCAATGAAAAATTAATAGTTAACAATTTTACATTTAATCAGTTCAGTTCAGTAAAATTCTTCTTTGTTACCAGGTACACGTTTTTAGGTTTCCGTACTCAAAGAGTAAAACGGCACCCTATTACTAAGACTTCGCTGTCCGTCCGACCGTCCGTCTGTCTGTCACCAGGCTGTATCTCAAGAACCGTGACAGCTAGAGAGTTGAAATTTTCACAGATTACGTATTTCTGTTGCCGCTATAACAACAAATACTGAAAACAATTTTTTTTTTAAGGGGAGCTCCCATACAACAAACGTGATTTTTTTGCCGTTTTTATAGATAATGGTTCGGAACCCTTCGTGCGCGAGTCCAACTCGCACTTGGCCGGTTTTTTTCTTACGATGTGAATCACTTGATACATGTTTTTTGATATTATGTTTTTTGAACTGTTTCAAATTAACATAACAAACAGAACAGTGTATCACGGAATCTTGTTCTTTATAAACCAGTTCCGGGTACGTTTCTAACCATTTACCAATAGTAGATTTACGAGGCATTTTCAATTTGAACGAGTGATTGACATAATAATAATAATAATCAGTCAACGTAAGGCAGCTTGTGGCGGGCTGTTAGGGAGTAGCGACCCTACGTACCTGAGTGCCCCTGGGGGTGTCCTGTGGTCAGGCTGAGCCGATCGGGTGGTTGGTTGGACAGGCCCCCCACCTCTGGCTTGCCTTAACTGGCTGTCCAGAGTAAAGTCGCAAGAGCTGTTGCTCGAGGGTAGATGTGGACACCTAAGTGGCGAGTTGGCTATATGTTTAAAGTCCAGTGCCACCTCTCTACCCCCCCAGCCTCTCTGACTGGTGTTGCCCTTAGGCAATTTTTTAATGTCGCTAATAATAGGGGCCCATCTAGCAGTTGGCGAGTCACCGTCTGCCAGAGATAAAAAATGAGACAGTTTATTAGGCAGGCGTCCGATGTTTCACCCAATAGCCCAGCCACTAGTCCATCATTTTCACCCAATAACCCGTTTTCTTTAGATTCCATCAACCAGCAATAGTCCCTATACACCCCAGCGGGTGCTGTCTCTGTATGCGTCCCATGACACGGGCAGGGACAGCATCCGCTCGGTGTACTCCTTGCATTTCATTAAATTGTCAAAAGGGCCTCTACGTGTTGGCTCAGTTGGTACTTTGTAGGTACCTAGCCCCACGCACGCCTCCCAAAGGTCCGGGACATCACTGTCCCGTGAGCGGGAAAGACATACATAATAAATAATAAATCATTTATTCACAGGCGAAACATAACCCAAAATACAAATACAAGTTTGACAAGATACTTAATTAAAATTAAAATGTTAAACTAAAACATCAAAAAAATGATCCCCTTGTTCTTCGTACATTACTAGTAATGTACAAAGAAAAAATAGTCTTCGTTCAAAACTGGGTAATGTAGGAAGAAACTTTCGTTCTTTGCACATTACTAGTTCCGTTGGTATGTTGCCTCCAGGCCCTAAGCTAAGTTTAAGAATTTCTTAGATACCAACCGCTGCAATGATGATTGTACGGCATAGCTATTTAATTAAGATCAAATGCTGTTCTGTAAACTCTTGATTTATTTATTTAATTAAACTTTATTGCACTATACAACGGAAAGTAAAAATGGCGGACTTAATGCCATGAGGCATTCTCTACCAGTCAGGCATTTTAATTTGATTGAATTGATTGTGCCCCTTCGGCCGTTTTCTAAACCGTTAAAGAGCCATTTATTTTCTTCCACCATTGCTCTCTTCAACGGATTTGCGTTTTCCATATTGGTTGACCAAGGTTAGAGAAATTTCTTAGATACCAGATTTATAATTCCACGCACAATTGTTAGCTATCTGACGCCTAAGTGAAGTTCTTAAATATTTCATCATGCACAGATAGCCAATATCGGAAAATAGGGCTCTCCAGGTCGTTGTAGATGACCTTGAGGATCTCGTCCTGAGAGCGCCCCAGCCTGTCCCAGAAAGCGGCAACTCTCGCCCTCATTACGGCGAAGAAATCTGGCACCCGCGCCTCAGCGAACATGCTGGACGCGCTGCAGTAGCGCGGCAGCCGCATGAGCGTGCGAAATGCATCATTATATTGCACCCTCATGGTGCTGTACGACTTTCGCATAAATTTAGACCTCATTTGGCAAGTGTAGAAACACTGACAAAATGCATTGAACAATGTCACTTTGACTTTGTTGCTACACTTACCAAATCTGCGTGCCAGCATGTTGCAGCGGACTGATAAGGCCCTCCTCTCCCGGTCAATATCCTTATCGTCTTTCAAATCCTCGTTTAATTCAATTCAATTCAATAGTTTTATTTCAGACCATGTGATAGTGCATATACTGTTAGTAACAAAATAAACTTAAAACTATGTTAGCAATTATTATTATACATTTTAAAAAAAGCGGCCAAGTGCGAGTCGGGCTCGCACATGAAGGGTTCCGTGAAATAAATTGCGGTTTACGATTTATGACGTATTAAAAAAAACTACTTATTAGATCTCGTTCAAACCAATTTTCTGTGGAAGTTTACATGGTAATGTACTCAGAGCATAGAATACTATACAATATATTCATACATCTGTGGTAATGTAAGTACATCATATATATTTTTTTTTAGTTTTATCATTCTCTTATTTTAGAAGTTACAGGACACACATTTTACCACTTTGGAAGTGTCTTTCGCGCAAACTATTCAGTTTAGAAAAAAATTATGTTAGAAACCTCAATATCATTTTTGAAGACCTATCCATAGATACGTATGGGTTTGATAAAAAAAAATTTTTCAGTTTCAGTTCTGAGTATGGGGACCCCTAAAACTTAATGTTTTTTTTTTCGATTTTTGTGTGAAAATCTTAATGCGGTTCACAGAATACATCTGGGTCATTGTCAGTCACAAAAACAAAAATCATCTTTCCGGTGGTCAAAAGTTACGGGCTTACGCTCACATATAATATGTTTTTATCACATAGGATTATAGAAGGGGCAACGCCGTTTATGCGGATTCAGAGATCAACCAAAAATTAGGCTTAGCTTTGGCAATGTCCACCGAAGAGACGCGAACCTAAATCTGACAATGACCCATCTACTTACCAAGTTTCAACAGTATAGCTCTTATAGTTTCGGAAAAAAGTGGCTGTGACATACGGACGGACAGACAGACAGACAGACGGACGGACATGACGAATCTATAAGGGTTCCGTTTTTTGCCATTTGGCTACGGAACCCTAAAAAGAACTGCAGTACTAATTGACATAAGTCAAAGTTGAACAGTTTAGGAGACGTCAGGCCCCCCTGCCGTACTCCACATTCCAACCTGTAATCTGTGGACAAAGTCCTGGCCCATCTCACCTGGTTTAATTGGTTTTGGTACCAGTACCTCAACAAACCTGTACAATCACCCGGAATATCTGCTTCCTCCAGTTTTGCCCAGAGAATATTGTAGTCCACTCTGTCGACGGCCTTGGAGAGGTCCAGGAAGCAGGCATAAATCGGTGTTTGAAAGTAGTAGTGCCAGACAGCAAATTATTATTCTTATTACTGACAACTTTAAAACTTGTTAGTTTATTTTATACAAAAATAAGTTGCTGTCAAAATGTTCATTTTTGGTACAAGCTTTTATTGCCGACTGTACTTTTCTGCATACCATCATCAACAACTCATTGAGACGATTATAACGAGCCCAAACTCGATAGGGTTGTGTCGTTTTATTGCGGAGTTCCTATGGCCAACTTCCTGCTCCAGCATTAGATCAGCTCCAAATCATCATAATATTGCATTGTCATGCGATATACACATGCATGCAAAATTTCAGCTCAATTGGATAACGGGAAGTGACTGAAAAATGAATTACAAATTTTGACGGACAACTTACATACTTACATATTTACATACATACAAACAGTGCAAGTCAATATAAAGCTAGTAAAAAAGAATGAATATACTTTGTCATAGTATTTTAATATAAATAGAAAACATGTGCACAAAAATCAAATACTTACTTTGTTCAAGTTAGAGCATCATGTTAGCGAAGTAATGTTTACCACTTTTTAGTGCAAGTATCAATATCGGTCACGGAGCGAATTCCAACGGTGCGCTATACAGCTATTTGCATCGGCAAGCTCCGCGGTTAGTTCTATCCCGATCGCACTTACATATAGCTAGAAAGGGACGGCACCCGCGGCTGGTGCGATCTAGCTGTGCATGTGGGGGTTAGGTACGTTTGTGTGGGTGTTAGTAGTATTTACACACACAAAAGCACTACGCCTGTCAAAATACCGAATTCTGAGCGAGCGCTTTTTTGAAGAGCACTCTTAAGGATTTTAAGAGGATTAAAATTAATAAAATTATGGTTTGATTTACGTACCCATTAGCGTGGTATTTTTCAAAGTCTGAGACAGTTTAAAAACGGTTTTAGAATCGGCATTAAGTGAGGATTAATACTAAGTACGTAATTTGTTATTTCCACCTAAAACCCAATAACACCCTTCAACTACCTGTGAACAAACGGTCATTAAGGATTTTAAGAGGATTAAAATTAAAAAAATTATGGTTTGATTTACGTACCCATTTGCGTGGTATTTTTCAAAGTCTGAGACAGTTTAAAAACGGTTTTAGAATTGGCATTAAGTAAGGTTTAATACTAAGTAAAAAAAATGGTAACTAAATCTGCGTTTTTTTTCAGAATATTGTGTTTTTCTTTTAAAATTCGTAATTTTTGTAGCCATTTTTCAAAAACAATATTTTTTTTTGCGGATTTTCTCTTTTAGTTGGTTTTTTATTGTTATTAAGAATTATTAACCTGTCCCTTGGTAATACTCTGCATTTTTTATTTTCATTTTAGGACCATTGGATCAAAAGTTATACCGTCTGAATTAGGTGTATTACCCGAGTTTTTACAAAAATTTTCAAAATTCTGTAAAAAAAAACTAATGACTAGAAAAAAAAAAAAAACACCGTTTCACCGATGAAATTAGCTGAATTTTTTCTCCTTTTATTATGTACAGTTTATGAAATTCCACCCTGTATTCAACAATAAACCCAGTATTATACCTCTATCGAAAAGGTTTATCTCAAGACACTCAAGAGCGTTCATGCACTGCCCTGCAACTCGAAACATTAGAAAAGTAAAAAAAGCGGCCAAGTGCGAGTCGGACTCGCACATGAAGGGTTCCGTGAAATAAATTGCGGTTTACGATTTATGACGTATTCAAAAAAAACTACTTATTAGATCTCGTTCAAACCAATTTTCTGTGGAAGTTTACATGGTAATGTACATCATATAATTTTTTTAGTTTTATCATTCTCTTATTTTAGAAGTTACAGGGGGGGGACACACATTTTACCACTTTGGAAGTGTCTCTCGCGCAAACTATTCAGTTTAGAAAAAAACGATGTTGGAAACCTCAATATCATTTTTTAAAACCTATCCATAGATAAAACCTATACACGTATGGGTTTGATGAAAAAAAATTTTTGAGTTTCAGTTCTCAGTATGGGGACCCCTAAAACTTAATGTTTTTTTTCGATTCTTGTGTAAAAATCTTAATGCGGTTCACAGAATACATCTACTTATTAAGTTTCAACAGTAAAGCTCTTATAGTTTCGGAAAAAAGTGGCTGTGACATACGGACGGACAGACAGACGGACATGACGAATCTATAAGGGTTCCGTTTTTTGCCATTTGGCTACGGAACCCTAAAAATAGCAACCATAGTATCTTTGTTGTACTGATAATGGTTTATATTTCTGATGACAATGATTATCATGGATCCCAAAAACATGTTAAATTGTAGTCTAAAAAATGGTATACATATAAAACTAAATGTACAGAATAAGTAAGAGTATCGATATTGATATCATAAATTTGCACCTCCGATAGCGGGGTCTAACGATTACCAGGTTAAGTATTAGTAAGAGTCGCGTCAAAATCGATCCAGTTGTCTCAGAGTTTATCGCCGAACATGTGTACAGTCGAGTTCTCCAATATCTATACAGACAGCCTTTCAAAAATATCTACACATGCAAGAAACGCCGCGGGACAAAATATAGCCCATGTTCATCCAGAAAGAAAAGATAAAGGTACTTAATCTTTTTAAATTCAGTGACCACAATATTATGGCGCTACCGAACATATATGTATGATCTCCTAAACTACTAAGATAAACCCATTTTGTTTAGGCTCATTGAACTCCTTACAAATAGTAGATAGTTGATGAGCGTGCAGAACTGACCAGCTTGTACAAAAATGATTTTCACGCTGCTCGGAAATGAGGCAAACGATGGTCAGAATTCAGGCTCTAAAACTGTGGTTAGCTGGACGTCGCCCGAACCGGACTTCTATGAATTCAAACTGTCCAACAATGTTTTGTAGTCCAGTTGGAACAGGGATTCAACCAATCACAGGGCGCCGCGCCAGCAAGCCGCAACCGCGTTCTTTTGTTTAGTTAAATCTTAATTTTCAATTGTAATTATTCGCAAATTCCTCGCAGTAGGCGTACCAGAAGGCGCGGCGTTGGTAGGCCTCCCAAAAGGTGAACTGATGATCTGGTAAAGGTTGCGGGAGTCCGCTGGATGCGGGTGGCGCAGGACCGGTCACTTTGGAACTCTTTGGGGGAGGCCTATGTCCAGCAGTGGACGTCTTTCGGATGATATGATGAGGCGTGAAAAGCACAATGTAATGTCTCGGCCAAAAGTCTTCTTCCAGGTCCACTCGTCCATCTATTGCCTACTTTCTAGCCTCTACAACAATGTAGTTTATATTTTTTGTCAGAACCTTATACCTAATTACCTACTTAATGAACCTTGATGATTTCAGTACGCCACGCAAGACTGGGACCAGGCGACGCAAGGCCTCATCCTCAGCGGTTTCTACTACGGCTACGCGGCGACCCAAGTCCCGGGGGGCTATCTGGCAGAGCGGTGGGGCGGCAAGTGGACTCTGGGCGTGGGTCTGCTGAGCACGGCGCTATTCACATTCCTGACCCCATGGGTCATTCGGATAGGGAATGGAGGGTGGGGCGGGTTATTTGCTCTCCGTGTTCTTCAGGGAATGGGAGAGGTGAGTTTTTTAAAATAAAATAATATAATAGAACTAAATATGAATCAATTTAAAACAAGTTGCAAAATATTATTAGAGGTAAGTACTAGAAAATATTATTAGAGGTAAGTACTAGAGAATAAAAGGAAACTTTGCGACGCTATAAAGTCTTCTTTAAAATGAATGAAAGATAATTGAGATTATTTTCCCCATAATTACTGATTAGGTAGGTATCTGTGGTCCATAGGAGTCATTCTAGTATTCTTAGAGTTATGTAGTTACAATCTCTAAGTATGAAATACTTGAATTAATATGATCTATTTAAAATAAGAATGATTACATAAAAAAAACCGGCCAAGTCCGAGTCGGAGTCGCGCACGAAGGGTACCGTGACGTTATCTATAAAACCGGCAAAAATATCAGTTTTTTTTTGTATTTGTTGTTATAGCGGCAACAGAAATAGATCATCTGTGAAAATTTCAACTGTCTTACTATCACGGTTCATGAGATACAGCCTGGTGACAGACAGACAAACAGACGGACAGCGGTGTCTCAGTAATAGGGTCCCGTTTTACTCTTCGTGTACGGAACCCTAAAAATATCAACAATACAAAACACATCTCCCTGGGCACTTATCTAACAATGATAGAATCCGCAACAGGCTTGGTCAACACGCCAGTATCAAATTAATAATACATAACACGGCTTGTATTCAAATAAGTCTGACATCCGATTATGCACCGTCGGTTGAATTCTAAAACTCACCAAGTAGATAACAATAAAGTAGGTACTTAAAACATAGCTTGTACAGTTCCCGGCAAACAACTTGAACATGCGGGACGAAGTGGGGGGGCAGCTTGCACGTACAATTCGCCTTTGCGCAGGCAAGGTCATTTGTTCAAGAAGTTTGACGGCATCTGTACCTCGGTTTCAACTCTGATAGGAGTTTTCTAAGACTACTTACTGACATTGACAGAGTTGCTAGTGAACTCCTGGTTGTAATCTGACGAATTTTTTCGATACGAATATTGTGGTATTTACATGTTTTTATTTAACTTGCAATTTCCCTAAGTCCAATCGAGTAGATATTTGGGTAACATAAAACTGGTCTGATGATCCAGACCATAGGACCATAGGAGCCATAGCTCATTTATAAAAAATACTGTGCAAAAAAATTCTGTCGGCAAAAAAGCTCGTACCAAAAAGGATATTATTATAAAAAAAAATATTTCATATTAGGAGCCGCACCCTCTCGCGTGTTACAAATAACCTAGGCGCAGCTGTGGGATAAATAAGTTTCTGTAAAAAAATGTCATTTTTGATACAAGCTTTTATTGCTGACTATAGTTTTCTGTATACCATCATCAACTACTCATTGAGACGATTCTAACGAGCCCAAACGCAACGGGGTTAATTACATCGGTTAAATACTGAATTCCCATGGCCACCTTCTGTCTCCATCATCAGATCAGCTCGATGGTACCATAATATTGAATTGTCATCCAAACTATACTAATACCCAAAATTTCAGCTAATCAGATAAAGGCAAGTGACTGAAAAATGGACAGCAAATTTTGACGGACTACTTACATACTTACACCGTGTCCAATAATAATAATAAATAATAATAAGGTCAGGGCCTCCGTCTCCGGCGTGTCTTCATCGGTCGGAGTGGAACCCCAAGGGGGCCCGTAGGACTCTCAGCTCTGGCTTGCCTTCATTGGCCGTCCAGAGAGGAGTCGTAATAGCTATATGCTCCAGGGGTGGAAGTGTTAAAGGGCATAACGCCGCGAGTAACTTCGGAGAAAGCGCAGCACCACCTCTCGACACCCCTGAGCCGCTCACCCGGTGTTGCTCCTGGCCGTCTGTACGACGGCGCTTTCAGGGGCCCATCTAGCGAGTGGCTAGTCACCGCCTGCCTCGATAGCATCTCACAATGTTATGGCAGGTGTCCGGAACTCTTGCAATAGCTAATTCATTTGTCCATCCAAATTTCATCCATAACCCGTTACTCTTTCCTCTTAACCTACAATAGCCCCAACGCCTGTTGGAACCGGTTCACGGGTATCTACCGATGTACCCGTGAATGGGTTCTAGCAGGTGTATTACATCACATTAAACTTCGTCTCCAAAGGGCCTCTACGTGTTGGATCTATTTCCCCACGCACGCCTTCCAAAGGACCGGGCTTTGTCCCGTGAATTTAAACAGGAGATACATAATAATAAATATTATGGGACAATCTTACACAAATCAACCTAGGCCCACGGTAAGCTCAGTAAGGCTTGTGTTGTGGGTACTAGGCGATGATATATATAATAGAGACACACATATAGATACTTATATACATATATAACATCCATAACTCAGGAACAAATATTCGTGATAAATACACAAATAAATGCCCTTAATAAGTTCGCATACAGTTTCAAACTCTCATTTAAACAAAGTGTTAATAACAATTGCAATACAAAACTATATTTCATGAAAGATATTCTTATATACAATATTCACAAAAAATGTTTTGGGATAACTCCGCCTTTAACCTTCATCACCAGCTTCAAACGTTTTTCGAATCCGTCGCACGCGGCACGCACTGCCTCCATCGGCATTTCGTCCCAAATTTGTACGATAACTTTTTTGAAATGCTCCAAATTCTTTATTTTGTAGTTATTAAGTTTCGAGAGCATATATGACCATACAAAAAAGTCCAGTACATTTAAATCTGGAGAACTCGGGGGCCATTAATTATTTGGCAAGAAATCCGTTAAATTGGCCTGACACCACGCTTGAACTGCGTTTGCCGTGTGGGATAGAGCTCCGTCTTGTTGGAAACAATAGTAATCGTTTCCATATAAATTTTTTAAGGTTGGATTGGTTTGGAGCAATATTTTTTTCCAATACTTCTGTTTTATAGTAATCAGCATTGATATTTACCCCTTTGTCGATAAATACCAAAGGAAGTTTACCCCGCTTACAAACTGCTCCCCAAACCATTACTGATGGTGCACTCTGTAATCTTGGCACATTCCTCTGATTATCTGGAATATCTTGGATATTAGCTGCCCACAAACGATTTTTGAACATTGAGACGTTGCTCTAATACGAAGAGTTTTTCGTCCGAAAAAACGAATTCACCCCCCGCGTGCCAGGAAAGTATAGTGTTTGATCGACCTAATCTTTTTTTCGTTATAGCTTCGGAAATGCCGTGTACGTTTTTTTTCTTGTAAGCGTGACACCCGAGGTCTGCTCTCAAAATGTTGTGTACTGATCCTCTTGCAGTATTTAAGTCTGCAGCAAATTTTCGGATCGAACGGTGATTTTTCCGGCGGAGACGCTCTCTCACGAGTTTCACGACCCTATCCGTTCTTGCTGAACGCGGGCGACCAGATCTCTTTCGGTCTTCTAATGTGGAGGTCTCCTTGTATCTTCTAATTGTTGTATAAACTAGGTTATGCTTAATTCCAAAAGGTTTCAACGCCGCAAAAATTGCACTCACGCTATCGCCCTTAAGAAATTTTGAGATAATAGGTTCCCGGAATTGCTTTATCATGGATTTAAAGTTAACGACGCTAGATAAATATTTTTTAAATATTGTTATTTGTTCATAACAACATAAACTTCAAATTATAATGACAAAACTGTCTGAAAGTTTTCTATTTTTTTCAAACCAGTGCTAGAAAAAGTGTATTCGAAGTTATTGGACACGGTGTATATAATTACATACCTACTTATATACTTACAAACATACGAAAAGGTCAAGTTAATATAACGCTTGTAAAAATAGCATATCGCCATCCTAAAGGTCCATTGCTTATACTGATGTTGGATATTTCGAAATCGAATGAGTAGTTCCAGAGATACAAACCTAGGTAGATACAAACTTTACAGACTATTCCTCGTTAAAATATTAGTATAAGTACAGGCTGTTCGAAATAACGATGTAGGAACTTAAGAAGGTGATACACTGGATGACTGGACTAAAAAAAACTATCACAGATTGGACTAAGACATATTATGTCGACTTGGATACTTGGCAATATCAGAAGGGATCCGGAATTTACTAGAAGAATTTTATGGATGGACGAAGCAAGATTTACTCATACGGGAATAACTAACTTCAGAAATTTACACACATGGGCTCACGATAATCCAAACCTAGTTAGACAATCTAATTTTCAAGACCAATTCTCCATAAACGTTTGGGCAGCGGTACTCGACGATCAATTGATTGGACCAGTCTTCTTACCGAATACTTTGAACGCCGACAGATTTTTACTGTTACTGAGAGACGAGCTCCCAGAGCTTTTGGAAGATGTGATGTTAGATGTTGTGAGACAACGCCTGTTTCTCCAAATGGATGGATGCCCAGCTCATTGGGCATTAAGAGTTCGACATTTTTTAAATGAGCAATATCCCAATAGGTGGATCGGCCGAGACGGCCCCGTTGGATGGCCTGCAAGATCGCCTGATATGACGCCGTTGGATTATTTTCTTTGGGGTGATATGAAGCAACGGGTATATCACAGAATCGTCAATACCGAAGCAGAATTGCACGACAGAATTTTAAATGCAGCACAAGAAATAAAAAATAATCCGGGAATGATTCGACGGGCTACGCAACAAATTCAAGCTCGGGCCACATTGTGCCTTCAAGAAAGAGGAGGTCATTTTGAACAATTAATACCATACAGGGAACGCCCTTTGCAACACTAGAATAAGTTTTTTCTTTAATAAAGGTTTATCAATCGAATTTATGACTTTTAATTAAATTACATGATTTTATTTACGCAATTTTTAGGACTACTTTTCTTCCTATTGTTTTCTCTACCTAAAACCCGATAACACCCTTCAACTACCTGGGAACAAGCGGTCATTAAGGATTTTAAGAGGATTAAAATTAATAAAATTATGGTTTGATTTACGTACCCATTAGCTTGGTATTTTTCAAAGTCTGAGACAGTTTAAAAACGGTTTTAGAATCGGCATTAAGTGAGGATTAATACTAAGTACGTAATTTGTTATTTCCACCTAAAACCCAATAACACCCTTCAACTACCTGTGAACAAACGGTCATTAAGGATTTTAAGGGGATTAAAATTAATAAAATTATGGTTTGATTTACGTACCCATTTGCGTGGTATTTTTCAAAGTCTGAGACAGTTTAAAAATGGTTTTAGAATCGGCATTAAGTGAGGTTTAATACTAAGCAAAAAAAATGGTAACTAAATCTGCGTTTTTTTCAGAAAATTGTGTTTTTCTTTTAAAATTCGTAATTTTTGTAGCCATTTTTCAAAAACAATATTTTTTTTGCGGATTTTCTCTTCTAGTTGGTTTTTTATTGTTATTAAGAATTATTAACCTGTCCCTTGGTAATACTCTGCATTTTTTATTTTCATTTTAGGACCATTGGATCAAAAGTTATACCGTCTGAATTAGGTGTATTACCCGAGTTTTTACAAAAATTTTCAAAATTCTGTAAAAAAAAAACTAATGACTAGAAAAAAAAAAAAACACCGTTTCACCGATGAAATTGGCTGAAATTTTTCTCCTTTTATTATGTACAGTTTATGAAATTCCACCCTGTATATTCATCGTGGCTGCACTAGATTACTGCAGAAAATCTAAAAAAACTGATTGTTCATTAAGAATACGATAGCCCTTTTGGTGGAAATAAAAGAGAGATTTATTCATTATTTAATTTTTAATTAAATTATGAATGGTTCGTACTATGAAAATAACGATAATTTGTTGAAAATTTTTATTTATTAAAATGAAAAATATTGAACAGACAATTTTGTAATTATAAAGCCCTATTTTATACAATAAACACGTTTAATTAAAGTCTTAGACTCTCATTATGGTAAAGGAAAATTATCGACATATAGCTAGTATTTCAAAATAATTTTTACCCATCCCTAGAACTTGACAGCTACCATTTTGCACCTCCGATAGCGGGGTCTAGTAACCGTGCATACCTATTTAGATATTTATATTGATTGTATAAATCAGTTACATGAAAATGTCTATTTAAAATCTAATTAGGGTATCCTTTTTTAGGGTAGCTTTTATGAAATTAGTACTAGTCAATGAAATTGATATGCTAAACTAAGTAACATATACCAGGAAGTAAGGTTCAAACTCTTCATAATAGTCCAGTGTATCACCTCCTTAAGTTCCTATATCGGTATTCCGAACATCCCGTAGAATAGGATCGTGTGGTGAGGTGAGTCAAGACAGGTTAAGATGTCCATACTTACTTGCGTTATTGTACAAGCTACCAGGTCTTGGCAACAACACTAGGTATAACTACAACATGAAGTTTGTACGACGAATACTAGAAACAATAAAGTGGCAAAGTGTTACTCAAAACATAAACTAGGTATATTACTTGTCACATGACAAATTAGTTATGAACTTATGATTGTGACTATAACATCAGCTCAGCCATTTAACAGGGCCAGTTATGCTACAGTTAAAGTATCATCAGTATCATCACGAAACTATCACAATTTAAATAGAACTAGGTACCTACACTCAAAGGTTCAAGGTAATAAATTAGCATGCCGTAGTTACGCACAAATTATGAATGTGCGTCAAACTTTAAATTAGCCTTCCTGTTTGACAAAATTGTATTCTAAATTCCTAATAAGACAACGTCCCTCGGGTTTGCGCGATGTTTAATAAGTTATACTTCCTAACTTCCACAACAGCGTATCTTGTTAAACTCTGGTGATGCAAAACACGACCTTATGACATTTGATTAAAGTTTATATTCCTAGTTATTGTTGTGGCGCGTTGGATTATCATTAGCATTCAGAGTGCGTGCTATTCAGTGCAGACCGTTGATGATGGAGTTTAGATTCTAAACGGATTTCAAACTGTGTTTATATATTTTTGCTTTGTTAAATTATCCACTTGTCTTGCATTATTATTCACTTGTCTAACGGTGTCACGGGTACGCTATAAATCAAGACGTACATTACATTATGGAGTAGGTATACCTCTGGTATGACAGTACCTATTTACAGGTAAATAATACTAAGTAGGTGGTAGAGCTTTTTCAACGTGTGCAGTAAAATCTGTTGGAGTAAGAGGAACAGTAAGAGAATTATATTATATTATGGACTTGTTTGTTCCATCAAAAATACAGAATAAGAAGTAAATATCTATATACACACCTATGTACCATGTTTATTGTCCAAGGCAACATTAAGATAATTTTTCCTGTCCAATAAGTAGTACTTTTAGAGTTAATAGATGTAATAATTAAAGCTTTGTGAAATTTAGGTACAGTGGCGGAATGAAAAGGTTGATCAGTTTTCAAATCAAATCATTTACGCGTTGCAAGCACATGTTACCTTTTTAAACTGTGTATCAGACGAGAGTGATGTATTGAAAATTATGTTCAACTGTTTGACAACTAAGTTCAAATTTACTTAGACGAATTTTCCTTGCCTATTAATAGTTGAACTAAAACCTTTTTATTAGTTTGATCTTGCCATTACGCTGCCGCAATATTACAAGGTTGTATGTTACATTTTTTCCATAATGTGAGTTATGATTAAAACGTAATTCTGCGTGTCTTTAGCTATATTTTACTGAAATCTGTAACTTAATATCGTCAACTAATAGTCCGAAAATCCCGATGTTACATGGTTCTATGTTGTGGATATAAAACTAACAAGGGCAACAAGGTTCTATGTTTGTTTGATTGTTATTATTGTATAAGTGGCTATATCATTAATTATATAATATTAATAGTAATATAATTTATATTGAATTTGATAAGATAACCTTTCACCATTAAAGTGTATTTTATTGCATTTCATGTATAAAATCATACCTTCTTATAACACTCAGGATAAGCATATAGGTAATACCTAACGTGTGATCGATCTCTTTATTAGAGAAACGTGGCCTGCAACGTATCATTTATATAGTTATTTAATAGAGGCAAGCTGACACCTATTCTTTATTTGAAAATAAGAAAAAACAGGTACTATGACATTTCATTTAATTTTGCTTCACAATAATAATATTCGTGTTTGAGAAAGCAAGTTATTACAAGCAAAAAAAATGTTTTTCGCAATGGAGTTCATTATAACGTACGGTACGTATACTCAATCGGTATTTGAAGTGAGCTACAAACAGTCTCACACAGAGGAAACATTTATTAAAAAAAAATTAAAACCCCAAAGAACCCGAAGGCAGAATAACGGCAATATTAGTGGTACTCCAAAGATTTTGAAAAAACCCGTTGTAGGAAAGACAAAAATAGATACTATCAAATCAATGTACAGGTGGATGCCACGTGCAGATGTGGAGTACTACGAAACTGTTTTTAACGAATAGTAAGCCAAAACGGAACTCATTAAACATAATACTATATTGAAAAGATCTAAATTAACATCCTGTATACCGCTATATATATTCCGCATTTTTCCGCTTTCAATGAATAATTTTAGTACTAAGTACTACGCTAGAGACAAACAAAGTCCTATGTTACTCAACATAATGTTTACCTAACAGGACCAAAGTTCTATGTAAATAACAAATTGTTTATATTTAATAAATAATTGAATGATTAAGGCGTATTTTTGTATTTTTGGCATAAGTATATTTGTGTTTCTCCAATTGAGATATTCGTTTATCTACCAGATCTATAACCAGCGAAATATAGTTATACTTAATTTCAAAGCTAATTATCTCCGTTCGATGTTCATGTAACATACAACCTTGTAATATTGCGGCAGCGATTACGTTGTTTCAAGTTTGATAAATCTAATGATTAAATCCTCTTCGCTTAAAATTATTAAAACTATAAATGTGAGTAACAGGTCCTGTCAATGTCATCATTGCTATTTCTTGTATACGCTTTTTTTTCTTTTTTTAACTCGTTTTCCAAAATTCAAAGAGGTGTAGTGAAATGGCATTCATTATGACGGAATGTGTCTGACACTCGGTCGATAAAGCAGATACTGATAAATTATACCAAAGATACTGAGCAAGCAAAAACAGATCTTAAGGTGGGTCAACCTTTTCATTCCCCGACTGTGCATGGGTCATACAATTGGTATTCAACTGGAATAACGCTGAGATGGGGAGATATAAATCTTGCTATATATTTAACACTTACTACATTAATTTAATAGCCTCGAATGTACATATTGTATATAGATTTAAAAGGGTGGCTTGATGTCAACTCGCTGTTATAATCTCCGTTTTCGCACGCAAACACCGTTCAGCGCCGTTCAAGATTCTGGTTTAACCGGTTAGCGGCGGTTCGTTAAACTATTTGCATTCCTCATCACGTGAGTGCATAGGAGTGTTGTTATTAATAAATTAATTTATTTTGCATCATCACTAATAGCATAGGGTAAAACACCCTTTACACCCGTAACAGCACTAACCTTGAACAAGCCAAACATGACACACACAATTAGGCATTACGATGATTTTGGATTTAAAATAACACCTATGATTATGATTGAAACTAACCAAACAGCATCTACATAGTTATACCTACGATAACTTTGCTTGAAAGAAAATATAGATCAGCTAATAATCGATTGAAAACACACTTATGATTAAGTTTATCATTAACCCTTTTCAGATCATTCATCATTCAAATTAAGTAAACTTAAGAAATACTTGACAGATAAAGCATTTAACTCTTTAGAGGAATTCTTAAATAAATAAAATGTATGAACTGTATGTAATTCTTGGATGTACTCAATTACATTATTGTAACTTAAAGAATGAATTAATGTATTTTATTATAATTTGTTTATTTTTAATTGCTAAATGACGTGTAACCTATGTTATCAATAAATAATTGAATTGAATTTAATTTAATTTAAACGTAGGTATATTGCATGGGTAGGCGGTATGTGGTCGATATATAACGGCTCTTCCTGAAAAAGGGTTAACGAATACCTACTTATGACTTTATATATGTATATAACATCCATAACTCAGGAACAAATATTTGTGATAATCTGATAATACACAAATAAATGCCCTGATATACAGGAACAAACTATGGGAACCCATTATGGCTATGTGTTGAAAATAATTATTTCAAAACATAAAAAAATCGTCCATTGGCTTAGAGCCTTCCTTTGAGATTAAGCTCGGTATTTTGTCACGTACCGTGATTAATCTCAAGAACAGCTGAAAACACAACAAATTAGCTACTTCCTTCCTGTTACACTGCTCACAAAGCCGCATAAGTAATTTGCGTATTTTTCCCGTATTGGATTTCCGTAGCTTATTGTGTTTGCAAACGATGTGTGAAGGTTTTTAATCACGTCGCTTGTGGTTTTCGCTTACACGTTGCCGCAATAATTACTGGTTATTAGGCTACTTTAAATAACTGGTTTAGAAACTAGTGGTGTAGTGGTTCGACCCGAACTGTGAATTCGCGATTAACCCTCTCTTATACCCTGAGAAAATTACGGTTTTTTTTGGAAATAATTCAATATCAGGCTAATTATTTGTATACGGCTTTTATATGTTATTTTAAACAACTTTTACTATCGAAGTCAATAATTCTATGGACCGGAAGTTAGGAAAAAAAATTAACCCGCAAGCAAAAATGCTATCAGTATTTTTATAATGAAAACATGTTTGAGTACACAAATTTGGAGACTTACTACCTGAATCCAAAAATATATGCATCAGGAAATAACGGCATTTTAATTAAATATTTTACGACCTTGAGATAATATTGAATTTCATCTGGCCTATAGAAAGGTTTATTCACTAACAAAAATAAGTGGATTATGCGCGTATCCCAAAGAACGTATATAGACGTAGTCAATTATAAAGTAAAGAAAGTTAATACCATTTTCGCCTGATTTTTACGGAATTAATGAAGATTACTTTTCATTATTTTTTACCGTATCGGTATTAAATTTAGGTGGATTATTAATGAATATTTTGTCAAATTACCCAACCTATTTATTGGTGTAAAAATATGGCTGATATCGATATATTGTTGTGTTTTCATAGAGCGAAACCGTAAAGTTCTCAGGGTATTAGGTATAACCCCTTATATCTCGGCAACCTCGACTACCCGGCTCATGTTTTAACTTAAAAAAATATTTTTGTCTCATTTTCCTACAAAATTTCACGACATTCCTGATACTCGAGCTATCGTTGGACATACATTTATACATACATACAAGTTTGCTCCAGTAGAGAACTTTGCTCAGTTCTCTCGCTCGTTCAAATATGACACAGATATTATGTATATTTCCTTACTCCAGAGCAGAAAAATACTGTAATGTAGGGTATATATCTGAATTACCACTAGCTTGCCTACTTTTAGACAGTTGCAGCAGCATGTTATCGTCCAACCCTTGAGCGAAGAGTAAAATCAGCTTGCTTCAGAATTTGTTAGACGCCATGCTTATTATCTCTTTGACACACTATGCAGGGTAAAAAGGTTTTGAAACATTAGAATGTTTTGATAAAATTGTGAACGAGACATATCATTTTCATAAAAACTTAGTATTTTTGGCTAGGAAATTCATACATTGAAAATGAGCTCTATAATATTAACACAGTAGGATATCCGAATATATATTTACCTATTTGTAAATGAAATATATTATTTGACGAGGCATACACATAATTGGCATACCTAAATATCGTCAAGTTCTTTTAGATACATGTAGGAACTTCAGGCCCCGTAGAATGGATCACGCGATAAGTGACAGGATAAGAGCGTCGTCTCGTTCTATCAAACGGTGTCAGCCAGGGACGGATGCTCACTATTGTCACTTATCGCGTGATAGGCCATCCATGCTACGGGGCCAGGTCTCCGCCTGTACCCAGCTTTTGAATGTACAAATTCTATATGAGCTACAGATTAATGAAAAATACTGCGAAATGTACGATGTAAATAAGTTTCTGTCAAAAATTTCATTTTTGGTACAAGCTTTTTACTGCCGACTGTACTTTTCTGCAAACCATCATCAAGTACTCATTGAGACGATTCTACCGAGCCGAAACTCGATGGGGTTGTGTTGTTTTATTGCAGAGTTCCTATGGCCACCTTCCAGCTTCAGCATCAGATCAGCTCCAAGTCATTATAATATTGCATTGTCATGCGATATACATTTGCTTGCAAAATTTCAGCTGAATTGGATAACGAAAAGTGACTGAAAAATGGATTGCAAATATTGACCGACAACTTACATACTTACATACTTACATATTTACATACATACGAACAGTGCAAGTTAATATAAAGCTTGTAAAAAAAGCTGGGCATTCCTGGATAAGACTAGCACAGGACAGGGATAAGTGGTTTACTCGAAGAGAGGCTAATGCTCAACAGGGGGCGATTACAGGCTGATAATGATGATGTGTAGATAATGATAATTTACTTTGAAAACAAAGTTTTAACCGACTTCAATTCAGTACTCCGCCAAGCCACATTAACATTTCCACATTTTTTTTCCAATTTACCACATGAACTGATTTTCGAGAACAAAAGCGTTGATTTTTAGACCAATAAACCAAATCGCTGTATGTGGGCCCATAATATTTGAGGACTTCCGTCGATTCCTCAAGGATCTCAGAATTACCTTTGGCACTTCATTGTTTGCTATTTCAACGGAATAATATCAGAATCTGTGACGTACTTATATAGTTTGAAGTACATCATTGAGAAGTTCCACAAGCCATCTGTGGTCTTCATCATCACTTCAACTTCACCAAATTTATGATTTCCGGGTGTAAATACACGAGTTATAATAGAAAACACCGAAATTACTACACGCGTGCCTAATATATTTGAGGAGTTCCCTCAATTCCTCATGGTTCCCATCATCCAACTGGGGTTTTATAAACAATGGGACCAATCTGGAAGCATATACATTCAGTTAAAAAAAGAATTGTACGAATCGGTTTATAAATGACGGAGTTCTTAGGTAACAAACATTAAAAAAAAAAAAAAAAAAAAAAATACATCTGAATTGAAAACCTCCTCCTTTTTTTTTGAAGTCGGTTAGAAATGACTAAGATGAACCAATAAGTAACATTGTTTCAGGGTCCAACGATGCCAGCGCTCATGATAATGCTGGCGAGATGGGTGCCCCCTCACGAGCGCTCCTTCCAAGGCGCACTGGTCTTCGGCGGGGCGCAGATCGGCAACATCTTCGGCTCTTTCATGTCCGGTGTTCTACTGTCTGGGGGCAGAGACTGGGCCAACGTGTTCTATTTCTTTGGTGGATTTGGTCTGCTGTGGTTTGCTATGTGGGTATGTATTATTTTAAAACGAATAAAAATAAAACTAGGTAAGTACCCAATTTATTGATATTTTCAATGCGATCATATGGAATATGGATGAACAACTTTTCGCATAATTTTCATATCGAATTCAATTTTAATTTCTCAAACTATGAAAATAAATTAATTAGGACTTATAATATGTTTTTTCTCAAAAATGGCCCGCAAAGTGAACATAACTCGCTACATATTGGAAGGTAAAGTGTATAGTTTAAGGCCAGATCAAAATTAAAAAAGAAAAAACATTGCAGGCCGCCTGCAATGTTACATATAAATTCCTTTATTTGTCGAGTACCAAACTTTTTAAAAAGTAGAAACTGGCATATAAAATACGGCACAGGTCGTATTCAGCCAAATCAAGTCGTATTTTTCTGTTGCAAACGCGACATTTTTGTATGTGTCATAAAAAGATTGCGTTTTTCGGTGGAAAAATACACTTGCGATTCTGTTTAAAAAAAAATTATGACCTTTCATTTTATGTAATTTGTAGTATCCTCAATTTGTATTTAATAATAACGCTTGATTTCAATTAAGTCTTTTTTATTCCCCCATTTTTGAGAAAAGCACTATATTAGCCTCAGCCGGAAGGCAATTGCAGGCTTCGTATTATAATTACAGGATTAAACGAACTTACCTGAAGTGAAGTTCTATCCTGATTATATGAATTAATTAGTCCGAGGTATTTATTTGGTAGTACTCGCTTCTCGTAGCCTTGTGACGCGATCTTCAAAGCCTAGATAAAAAAAATAAAAACACAACTGGCAACATTATTGCCACCATAAACTCATTTAGTTCAGAGTTAATTAGAGAAAACTAGGGAACAAGTTAACCATCATGTTAATCTTGGGAGGGAGGGAGCTTCCTACCTCGGACTAATTAATTCATATAATCAGGATAGAACTTCACTTCAGGTAAGTTCGTTTAATCCTGTAATTATATTCTTAATTAGTCCGAGGTATTTATTTGTAGATGTTTAGAGGACATCAATAGTCATTATAATATTATTAATATATATGTATATATATTTACTTCTGAAAAGTATCAATCTCGATCATTATTCTTACTGTATATTAACTAAGAGCAGTAAGAGTATCAAGTTTTAGTACTAACTTAGTACAATAATTTTTAAACAAGAAATAAAAAATTCAGGTTGTTAACAACTTAGAGATCACTACACTAAACACTTCTATATTCCTTACTGTACTTATAATACTCCATGAGATCTTAACTATCCAGTAAATTACCAGATAAAAAGTTTAAACTTGAAATAAACCTTTAATTTTAATACTTAATTAAGATATGAACTTTTTGAATATTACAATTCTTAATGTTTCTTAATTATGAAGATAACCATACTATGTATCAGTCAATCAACGGAACCACTGCTCCGGTCTGTAGGTACTATACAGGAAACAGTTGTCTGTTGCAAAAATAAAATAAAATTTCAATCTCCAGGCAAATAGTACTTGATCACTATTACTATTAGCTAAAGGCATTATAATGATTAGCGAATGTGAAAGATCTCGTGGAACATCCTACCGTCTTCAATATGCTATCGACAGTGAGGCGTGAGTGAGTGAGTTATCTAAGAGCTCTAGATGACGAAGCATGTCTGGTAGAGTGTGTTGAGAACCTAGACATATCAATTCCACTATCCTTCATAATCTGTCTGAGCCACCTAATGATAGTTTCGGTAGAGGCTTCTTTGAAAGGCCTTTTAAAAGTTTGAAAAAGATTTTTGAGTAAGGGGTTCTATATCCGGAATGTTTGAGTTATTTTTAAATATTTAATTAGAGTCTTGGCTGGGCACATCTCTGGCTTATTGTTCAAATAAGGTATGACTAATTTGGTTGAAGGTCTCCTTGGTCCTGAGGTCCTTAATAGGTCTGTAATAATAATTGTAATACTACAGGGGTAATTTCTATATTTTTGGGTTTAATGTGAAAAAGAGTTTGTACTCTTTGCCCTGTTGCTGTTGCCAAGATTAGCCACATAGCCGCCTTTTTAGTGATAACTTCTAATTGTGAATAATCTATGGGATGCAAATTTCCTACATATAACACTATAACTCTGGGTTCCAAATGTTATCATATTTGGGTTTTGTGGTTGTTTGAGACTTAGGGGTCTTAGTTGAAATGATGAAGACATAGATTATCTAGACTTCTGTAATTCTTGTTGTTTACAATGTTGTATATAAAAAAAAAAAATAATGTATGGACAAACGTTTCACTCGTTCATCTGTACCTAATGCGGCCGCCAATTATTAGGCATAGAGCTGAACGATGGCAGTTGAGAGATTGATAAGAATAACCTTTTCAAAGCAATCTGTCAAGTATGAAATAATGGTGGGAATTGATGCACTATATACATAAATATTATGACATTTGCTATACATATATATCCCCCATTGGCGTAAACAGCTCTTGTATTGTTTTATGGAATTATTTGATAGAAAAGCCATCATTATATTTACTGAACGATCGGAAATTAAACTTCTTTTAAATTAAACGCTTCCCTGATAATATGCATGCAGCCAGGGTAAGTTGAGCCCGAAGTGGGTACAGTGTTAAAACTTGTGATGGCCATAGTGGAAATACTAAAAAATCCATGTAGCTCTTCTTCCTTTCTGATTACCCTTAGTAATATTCCAAAAAAGGCCTAAAAGAAGGAAGAGTTCCATTTGATCGTAAAAGCATCAATGTTCCAGGCAAATGGATCCCTTTGCCATGATATATACTCGTATTTGCTGCATTTATGATTAGTTCGTAATGCGAACCAATCCACTTCCGGGGTGCTAAAATGTTCAGTAATCGAATTAAAAAGACTCTGTGAGAGTTCCCATTCTGTATCGATGTTAAAGTTGCGAGACTGAAAAGTCTGCCTCTATATTTTCTTTCGATTTTATGTAAGATGCAAAGGTCCAAAGACTTGTAGCCTCACACCATTTTCATATTTTCCTGGCAATATCGTTAAGTAAGGGGTATTGCACCCCTCTCATATGATTAATATAGGCTATAGCCGTTGTGTTATCTATTCTAAGGAGTATCTCTTTATTTTGGTGTTAATTGGCAAAACATCTAAATAAAACAAAAAATGCTGCCAGCAATTCTAGATAAATAATATGTTGATCTCTCTCCCATTCGATCCAGTTACCCTGTGTAATTTTGCAATTAAAATGCCTTCCCTGCCAGGGAAGCATCTGAATATATTTCTAAAGCAAAATTGTATTGTTTCACATGACTATTTTTTGTCAAATTTCTTTAACTTGTTTATTAATATTCATATCTTCTTCCAAAATTGTCATTATGATACGAGTATTAAGTAATACTAAGTTACCTAATAATCTAGCAAATTCTCTGATAGTAAGTACATGATTGAATCTCTAAGAAGTCTTGTATTAGGGAATGTATTCTATTTCGTTTCTTTAATGTGGGGCTTAATGTCATATTTCTGAAATTAATTATGAAAACCTAAGTATTCTCTTTCCTGACATGGAAAGGCGCAATTTTTTCTGTATTAATTATGAAACCTAAACATTTTAATATGCTGCAAGTTGTCTGTGTATTAGTTAGACATTCATCAAAAGTACTTCAGAGGCAAATTATGTTGTCTAGATATATGACAATTCTAATGCCCCGACTTCTTATATATTCAATCGATGGCTTCCAAAGTTTGGTGAAAACTAGTGGGACACAGGATATACTGAACGGGAGACAGTTAAACTTATACATCTTTTTGTTAAATAAAAACCTTAAATATTTTTTGTGCATGTCGCTAATAGGCACCAAATAATATGATCATGTTTTAAGTCAACGGTGTTTTTGATCACAATAGATCAGCGATGGTCACAATGATATAAGGGCTTTGACAGCCCGAAAGCCAATACCAGAAGTCAATGGTGCACATAAAAACATCTTTTATGATTAATTTGCACAAAGTCCTGACATTTTCAAGTGATTTTTCTTGACAAATTGGTTCTAACATTTAAATTCAGTGTGTCATCATTCTTAAGTATTGTAAAAATACTGGATAGGAAATGTTTATCACATGGCTGGCATTGGGTTTGTTGGACTATTCATAAAAGTAATAGAGTATCTCCTTTTATCCAGATTAATATTGTTGTCTTTTGCAATATTTGACCAACATTCATAAAAATAAATGAGTCGAGCAGCAAAGTTTACCTTTATGGGTACTTGGCACAACTTCCCCGGTTGACTGGTCGTGGTCGTTGGGCTGGTCTCGCTTGTTGTGCTGGACGAGGACAATTGCGATGATGCAGCTTGTATGGTTGTCCGTGTCTGGCTTGATATGGACCTGGTTTGTAATGGGCATGGCGTGCCATGTTTCTTGTCTGCAAATTTTTGGGCCTGGTTGTTCTGGCGCCTGGGCTAAGCTATCAGCAAGCTTTTTGAGACATTCTTCGGTTTAAGGATATTGATTGTGCGTTTTATTGCAGAGAAGTTTTAACTGATTCTTCTTATTGAGAGTATAAAAATTCAGACCTTTTGTTCTTTTTGAGACAATGACTTGTCGAGTTGCGGTACAATAAATTTTCTGCCGATCTGCATGTATTGGTGGTGTAATGTGTAATGTTAAACTGAGTAATCTTAAACTGTCACTGAGGTTCTTTATGACCTCCAATTTGTCAGTCTTGTTTGGTTAATTAATTGACTGTGTAATTAGGGCAATGCCCTGGCCCAGGTCCTGTTGTCTATTCTTTAACATGTTGTCTCATTGAGACGTAGAGCAAACATGCGTTGCTTGCTATTTAAAGCAATCTGGAAAACTCACTGTTTAGCTTTGGTACATAGAGCAGTTTTGCATTCTTCGGGATCTTTATTTCTCCCGGTTATCATATACCTCCTTGTCAAGACCATCGGTCAGTATACCAGTAATTATCTTTATTATTTCAGGGTTTATCTCCTCTCCATATAAATCTGTATGTTTACTTCCCTGTCCGATGGCTTCAAGGATATCCTGTGGCAGCACATCTCTTGCTGTGGATCTAGCTGGCAGTGCTCCTCTTCTGATAACTCAGATTTATCTGGTGCATTTCTCTCACAAAAACTGAAAAAACCACCTGCGGATCTTCAGGATCATAAGCTGAAATTGCTTGTATTTAATAAGTGAAGTTATTCCAGATTTTCAGTTCAGGCTCACTCGGGTATAACAACCCATATTTTAGAGACAAACTTTCCAACAGAAAGAGTAAAAATGATGGAGAAAAACCGTCCGTTTTATTTATAATATGTGACTGTCGTAACGTATATCCTCTTATCCCAACGGGAGAAGCAAACTTATCGACACTCGAAAGGACCGTAGCCTCCGCGAGGTTATGATATAATTTATTATCTTTCTGCCAGCAATCAAATCATCTCAACGAGATCTTCTTTCCCCGCGGGACAATAAACATATTATGTAATATAAATCAGATTATCCCAAAGGGAGAATCACATTTCGGCACTCGAAAAATCGGAAACGGAAGAGGTTATGATAAAAACAATGCCGTTTCAACCACAAAAAACCACTTTATCTCAACGAGATCTTCTTTTTCCCGCGGAAAAAGGGACATAATGTATCACATTATGTCAAGTATCCCAACGGGAGATATAATTTTCGGCACTCGAACAATCGGGAACCATTGAGGTTATGATAACAACAATGCCGTTTTCCACATCAAAAAACCACTATCTCAGAGAGATCTTCTTTTCCCAACGGAAAAAGGGGGCATAATGTATCATATTATGTCAAGTATTAAGGCATCTTGTGTGAAAATACTGAAAAAACATACGCTAAAGTCACTTCCATGGCGGGGCTTCTTTATATTTTTCAATTTTACTTTCTAGTCGTCGTATTTTTAGCAACTTTCTTTCCTCGTTTGTATTATTTGCCTTTATAGGCATGATTAAATTAATCACGATCTGAAAAACTTAAAAAAGCACTGAAAAAACTGGCTTTTTCACGTTGAACAATCTTCAACTCTTTCGCGTTGAAGGCGCGGGAAAACGAATGAGTTTATGGTGGCAATAATGTTGCCAGTTGTGTTTTTATTTTTTTTATCTAGGCTTTGAAGATCGCGTCACAAGGCTACGAGAAGCGAGTACTACCAAATAAATACCTCGGACTAATTAAGAATATAATTAAACGGACTCGCAAGCTCGTCCGTTTAAACAAAATACTCAGCCTGCAATTGCCTCCTTCCCGGCCACGGCAATAATGTACTATTGTACCTATGGAGTCTATTAGGTTAGATTTAATTTGTTTTAAAACAACCGTGAAAAAAGGTAAAAAAAAACTAAATACGAGTACCTATACCTAATTATTGCCAAACAGAAATTGTGTCAACGAAAAAATATCGACCAAACTCTTACAGACAGAAGTCCTAGTAACCAAAAGAATAATATCGATACCCTAGTTCACAAAATCGTACAATTTAATTGTAACTTTATGACTTGGTACTTACACCACTCATTTCCCCGTAATTAGGACTTTATATGACAAACCAAGTGGGCGCTTGACTACATATAATTAAATGTTAATTCTCTTTATATGATTGGAAGTATGATTCATTACGTTCCATAGGTTTAGGTATTGGTTATTTATTGGTTCCTCTGAATTGAACTGTACTGTTAATAAATTGAAATGTAAATTCATTTTATGATTGCAACTGATTCGTTTAGTTTATTTGAGAATGTAACATTTATTTATTGGTTCCACTGAGTCCAGTATCTCCGATCCTGATAACTGCTCTAATCAAAATGTCTTCTTTTAGAGTCTCTTCTGCTACAGCACGCCAAACTCGCACCCTTTCATCTCTAAGAAAGAACTAAACTACCTCAACGCCAACGTGACGACTTCGGAACACAAAGCCGCGAAGGACCCAGTGCCTTGGAAGGCGATCTTGAGATCGTGGCCTGTGTGGGCTCTAGTCTGTGCCGCTGTGAGTTAACACAACTTTTTTTGCAACGATTGTGATCAGTTTGTGCAAGGCACGGGGAACCTGTGCCTTGCACAAACCCAGCCAGCCTGTTAAATATATATTTATAAAATTTTACCCAATTTCGCCATCCCATCTTGACCCTTTATAAGGCAGTGGGAATTATATTCTGATATGGCTTTCAAAATAATAAGGGTCAGAACTTTTAGACGGGCTATTATTTTTGTAATGGTAGGCAAACTTTATTATTTTACATTATAAATAATTTTGTATTGACTACAACTGTACAAAATAAACAGAGTTGACAATTAAAAAGACATAACTATAGAAAAACCTTAAATAAACTAAAAAAAAAAAATTTCAAAAAAAAAAAATTTTTTTAATTAAGTAAAATAAAAATTTAATCAAAAGAGTCCCCAAGGTCGGATCCTTGCGGAAGGGTTCCCATAAGACTGGCTGCTACTATACCGATCCGTTGGGCAAGGAACGAGCCAGCCCTATGGTCTCCGGATACTTTGACCATTATTTTTGACAATTGGCCAAATAATTTGTGAGCGCCAATTTTTTGTGATTAGTTTTTAATTTTTCCATTTGTTAATAAGTATTAGTTGTTTTTAATTTACGAGTAATTAAAGTTGGTTTGTTTTATAATTTCTTGTAAGTAAGTTCCTGTTTACCCAGTTAAAGGGTCAGTCAGTACCCACGTCAAAAAGGCATTCCGTAATAGAAAAAAAAACACAGGATACATGTTTGATCATAATATGGAAAGTGCAAGGTTTACTAAGGTGCCTTACCTCAAGGAAATACACTTATTCTATTTTGATTCCAAAATAAATCACATACTTATATCAGTTTTACCTATGAAGTATCTCTTTATTTAATTATACAAACACACGGCTCTACAACAATACTTTAAACAAATGATTCTATAAATAGTTACTGAGATTACGTAACTGAGTTTAATACCATTTAAATTACCACGTTTGCCATGAAACTAAACCTTGACTCGACGTGGCTAAACTGATTCACGGATTAACCCATTCATCGTTAACGAATTCACGACACACGTGCCTGAGAGGGCTTCGGGCACTTTTCGCTACATATGGAGAAAGAAGCTGCTACAGACTATGGCGTAGCTTAGCAACGAATGAGTCAAAATATTACAGTATAAAAAGAAGTAGTCATTCATTCAAAAACACGTAAAAAAGGTTTGCTTATAACTGAGGGCCAATCAAATAAATTATTAAAAATGACATTAGCACAGTGGGTAGTGTCCAGCCAGTAAGAATTCACTAGGTATTTTAAAAGTCTCCGACACGATAGTCCGTAAAAAGCAGGATTCAAGGTTTTTGAAAGATACCTATGTGTCTTTTATTAAACTCAAAATGAAGGACAGTCAATAAATATATTATGAAATGGCAATCCTCATTAACATATGGTCGAGGAAGGCGGTGGCTGAGATGCGCATCATACCTACTCGTGAACGGGTGCTGATTGTGAAATCCGGCCAGAGGCTTTAGTATAAGTTTTAACGATACAATACGTTTTCGAACGCGTTTGCGTTTAGTTTCAATATGTATGGCAACGCGAACAGCGCCTCTGGTGGTAACTATTAGGAACTACGCGTTGTCATACAAATTGAAACAAAACGCTAACGCGTTCGAAAACGTACATTGTAACGATAAAACTTATACTAGGGCTACAGTTCAAGTTTGCAAGTGTTCAGCGGATTTGACATGAGAGACTTCTTAAGAGTCCGCAGTAACCTCGATTCTCCATACAAACGTAGTTACGCTCTCATTTTAAAACAACTAGCTAGTTTGCTCTTAAACTTTGTACTTAGAATAAGTTAAGTACCATCCAGGTCTGTAATTAGTTTAAGTAGCTTTAGATACTATAGTAAAAAAATACAGCAAAGGCCATGTCTTTCTATTAGTATCTTCTCTTTTTTTGTCTATTTTTTTAATAAAGTTTGGGGAGCTGAAATTTGGCATACTCGATACTAATAAAAAGACAAATCAAAAAAAAATTACAAGCCAAAACTCGCTGGAGGCAGATTCACTTAGCTTATCCTGGCATGGTCTTTAAGTTTTTCATACAAAATTTTTTTTTGCTGTATTTCGTTTGTTTTATAAACTGAAGCCATGTAAACGAATTACAGATCTAGATATACCTTATGTCATTGTATATGCAAAGTTTCGTTACAATCCAACACGTAGTTTTAAAATAAGAACGAAACTCCGTTTGTATGGGAAGGTGAAATTCGGCCGAGCTTACTGCGGACTCTTAAATTTAAAATTTTGCCCTCAGACACATCTCTAAGACTTATGAATTTTTAATTTTTCTCTTTTTAACATGTTATTGATAATGTAGTTTATCTTTTAGAATCAACAATAGATGAACATATTGACTTGTAATAGGCCATTTGCAGAATAACTAGTTTGAATTCTTGTAGGTCGAATTTGAGATGTGAAAGAAAACGTCATAGAATTAATTTGTTCCTTACAGGTCGGCCACGACTGGGGCTACTACACAATGGTGTCAGACTTACCCAAGTACTCTCACGACGTCCTCAAGTACAACATTGCGACTACTGGCACGCTGACAGCCCTACCCTACGCCGCTATGTGGATCACCTCCTTTATCTTCGGGTTCGTGTGCGATCTGTGCATTAAAAAGGGATGGCACACAATCAAAACTGGAAGGATCATTCACACGACTATAGGTAAAGTGAAATGTGTACTGGTAGACAGAAATATCGTTCATTTTGTATAATGCATTTACGCCTGCTAACGATATTTATAAACTTCAAATTAAAGGAAAAATTGAAAAATTTAGGCTCCGAGCCGGATTCGAACCGGCGACCACAGGCATACATGGCCCGTCGCTACTAACCAACTGAGCTATCGGAACAATCTGTCTCAGCCCCTAAATATTTCAATCAGTTCCTTCTTACAACGCCTTAGGGAGGCGTGTGGCGACATCTACCTAGGAGACATATGCTTTTTTAACGGCACCAACGTCTCAAATTATATTGAGAAATCGTCAGTAACGATGCGCCACCCCATACTAAATTCATTTTGTATAATGCAGTTACGCCTGCTAACGATATTTATAAACTTCAAATTAAAGGAAAAATTGAAAAATTTAGGTTAGTAGCGACGGGCCATGTATGCCTGTGGTCGCCGGTTCGAATCCGGCTCGGAGCCTAAATTTTCAATTTTTCCTTTAATTTGAAGGTTAGAAATATCGTTGATAAGAGAAGAATGATTCTGAAACAGAGCTTGTGAGAAATAAATATGGGCCATATTAAATTCCTTATTAGGAAAATCTCCAGCACGGCTATCACATGTATTTTTGTAATTAGAACGCTCAGAAACGGTCGTCCTGGAATTATAAGCAGATAGAGAAATCAAGGAGAGCAGATAATTGCGTCTGTAGAGGTGCACCCGTTGCCAAAAAAAACTCTGCGTTATGTTATGAAATAAGTTTCAGTCAAAAATTTCATTTTTGGTACAAACTTTTCCCTTTATTGCTGTAGTACCAATAGATAGTACCGATGTCTCCCCAAGCAAGGGGAGACACAGGTACTAAAGATTCCTGATGTCTCCCCCAGGGGATTGACCAGGGGAGACACGGGTCCGAAGGGAGTTTCAGTACAATATTTCGACAAGTGGTGACAAACAAAACCACTAACCAGCCTATACGCGCTGTGGGACAGGAGATTTGACATTGTATCTCGTTCCCACTTGTGGTATTGTCTATGCTTACGTCTTTGTCACACATGTATGTATGTGTGGGAGTCCCTCTATTCTATCCTTTCTCTATGATACAGACTATGACAAAGAAATATCATGTAGGTAGACTCAAAATATATGTAATTAATTGTTCTCTTAAACATTTGCATGCTGCTTTAGCTGAATACTGGAACTATGTTTAAAACATGTAACACCTCTGTACTTACGTATTCTTGCAAATAAACATTTCTATCTGGGGGCACGGCAGTGCCCCCGCCAAGACGAGCCAAGCGAAGCGCAAGGGCAGGGCACTACCTAACTTTTCTCGAAACGCTTCGTCGTTTTTCTTCTTTTTCTATTTCTACAAACACTGTCGCGCTACATTAGCCATTGATCATTTGTCAAAATTATCTGTACTTAGAGCGTTTGAAGCGCTGCAATAAATAAGTCTTCATGTGTTTTAACCGCTCTGACATGCTGATGATATATTTGCATGCGTTAAAGAAGGAAAATTTCAAATAAACACACAATTACTACCACAAATACCATTCTCTGGCCTCTGCGAAAGGTCTTTATCTTTATACTTAATTATATAAATATAACGGTTAAGTTATCTCTGTATTGTCATATAGTAAGTGATTATTTAATTAATAATTATTGAAACAATTTATGAACTACAACCTATTAACTCCGAACTTGGCGCTCATACAGTCGCCATCAGATATATTGGAGCGGCCAAAGCGCTCACAAATATCTGAAAACGTCTCTAATGCCTCGACTATATAGGCTGATTGATGGTGATGGCGACTATACATTTCAGTGAGCTCCAGGTAGGTAGAGAGTTAATTTGATCACGTTGTAAGTACCTATGTGGGTTTGTAACATTGACTTACCCGTATAATATATCATCTGACATCGTTATCAAATTCGTACGTTTATTTTTGCTCTTCATTTTCTATACTAATCTTATAAAGAGGAAGTGTCAGTGAGATTGTAGCGTTGAACGTTAGTTTGTTTGTCAAGTATGTAATGGGTAACCACCAGCAACACGTATCCAATTAAAAAAAAATCTTCACGTGTATATATAATGGATTTTCTGTGCTGGTTTTGCCTACGTACTGCAATACGCAAGCGAAGCCGCGCGGGCAGCTAGTAATATTATTGTAAGGTAAAATTTGTGAGTTTGCAAGGTCGTACGGGTCAGATGTACTTATCTGCATACCAAAGATGTCGATATATATAAATACATGTGCTCATTGAAATTTGACGATCACTATAAAAAGGTTCGATATCATATACATAATATTTATAAGCGCCCCGAGTTAGCACAGGTATGATATCAATAGTAGATTGTTAACCAAGGGTTGAAAGTGACCCATTTAACCCGAGATATTTCTGGCGCTCGAACGAAGTGAGAGCGCCAATTGTTCGAGGGTTAAATGGGTAATTTCACCCGAGTTAAACACTCTACTTTTCATTTCGACTGTGAGGAAAAATAATTTAATATCAACCTATAATCGTAATAAACAACTCGTTAATGCAGGTACCTATAGCTGAGTGTCGATTTGTGAAAAGTTTTTATTTTAATGACCTGAATGAATGAATTGGCTGACCGTAACAATAAAAAAAAAATACTTTCCACCCTAGGGGAGAAAAAGCTATTTTCCACCCGGCTATATGCCCATGAAAAATCAACTTTCAGAGCAGGAGAGATGAAAAGATTATTTTACCAGTATATAAAATAGATGGAACTTTGGGATGGACATACTTTATTGTAAACGGCCGGTTCATTATCAACAGGGCGGCCAATCTTAGTACTAGGTGCGCGGTAATGACAGCATAATAAGTTTACTAGAGGCCAACTAGAGGCTGTCAAGGTATTTCGAAATTTGCCGTATTGTCATAAGACATCAGTAGCCTAGGGGTACAGACGGCGGTATTTGGAGTCGGTGAGCCGGAATTCAAACAATGCGACCGACGCACCTTTTTGTATGTTTTAACATTCAAGTGGAGTATTTCAACTAACGATAATAGATTTTAGGCCCAGAGATTGTTCTCTATTTCAGTATATAACAAAGTACTTTGTGATTATCAAGGTGTATGAATAATAACTAAGTTGTAACCAAATATCTTGTTATTGCAGCTGCAACGGGTCCCGCGATATGCATCATTCTTGCTTCGTACGCTAAGTGTGACCGTGACCTCGCTATGGCGTACTTTGTGCTCTCTATGGCTCTGATGGGAGGTTTCTACAGCGGAATGAAGGTAAGCTCTCTTTATGTATCAGTACCTGCATGTCGATCATGTAACGCATTGTACGCGCGTCAGGTAGATCTAAATGTCACTTTTTGGAAAAATTACAGTTAAATTGTCATAACGCGCGTTCGGACCGTTACGTGATTACCCCTCTGGACGACCGAGCTCTGCTCGGCTGAAAATATAAAAAAAACCGGCCAAGTGCGAGTCGGACTCGCGCACGAATGGTTCCATACCATTATCTATAAAAATATTTATTTTATTCTGTTTTTAGTATTTGTTGTTATAGCGGCAACAGAAATACATCATCTGTGAAAATTTTGTAATAGGGTCCCGTTTTACTCTTTGAGTACAGAACCCTAAAAAAGTGGAGTAAACGAATTTTTCCAAATATGAGACCTGGGTAGATCGATTTTTTGCCCCCGAAAACCCCTATATTGTAAATTTCATCGACATCGTTAGAGCCGTTTTCGAGAATGGGAATGCAAATGCACCTATATACAAATATTGCTCGTTTAATAGTATAGGATTTAAACTAACGAAATCCCAAATCCCAATGCTATCAAATGGGCAAAGATAAATAATAAAAAAAAAACTATTTAATTATGGTCGTTCCTAAGGTAGAGCCGGGCCTCTATTTCAGCAGCTGGTAAATTGCAACAATGTTAAAAGTAAAAGAAAGTATACCTACTTTAGTTTTTTTTGTATTAAAAAGTAATGACAATCTGCTCCTACATTTTCTGGTGGCTGAGTACTGATAGTAACCAACGACTATCTATGCTCGTACACAAAGTGTGTTAAAAAACCCCATTTTGTCACTATCTAATGTTTTACTTCACAAAATAAAAGATTGTTGGGAAACCGAATTATTTATTGAATTTTGTATAAACCGGTTAAACAGGCGTATAGTGCCTCACCTTTCTACAAGTTTAGTTTATTTAATAGATAGGTAAGGTGAAATCGATTGAAATATTTCACTATTTTGATTTTTATTTTTTTTTATTCTTATTATAACGCTATTAATACTATTGGTAATGATGTCATATTGTTGGTTTAGGCTTACAAAAGCCTTTACTAACAATATTAAAATCACATACAAGCAAACTTTGTTATTTTTTTTATAGAAAAACTACTAGGACGTCAGAGTTTTAGTCTGTTATTTATAATCATGCGAACTATATGTTCGATTTCGTGATTTTGTGTTTTTTGCGACAGTAAATCTTTCTTTATTTTATTTTTTATTTATTTATTTTCAAAAAAAACATAGTTGAAGCAAAAAAGGGTTTTTTAACACACTGTGCCCCAGAAACATACAGGTTATCAGGTAATAATAGTCAAGTAGGGGTAATAGGCGGCCTGGTGTTATATATGTTTATTAAATATAATAAGTACATGGTTAAAATATGTTCAACACACCTTATTATACTTCTAAATTAAAATAGTTTATATCTATACTTACCATAACACGTTCCCTGTGCATGCATCATATGTGTAGCATTTTAGGGTATAGGTATGTGATACGTGCATGCAATGCACCACGGATGGTGCACGACGCCTTATAAAATTTTGACAGAAAACATGTGCATAGATGAAGAGTCGCTTTCTGGTTCCCAGCTACACAGGTAACGTGTTAATCATTAAACTGACTGCTTATCTTACGTAGTTTATTTTAAGGGTTATTTATTTACCACTTCTTGTTTTTGGAAGAGCGGTGTCTCCTGATTGCTCCTGACAGTAAGCTAAATTACTTGCTTAAAGGAAGCATCAAGCACCACTTAGATTTTTGGGAAAAAAAAACAAGTGAACTTTTTTTATTTTCATTAAATATTCTAATTTTTCTTGCAGTAAATAAACATATTTGAATTTGGTCGTTTCTGGCATGCCACTAGAGGTATTCCCACTTTTATGACTACATTTTTCAAAATCATATTGACAGAGACAATGACTAAACAACGGAGCATGTTCCTTTCTGTCAATTAAGACGAATAGAATCGCAACCAGCTTATCTATCTATCTACCTATATTATTATTATGCGAGGCCGATTTTTGTACATGCCATCAGATCTACAGTTATGGCCTGATTTTGATAAATGATATGTCATTCTATTCGTCTCATGCTGGAGATTTACAATAAGGTCTTAGTTTTTTTATTTTTTTATCAAAAAGGACATAAAAAATAATTAAAAAAAAACTACTGTGCGCTGACCATGTGACTTTGGCTGTGTGACGTAACTCCTGTTTTGACTTGAGGCGATAATGTAAAATAAATAGGTAAGAATTGAACTCAAACCTGTAGTAAGTTCTTCAGCATAAGAAATAATAAATGTTGAATCGGCCACATAATATATGGATACAACATTATTTGTTTACAAAAACTGACAGACGTATGTGGATTTATTTTTTATTGACATACAGATGTCAATATTACTGGCCATATTTTTTCTTACTCCAAAAAAGTTTATATACAAACTTATTTACCCATACTCAAGATGTTGGGAGAAGAATGAGGTTAAAACCCATCGATTTAAATTTAAACCCAGTAGTTGTCGTGGAGCCCATATACGACTTTGTTTTGTTAACTTTATTTAGCACAACGCCGTATACCCTGAGAACTTTACGGTTTCGCTCTATGAAAACACAACAATATATCGATATCAGCCTTATGTTTACACCAAAAAATAGGTTGGGTAATTTGACTAAATATTCATTAATAATCCACCTAAATTTCATACCGATACGGTAAAAAATAATGAAAAGTAATCTTCATAAATTCCGTAAAAATCAGGCGAAAATGGTATAAACTTTCTTTACTTTATAATTGACTACGTCTTTATACGTTCTTTGGGATACGCTCATAATCCACTTATTTTTGTTAATGAATAAACCTTTCTATAGGCCAGATGAAATTCAATATTATCTCAAGGTCGTAAAATATTTAATAAAAATGCCGTTATTTCCTGATGCATATATTTTTGGATTCAGGTAGTAAGTCGCCAAATTTGTGTACTCAAACATGTTTTCATTATAAAAATACTGATAGCATTTTTGCTTGCGGGTTAATTTTTTTTCCTAACTTCCGGTCCATAGAATTTCAATAGTAAAAGTTGTTTAAAATAACATATAATCCGATTTAAAAAAATATTTTACCTACGCGTAGCATGGAATTCCTGGATAGTTATAGATTATATAATATCCCGTGGGTTTGCCTGCGTTATATGCAATACACGGGCGGAGCCGCGCGGGCAGCTAGTCATATTTTATAAATTCGTTTGTCTTTCACCGGTGCTTTTTATCCCGCTTAACCTTGTGTGATTTTAAAGTAAATTTTTGGACAGATTGTTGCCACAAATACACCGAAAGAAAATATTTGACTTGGTAAATAGGCATTCGCTTGTTGTGTTTGTGCACATTTCACTATAGGTCACGAGAGTTGGCTCTCTTCCAAAGCACGAAAATGCTCTAATATTAGGTTACAATTACAAAGAGCAAGATAAATAAAATAATAAGTGATTCACATAAACGTCATGTTACAGTATAGTTACCGTGTCACTGAAATAAATAAACATTTCACTTAGCTATCAACTCGTCAGCATGTAATGCATATAAAAATATACAGTTTAATATCATTGACTCATCACAGAATGTCAAGGTTACATTTACAAATTCTCTTTTAAATATTCGGAAAGATAACCATCGCAAATGTTCTCAACTAACAAGTCAGGAGATTTTCTTGAGTGCATTATATCTTTGTTACAAAAGAGGGTAGGTACAGTACGTAAGAATTAATAATAGGATTCGGGCCTATATTTTTCTTTTGTATACTCTTACACGTTTTAATACCGAAATATCTAAACGATTTCACCTGAACCCGTATACAGTTATAAGAGCCAACGGACTGTACATAAAGCACATACCTATAATAATTATTGTACGTACTCGGCGCCGTAGTCATAACGTTAGATATTCTTGACGTTCAAACTTATAGCACCCCCTCGTTTCGTCGGGAGTTTAAAACAAGCTGAATAGCTGTAGTATTGTGGATGCCAATCGAGCGTTTGTACGTTATAATTACAAAGCAACCTACGTAACAAATGATGTTTCCAGGTGAACGCGCTAGACTTGGCGCCAAACTACGCTGGCACGCTGACGTCGCTCGTGAACACCACCTCCACATTTGCCGGGATCGCAACGCCGTACCTTATTGGGCTGCTGACACCTAATGTAAGTGCCATCGACTACTAAATAAGAAATCCACACTAATATTATATGCAGGTAAAATTTGTTTAGCTTTGTAAGTTTGTAGTAGTAATCTCCGGAGTTACCCGTTGGATTTCAAAAATGCTTTCACCTGGCTTTCTGGATGGTGAAATTTTGCGCGGATTTGCTTGCGCTCTTAGAAATATGCGATGTCATGCTCCAAGGCAACCCCACTTTCGATTTCGGGATAACTGAGTATGTGAAAAAATTGTACCAAAATTGTACCGAATTAAAAATACTTACTTAAAAAAAATGTACCTAATTGTTTCGAGAGTACAACTATTTTAAATTGGGGTTACTGGGGAGCATCTCTCCAGCAACCCCAATCTTAAAAAGAAGGAATTTCACGTAGAATCTAAGTTTTTTGGGTAAAATAAGGCCCAAAAAAAATTGTACTCTCATGTTTACCGTTGAACGAGATAGCTAGGCTAGTTAAATCACCAAATTTGCGCCAGAAAGTGAACGCCTGCGTGACACGGCAATACGGAAAACACATGTACTCCATATTTTGCAAATATTTTTCATTTTGCATTTCGCGTAGAAACTTATAATAATTGTAAAAAGAAGGAATTTCGCGTAGAAATTAAGTTTTTTGGGTAAAATAAGGCCCAAAAAAAATGGGAGCATGACATCTGGCGTCGCCATCTCGTCCCCTCCACGCGCCCTACAACAACACGGCGATCGGGTGACTTTGGTACGAAAGCTTGAGCCCATGCTCAAACTCTAGTGGCGCGCGTGCCACGCCCACATCGCCATTCTAATAGTATTAAGTGTTCTGTGGTTCACCCCATCTTTGCTAGCGGCTGTATGTATGCGTGTGCATGAAACTATGGCGGGTTGATTTGTGTGGCAGTGACGCAGCGTCGTCGTTGCGCACATACCGCCGCGCGTAAAGATGAGTAGAACGACGTTGCACACATAATTAAATAAAATACCTTTCCTCAACAGTCAACTCTAAGTGAATGGCGCGTCGCGTTCTGGGTATGCTTCGGAGTGTTAGTCGGCACCAACGTAGTATACTGCATCTGGGCGGACGGCAAGCAGCAGTGGTGGGACGACGTGCGGCAGTTCGGTTACCCGCCAGGCTGGAACCACGGGCCCCTCGTGCGGGACTCACTGCCCGACCAACGGGCCGCCGTCATGACCAAGATGACTGATAAGAGTGACGATGTGTATTAGTCCTTTAGACGCCAAGAACACATAAAAACGTTGCGTGTCGTCGTCCCCACGGCGCCATGAACAACTATAAGTGTTATGGCGTGCGCTGTCAAAGTCACTTTACTTTTAACTCAGGTTCATATTCCCACTCTGCTGCATATTCCCATTCTTGGCGTATAGGTATGTCGTCTACATGATGTACGTAAAGAATGGCATCCAAAGAGTTAACACTACGTGTGCTCTTGACATCTAACCTCCTAAGACCCCGCGTACAAAATTTTGTACAAATATCAAAATTGACCATCATTCAGGTAAAGTTCAAAAACTTTTGCTGAATGTCAAAAAGTTCCAAATTCAAAAGCACAAAAGCGTATCTACCCTGGGTCTAAGGATCCCCTGAGCAGATCATTTTTCCTCAGACAGCTGTCGACATGTGTTCTGCACGATCTTCGGGAATTCTTATTGGCAAAAATCCACTAGAAAACGTATAAAAATAACAATTAGCGTTTTAACAGGCAAAATCATCCCGTAGTAAAAAAAACTATTCTTAGTTATTTTTGTCCTTAGAAATTACCTGAATGATTTTGTTAGCCATTTGAATATTTACCCATTGGGGAATGGATGAAAATTTTAGAAATGCCTGATTTTTTTTTGGTGATAATATGAATAACCTTCCTTAGCACCAGAAAAAAGTTGCAGGCTTTTCAGATGCGTCAATTATTTTTGAAAAATATAAACACTTTCCTCACTTAAGTTTTGGGTTTAGGACGGCAAATAAGACATTTTGCTTGATCCGTCTCATAATACAAAAAAATATCATAAAAATCCGTGGTAAACTGACACTGGCAATAATATTGACAGCTGCAGCAGCTATATTTGTCATTGCCAGGGTCAGATATTTAAAATATTTTTTGTAATATGAGACGGATCATGGAAAGTGTCTCATTCGCCGTCCTAACCACAAAACGTGAGTGAGGAAACTGTTTATATTTTTCAAAAATAATTGACGCCGCTGACATGTCTGCAACTTTTTTCTGGTGCGAAGGAAGGTTATTCCTATCACCAAAAAAATAATCACGCACTTCTAAAATTTTCATCCATTCCCCATTACTAGTTCTATGACGTTAAATAGAATTAACAATTAGGTACTGTTCTACATGTAGGTAATATTGACTCCGCACAACTACCGCATCTGATTCGTCATTCATCGAATACAAGAAGCATTCGATGAATAAACTATATGTACTCTTTTTTAGAACTTTGTGTGTTTACAAGCAGCATTTTGAAAGATACATACATGTATATGCCAAAAACAAGAACTCGTATCATGATAATAATTACATATCTTGATAAATCTATTATTATATCATTGTTGATATTATAAGTAATTACTATTACGTAGCTACTTAAATTAAGTAGGTGTCTTTATATGTTTTCATTGTTATCCGTACCAGGTAAAATGTTGTGTAAATTAGCGTAATAATTAAGTACAATTTAATTGTAACTTAAATCAGTAAGTTTATTTTAAATTTAAAACCACTGTACTAGTCAAGAGTTAAAAACAAATTTGACAGTACCATCGACTCAGTGCCTTTGATGACATAAAAAGTAAGTTACTCTATCTAATTATTAGAAAAACCTCATTAGCAAAACAGTTCGTCAAGGAACAGCCGTTAACACTTCACTGCCAACAAAATCATATGATAATGTTAATCGTATCTAATGGAAATAACTGTTCTTGGAATTAACCCTATTCTGTAGATCTTGGTCAACTCGACACTAGTGTTGTATACTGTGCAGTTGATTACATATATTACATATATAGTTGCTGATCATGTTGTGTGCACTTGCTTTGGATGTCACGCTAGCCTATAAAGTAACAAATAAAATAACATCCATAAATATTAGTCGATAAAATCATTTTCCGTTTACGGTCATCTTTGAGCTTTTCCAAAAAAATAACTTTTTTTGATTATGGCGTAATGACGTTTTGCTAATGCACGTATAATGATTATATAGAGACTATATACAATGTTTATAAATTCATATCTAAGTATGATAAGTTATGAATAAAATATTTTTTTTTTAAAATTAAATAAATTTTATACTCATTCCAAATTTTCGTTTCAATAAACCATAATTTTGCTTGATTTTGTAACTTGGCGGTACAAAATATGTACTACTACGAGTACTAGCATACATTTAATAATATGTATATATAAACTATTTGTAAGTACGCAAGTTTGCATTTGACACTTTTTTTACAAGTCCATGTGTTATAGCTATTTATCCATTAGAAGTGATAGTTTAACCACATAATACGTAAATGTTTACATGAGCTGATACGAGCTAGCTCGTAGCTATTCCAACCCCTTCGAGACTTGTCGACACACCGCCATTTAATAATTCCTTCTATTTAAGTGGCTAAAAAAGCATGTAAGTATTTAGTTAATTCTAGACAGGAAAGTTATGGCCAGACGCATTCGCACCTTCGGCTGTCTGCGCCTGCATTCTTCTGCGAGCTTCTCTCACCTCACTGGTACTTTTGCTAATTAGTTCTTGCAGGCGTTTTTTCTTTTCCCTCATTGTTTCAACCTGTGTAAAATATACGATTGTATTGCATTCATACTCTCTACTGGATAAATTACTAAGAATACAGTTAAAAGGTGAACCCTCTGGACACCGCGGGCAAGACAAGAGTCTTGCCCGCGGCGCCAAGAGCGACTGTTATGGCGCACATAGTCATCATCATCCTCCTAGCGTTATTCCCGGTTCTGCCCCTAAAGGAGCCCGGGGTCCGCTTGACACCTAATCCCAAGATTTGGCATATGCACACCTTCCAACCCAGAGGGAAAACTAGACCTTCTTGGGATTAGACCGGTTTCCTCACGATGTTTTCCTACACCGAAAAGCTAACGGTAAATATTCCATACATATGTGCCGAAAAACTCATTGGTACGAGCCGGGATTTGAACCCACGACTGCCGCTTGACTGCCGCATGCCTGAACCACTAGGCTACCGTAGCTTGTCAAAGTGGGCGCACATTGTCAAAGTCACCTTTTGTCCCGGTGAAGCTTTCAACTAATGTTTATATTGTAGAAAAAGGTTGGTCTAGGTGTTAATTTTGTACGCTAAAAACGGTGTCCAAAAGTTTAAATAACCTCCCTCAATATATACAATATCTGTTGGTAGGTATACCAAGCCTATCCTAAGTTAAAAGATTTTCCGTCTGAGTTTGAAAAGAGTTAATCGATATCTCTTACCTCATCAATAGCGTTTTCGTAGTCACGCAACAAATCTTTTCTGGTGAGGAGGCCTGCTTTCAGTCGCTCGGCTCCCAAGCACCAGCGAAGTTTGTCGCGGTGATTCTAGTTTCGGAAAAAAATATGTTTTAAGTTACCTGTCAGCAGAAACGTGTGTAGTGAAATAAATTTAGATAAGGTACACCGATCGAGCAAGTAACAAATTAAAATATACAGGTTACTGTCATAATGATAATAATCTTTTTTTTGCTCTCATACTAAATGGCCGCTCTTCGATCTTCTCATGATTTGTTTTTTTCATTTTAGCGGTAGCAAAATCTATCTCATTTTGTGGCCATATGGACAATATTATGACACAAACTAGTTAAACTATTCGAGGTAAAATCAGTTATTTACTAGAGATTGGATATAAGGAACGGCTGTAAGTAAATCTCTAAAATAATGCGGTGGTAAAAAAGGTTAAAGCGTTACGCTTACGGTTCACTACACTTTAATTCGCCTACAATCTATAGGTAAACTATAAGAATGTTAACAAAACAAAAACCAGTCGTCTTTCCTGTGGTCAATAGTGGTTCGCGAGCATACATAAAATGTTTTATTTATCACATATAATTATCTAAGGGGAGACGCTGTTTATGCAGATTAAGAATCCAACCAAAATAACCTTTACAGGCCCTATCTTCGACAACGTTGTCAGGAAAGACGCGAACCTAAATCTTACCTAATCTTGACCCAAGTACTTACTTTTACGATACTAAGGTCCTCTCGAGCTCTAAAAAACTCCATTTCAGCATCACCAAGATCACACTCCGTAATGTCGATCACCTCGTCAGTGTGATGCATCTTCTCTCTTATATGTGCCAATATCTGGTTATGCTCAGTACAGTTATTGCGGTTCTTGATGAGCTCATCATCCCGTTCTGGTAATAAAAAAGTTATTCCTGGCTGAGTATCGGGCACCCAATTAGTGTGACGTTTATCTGTCTACAAGGCGTGGAAAATGTCCAGTAGTAGTAACGGCGATAGTCCGGGGACAGTAAAGATTTATTTAGCAGGCTAGCGAAACTTTCCTTTAGTGTGATACTTAATTTATTCTGAACAATAAACCCTTTAGTGTCCATTCGACGGAGTAAGGTTGAGTTGATTCTCAAATTAGGCGAAATAATTTTGACCTTTAATCTCGGATTAAGACCTTATTTCAGTTTAGAAAAAAAGCCCTTAGTATACTTAAAAAATTGGTACGACAAAAAAACAAGTCCTTTAGATGGAAATGAACAAAAAAACATAAAGCGACATATTTAAATAAACAAGTAGTTTGTCACTCGCTAACTTCTCTGCTACAAGGCCTACAAGTATAAATCTTACTTTTAAAATAAGTTGAGTGAAAAGCATAATTATGGCCCCCCCTTGTATTTAATTGTGACCTTTATTGATTGAGACCTGATTAACCTGTAGGTTGAACGTGTAAACGTCTGATTAACCTGCAGGTTGAACGTGTAAACGTGTGTGTAATACGTTAGGTAAATCTACCGTCGATCAAATGTAAATTTTTATACGGAAAACCACAGATGAACAGGGGTTGATGATTTTTCTCGCAAGAGGATTAAAAAAAATGTCAAATGGAGAAAAATGTAAAGCAGCAGAGGATTAAATAATCACATAGTTATAAGTGTCTAAAGACTCTAAAGTTTTAAGAGGGGGTATATTCTATCCCTTTTCCGCAAAACGAACCTTCATATGAAACTATTGTCATTTACTATGAATGGGCGTTTTCTCTCTAACAAGCAATATTAAAACGGTTTTAGCTTCGTAATTTTTTGAGATATATAAATGGGATTTTCGTCACTAGGCATATTTTTTTCTTTCTTTTCAAATTATAATACATTTTGAGTCTACACCCCTATTGTCCCAACGTGCGTTTGAAACGTTACGTGACGTGGCGACCCCCTCTGCTCGAATAATTTGTAATGTTTTATTGTTTAGGTAAGTAGCCTAATTAATTGCCATTTTTACAACGGTTAATTAAACTTACTGCTCGTAATTAAAATATTTGTCTAATCTTGCAAGCCATTTTCAACCACATCCTGACATCCGATTGAGCTGAAATCAGGTACACTTATGTAAGTTTTGTTTGCAAGTTTGGTAAATGCAAATATTATGGTACCATCGAGCCGATCGATGCGATGATAGAAACAGAAAAGGGCCATAACAAGAACAACCCCTAAGCTATACACGATAAATCCGTCGTGTTTGGGCTCATTGGAACCGTCTCAATGAGTAGTTGATGATTGTATAAAAAAAATTATAGTCGGCAACAAAAGCATGTAGGTACCAAAAATGTAATTTTCCACATAAACTTTTTTATTGTATGGTGGGTAGCTAGAGGTTGATAACTAACCTTCAATCTTATTCATATAGTTCTCATTATCGCAATTCAGCTGCTCGTACTGGGCTACATAAAGCCCTGGCCCCAGCTTCTCCAGTTTCCTGATGATGCTGTCCAGCTCTGCCACAGCGTTCCTCGCGCGGATGTACCGGAGCCGGAGCGCGGCTGTCTGCTCTGCTTTGCGACGTTGCAAGGTGAGGAAGCGCGTTAAAGTCTAGAAAAAGATGCTCAGGGACAATATTACACAAGTAATATTAAGTAGTACATTATTGTAGAGGCTAGAAAGCAAGCAATAAATGGACGAGTTAGTTCGAGGGCCTCCGCGGCCGAGGCTTTACACAGTGCTTTTGAAATTGCAAATAATTATAATTTTAAATCAAAATTATGTACCTACTTAATCATCGTACATACGCTCGTAACACTAAACAGACATTGCGAGCGCACACTCGCCGGCGCGGCGGGAGTAGCGCTCGACGCCCTATGACAGGTCGAAGCGCTGTTCAAACTGTCCAACAATAACATTGTTGGACAGTTTTAATTCATAGATGGCATGTTCTTGCGACGTCTAACTAAGCCCAGCTTTAAAGCCTGAATTCTGACCATCTTTTGCCATATTTCCGAGCAGTGGCGTGAAAAATACTTTAGCGAGGCTTGTACTATGGGTAGATACTGCATGACGATTATACAGTCCATCCGAAATCCAGGAATTAAGACCTCCTGTTCGTTCCTTTGATTGACAAAATTTATTAAAAACAAAAAAATATGGACGAAATAATGGAGACTATACGAATCGCGGTGAATCTTGATCCCAAAGACAGATGTCATCTCTATACAATTTATAACCTTAAAATGTAAAATTGTACTGATATGACAGCTGTCTTAGGGATCAAGATTCGCCGCGATACGTATTAATTAAGGGTAAAAAAATGGCAAGGTACACATTGTATTGAATTTCCATACAAAGTATAGTATTTGACTGATTTTGAGTGAACGACACGAGGATGTGCGGGGACCTTCACGAAGAAGATTGGCTACATAAGTCACATGCGAGCACACGACCGTCAACAACATACCTGAACGCAGTCGCTGTGGCCGAAATCGGCCGGGACCACATCATCACGGTACGGTATTAGGCGATAACAATACTTACAAGAATTGCAACAAAACTGAAAGCTGTTCAAATTCATCCTATTATCAATTCAAACAATATCCACCAATTCGTCATACTGCCACACCCTACGTGCCACTATGTCTCACATACATCCATTACTAGACCATTCCTCCTAACTAAACACGTTTTGTCACTTTTTATAATGCCCACGAGAACACAGTTTAATAGTTATATTCAGAGTAGGGGTGAGGTGAACATTCACCAGTGTGAACACTCACAACACGACTTGTATTTCCATACAAGTAACGCCTATTATTTTATAGTAAAGCCAACAATGCAGCACGTGAGGTGTCAATTAAATATGTAAATATATGAAAACGAAGCTTAACAAATATTTGGAGGATACGCCGTGAAAGGTTTGTTACATATAAAATAGTTATTAGACTGGTAAATTTACATGTTTATACAACTAACATGTTCACTGCCAACTACTTACGAGTAGTACTAACGAGTACATTTGGAGTATTATGTGGTGTTATGGAGTAAAATTTATTAGTAATTCGTTTCCAACACAGCAACTGTACAAGATGTAATAGTTTAAGCCTATGCTTTGGACCATTAATACCAAGAATACATCTTGCTCCAAAGCAAGAGAAAGTACATCGACCAAATTTTAATATCAATACAATTTCGTGTTCCACACTAGAACACTTGGTAAAATTCCATTAGAAGTAAATATCCATAAGCTTTTATAGCTTGTTTGTCGCGCCGGCGCGGCGTTGTATTGCCTGAATCAGAGCGTAGACGTTTTAATAGAGTGCTAAAAACTAGACTGCATTGGCACACTCCGTTCATTTTTATACAGAGTCTATCTAGAGAAACAAATTGCTAAAATAGCAACGACAATCAATTATGATAGCATAACTTTAAACCCTGTATATACTAAGGACCGTATCGGAAAGAAAGTAGATAACTTTAGGCATCTCTAAAAACTGGTACGTACATAAAATCGGCATACTTTTTTTTATAATAACGAACTATATCCTTTTCTTTTAATTGCGATGAAAAGCAATTACTCATTTTGTCAAACTGTCAATATGGGGCGAATTAGCTTACACGTTCGTAAAAATATTTTGGACGATTGGTGCAAAATAAAAGGTATGACGATTAGAAAACTGGTTAAAAAGTGCGAGTTGAGTCCCGCGGGTACAAGATAATAAATAAATTTGGTGACTTCTGTACTCTCCAAGATTTGCCTAAATCTGGAAGAAAACCGGGGACAACCGACTTGGCATGAGAAAAGAAAGTCGTAAGAATGTTTAAACAAAATCCGCCCTTTCAATTCGAAATGCGGCAAAAAGAGCCAAAACTTCTTCGGCTATGATACAAAGAATCAAACTAAGTAAGATGCAACCTAAAGACCTATAAAAAACTAAAACAACCAAAACGAGATGAAAATCAAACAATAGCTGTCAGAAAACTGGCAAGGAAATTAAACGACCGTATATTGACCAACCAAAATCAGTGCATTATGGATGACGAGACCAATTGCAAATTGGACTTTAAAGCCTTACCAGGAACTCAATTTATTACAGTGCCGGCTTATAGAAGGTTACTCGAAAACATAAGGCCATCAACATCGAGAAATTCGGCAAAAAAGTATTAGTGTGGCATGCGATTTTTCAATGCGGTATGCGATCGCAATACTTCTTTACTACAGGGACTTTGAACGCTACGGTATACAGTGACGAGTGCTTACAGAAAAGATTACTACCACTAATAAAGAAGCACAGGAGTAGCACTTTATTTTGGCCATACTTGGCTTTTTGTCATTACTCTAAAACAACGAAGGAATGGTATAAAGCCGATAAGGTAGAAGTAGTGGATAAGGAGATGATTCCTCCCAATTGCCCAGAAGTTCACCCAATTGAGCGATATTGGTCTATCATGAAACGACACCTCTAATAAGTGATATAATTTACATTCAAAACAAAGTTTTAACCGATTTCAATTCGGTACTCCGCCAAGCCACATTAACATTTGCACATTTTTTTTCCAATTTACCACATGAACTGATTTCCGAGAACAAAAGCGTTGATTTTTAGACCAATAAACCAAATCGCTGTATGTGGGCCGATAATATTTGAGGACTTCCGTCGATTCCTCAAGGATCTCAGAATTACCTTTGGCACTTCATTGTTTGCTATTTCAACGGAATAATATAAGAATCAGTGACGTACTTATATAGTTTGCAGTACATCATTGAGACATCACACAAGCCACAAGCCATCTGTGGTCTTCATCATCACTTTCACTTCACCAAATTTATGATTTCCGGGTGTAAATACACGAGTTATAATAGAAAATACCGAAATTACTCCACGCGTGCCTAATATATTTGAGGAGTTCCCTCAATTCCTCATGGTTCCCATCATCCAACTGGGGTTTTGGAAACAATTGGACCAATCTGGAAGCATATACTTTCAGTTAAAAAAAGAATTGTACGAATCAGTTCATAAATGACAGAGTTCTGAGGTAACAAACATTAAAAAAATAAATAAATAAATAAAAAAATCCGAATTGAGAACCTCCTCCTTTTTTTGAAGTTGGTTAAAAAAACGTCAAAGCTGCCACCTCAGTTGAAAACTTTAAAAAAAAGTGGAACAGGGCATCATCAAATGTGTCAAAAGTGATCGTCAAGAATTGAATGAGACACATCAAAAAGAAAGTTAGGTTGCAGGCAAAATATATAAAATACGACGAATTCATTCAAAACAGTTCTTTAAAAAGACCTTATTTTTCAGTTTTTTTTTTGTTTCATTATCAGTTTTCACACAGAATAAAAATAATACCATTTTGAAGTTGTCTACTTTCTTTCCGATACGGTCCTTAGTAGGAATCTTTTCACTCTCTTAAGGATTTGCCACGCTGACGCCGGTCTACGATTAACGGTCCGGTCACCTAAACAAATTTGTTAAGGTGAACGGACCTTTGACCGCAGACCGGCGGCTGAACAAACATTTTTAATCAGCTCGTCTTAATTTTTTATAATCAAATTTTTTATACTAATTATTGTCAGCGAAACCAACTTCGTTATTTTGTCAAAGGGTTAAAGAAACCATCATGATTTTGATATTGTGTGAAATTAACGTAAACTTGCAAGGGCTGTTGTTACAATTTGAACAATTTTCTTTAAACTATAAAGTTGATACTGGAATGGACATACATTTTACGAATGTTCCATTAAAGAAATTGCCTTACCTTATCCGCTATCGGTTTCCCCTTCTTAGAGTAAATGAGGCCTGTCCCGGTAGTTTTCTCTTGGGTTTGCAGTCCATCGAATTTGCTCTCTGCATATTCTAGTCTGCCTTCGTATTGGTTTACGACAGCACTTACTTTGGTTTTGATCTGAAGATTTTTTAGTCAAAACAAATTAAACATGTACTTACGACACATCGAAATAAACAACTTTTGTCACTCGCTAACTTTTTTACTTTTTTGATATTATTAGTGTTTGTTAAAAAAGAAAGAAAAAACCTTAGTTTGTTCTTTTAAGTAGGTACTGTATTAAAGGACCTTTTATCAATGGCCACCATAGTTGACAAAAGATGCTGGTGACGAGATCGAAAAATTAACTAAAGGTAAAAAAATCACTTAAATAGTACGTATGTATGCTGTTGGGATGTGATCTAATAGAAATTACATTAAAAAAATACAAATAAAGCAAACAATTCTAACAGCTCCCATCCATGATAAATAATATTATGTTACACCAGGGTTACGTGTAGGTATTGTGGTATGTGTGTTAAACTAAGATCTCTTAAAACTAAATGGACTAATAGATATAATATATTTTATAAGTATACTTTTTTGCTCAATTACAATCTATAATAGTACCTACCTACTAAATAAAAAGAAGAAAATACTGAGTTTGCAGCCTTATATGTTTATGTGTTTGTACCTATTTAAGGGGTATGCTCCGGAAGCACTTGTCTGATTTCAAAAATACTTTCACCCGTGTATAAAATGGACTTTCTGGATGGGCATACGATAATGAATTCCACGGGTTAGTCTGCGTGATTGGCATTACGCGGGTGAAGCCGCGTGGGCAGCTACTAATATTATAAAGAGGTAAATGTAAGTTTTCTTAAAGTAGACAAGTGTGAACAAAATTGACATCGACCTCTTGACAACTATGATTTTCATACTTACATCAGCCATTTCTTTTTCGTCTTCATTTTTAACATGTTCGTACATGAATAGCTTCTGTTGGTACTTCTCCTCCAAGTCCGGTGCTCCGTCGAGCGGTTGCTTCAGAACGTGGCTTTGTTTTCTTTTTCTTTATTGAATTAAAATATTTTGATCATAAATACTTGCTCATAACAACGGAATCGGGTAACTAATATTTACACTATAGACGTTCTTCTGCTCAATGTTACAGCAAGTTATATGTATAAGTAGTCTTCTAGCGCGGTCAGGCGTATCGACATCACGGAGGTGTGCAAGAGGCGAGGTTAGACGAAGCCGCAAGAGGAACAGGTTAGCACTCACCAGATAGACTATCCGTATCTTTCTATTTAGAACGATTAGAAAGAGACGGATAGTCAATGTCGCCACGATACAGCTCGCGGGCTGACATGTGATAGCCGTGCTGATATTATATCAAATGTTGTTAAGTGTTGATAGACTTCAGCATTCACATGTCAGAACATCGAGTATTCGCTGTTTCAAAAATTTGTCGAACTGAACAACAAAGCCGCGCATTGCAACGAATATTTTCACGATCATTCTACCGAATGCTCCATTCAATGCTCAACAAAAATGTATTCTTCACCCATATATCAGACTTGACGGTCGAGTAACAAAATTGTTCGGCTCGGCAAAAAGCTCTAAACAAATTTACTGTCACAAACAACGCGTTTAGAGTTCTGTTTGGACTGCCGCGTTATTGCAGCGCATCGACAATGTTTGCCGAGGCGCACACCGATGGCTTCGCTGCCATAATCAGAAAGCGGTGCGCGTCGCTTCTAAACCGTCTTTGCCACAGCTCAAACAGCATTCTAAACGTGCTGGCTCAGCGATGGGACTCGCCGCTGCTCGCGAGCTGGGTCCAGCTGCACGCGCCTGTAGTCGCCGCACATGGATTACTATTTTCCAAAATAAAAACTTTGAATTGAATTGAATTGAACTGTCGTTTCGCTAGAATGTTCACTAAAACGCTCCTGTTTATTTTGTGAGTTTTTACCTATCATGTAACATTGGCTAGAATGCTCAAGTCCATCAGCACCTTTAGGCGTTGCGGGGCCCTGCCCTTATGATTAGGGCGTGATTGTATAAGAATCATCATCATATCAGCTGAAAGACGTCCACTGCTGGACAAAGGCCTCCCCCAGAGAGTGCCACAATTAGTGGTCCTGCGCCACCCGCATCCAGCGGACACCCGCGACCTGTACCAGGTCATCGATTAAGTCCTCCGTATCGCTAAAAGGCCCCCCCCACACTACCGGCGTCTTGTGAGCGTTCTTATACAAAATTGTGCGTTGCGTCGACGCGGCGTCCTTAAGTGGCAGTGGGCGGGTTGCACGTAGAACCGCAGGCCGTTTGGGCGGAAAGCTTCTCGAGTTCAGAAGGCCCCCCCCACAAGGTGGTATAAGAATCATCATCATCATCATCATCATATCAGCCGAAAGACATCCACTGCTGGACAAAGGCCTCCCCCAAAGAGTCCCACCCGCATCCAGCGGACTCCCGTGACCTTTACCAGGCCAGTCCACCTTGATGCCTACCCACGCCGCACCTATAGGAATACTTACTTGTAATACTCTCCCAACCGACGATGCAGTAAGCTGTTCTTCAACTGCACTTGCATGTAATCGTGTGACAGCTCCCTATGGGCCTGCATATACTCCTCGCGGTTCACGACTATGGCCGCCTTGCCGACTCCCCTACCAATCTGCGCGTCATCATCGTCGTCCGTTACTATTTTAAAAACACATTTTCAATTAACTAATTGCTTCTCAGAACTGCGGCAAGGAATTAGTCTTGGATAGAAATGTGGAATAGGTAATGTCGTAATGTCTAATCGATGGGCTTATAGGGAAGCAACTTAAGCAAGGCCCCTCTTATCTTATATGGCTTATACCACAAGATGCAGTTGTGCCCTACTCGGAAAGACATTACTAACCTAATATATTTAAAATTTTCACACCTGCTATTCAGTCAAGAGTCATTGTTACCCTTAAATGCGGAATTGAAGTTGTAATTTTGTTTCCTGATTCTGCTATTCAGCCGTAAATATATCATTTTGCTCCCTTGAGACACAATCTACTATTGTACCTACTCGTACATACCACCACCAAAACAATTGCCTAATCGGACAGTTCATAACTATACGCAAGAGGGTCTTTACTTATTTTCACTTGCTTTGAATATAAATTATGTAATTCTTAAATCTTTGCTAATAACTTTGAAAACGATGGTTAAGATTAATCGCGAATAAGAGAAAATTTATCTGACTCACCGCTGGAACCGCTCGAACTCTCTACCGCAACAACTGACTTCTTGGCCTCGGGAACCTTTTTTTTCTGTCATTAAATAATATACACCTACATGATTTATTCTAGCAGGTCATCGCTTACATATTGACATACGTAAGGTTAAAAAACAAGGTACGTAAGCTTGAATGGGAACGGTGACACCTACTTATAAGTTTATTTAGAATCAAAAAACCAATTAGTTGTGATAAAATAAATTGAACCGACTGACGGCGAAGAGTGTTTGTTTATTGGATTTTCATCATAATTTCCGTATTTTCGAAGATCTCACGGTTCGAATACAATAATTTGCCATACGATAAATAAATAGGTAATCATAAATTTTTAAGGCAATCTACAAAAATGCTAATATAACTCGTGGCCAAAACGATAATCGCGCCTTCGTCTTCCAGCATAATACATCACAAGCTCCACAATAAAAATAATTAAATATTCATAAGAGCCGACGTCACTTCTTTATAGAGGAATTAAAGATAAAAGCGGACAAACATGAATAAATGAATACGAGGGGCGGAATGTGCCCTTCGTGCTGAAAACTTTGACGTCCCTAGTCACGTGAGTAACATTAATTAAATGAAACTGTAAGGACAATAACATTGCGGGCGTACCTTGGTATCCATCGCGTGATTCACCCGAATTACTTCTTTATTGATTTGGTAAGCTTAACATTGAAAATTATATTTAGTGTAATTTTGTGAAACGGCACGCGAATTATGACTGCGTTGCCATGGTGACAGGTAAACAGATATCGAGCCGCGCGATGCGGCCAGTTTCGTGGGATCTTTCGGCGCAAAGAGGTGGGGATGAATAGGTAAACATTACTATTGTTGGCACCCTTTCAAATGATTAGCACTTTCTATCTTATTATTATAAGTTATTATAATACAACTTCTTATCGAGTCGAGTCGGTTGAGTGGCGACCACGTACCTGAAGACGCGGCGTGGGTAGGCCCCCCACAAGGTGGACTGATGTCCTGGTAAAGGTCGCGGGAGTCCGCTGGATGCGAGTGGCGCAGGACCGGTCATTTTGGCACTCTTTGGGGGAGGCCTATGTCCAGCAGCGGACGTCTTTCGGCTGATATGAAAATGATGACTATGATGATACTAGTCATCAGTCAGCATGAACAGGCTGGAATATACCGCACATTTTTAGGTTTTACCGTACCAAAATGCACATGGCGCTGTACAACGGTAACTTCTACTATGAGCTGTTAAGATTGTTCAAGAATGAATGGGATTGTGACGTGACGGGTATGGTGTATGAACGTTTGTGCAGAACCCTCGGTGCGGGAGTCAGACTCGCACTTGACCGGTTTATTCAATTTAGGCATATGCATATTACAGTCATGCACATATGAATGTCGATAAACTACCACTGGTTCGGAAAAAAAAACCTCTGCCACGAGAAGAACTGGCGTAAAAAACTCGTGAGGGTATATTTTTTTAAAGCAGTGTACCAGATATAATTTTAGTATTACAGTATTCATAAATTATAAATTACTAGCCTCCGACATAACAACCATTCTAAAACATATGAATTGCGTCATACAAATACATGTTTAGCAGATTCTACCAATTTCTAACAAAAAAAACGTAGCGACTCAAAGCATTATCAACTTTGCTCCAATATAAATATGGCAAGGTATCGGTATGCCTTTGCCGTTATAAATTGTATAGATCTCATTTCATACCATCCCAATTAACACATTTTAGATCTCTCAGATTGAGTTATGATATGCTTGGTTGCCAAAACGCCACTTGTTGCTGCTGTGTGATTCACAACCTGAATCTACTAACCAATCATCCTAGTGTAACTTTAACTGGAGACGCGTAACAACTACGCGTTATTGAAACTGATATTTGTACTGGTTGCGCTGAGGCAAGTTGTCAGAGCATTGTGAATACGGGCTTTGTAGTACTAGCGGACGGTCGCTTAGTGTTTACAGTGATTAGGACTATCAACTGGTCTTATTGGCTCGTTATTCAGTAGTGTTTATTAACACTTAGGCTCGTCGTTTATCGAGGCAACAGCGATGTGACTCAGCGAGTTCTATATTCGGGTCATAAAGCTGGTCATATTTTGTCATAGGTTTTAGCAAAATCATGATTTTACAACCGTCAATAAGAAGCCCGCTTTGTTTTAGTATGTTTCACTAAGAAGCTCTTTTGTTATTCTGTAAAAGTTCAAAGTTAATGTTGATGTTTGTTTAACCGAGTTTTTTTTTTTGAGAATTCGCCTTGAATTAATTTACCTACTTCCAACTGGGCGTCCCACCACGACTTTCCTAACTTTTTAACAGACTTCATTTAGAAGAAGTAGAATAATTGAATATATAGTAAGCGGTATGTTTAATTTTCTAGAAAAAAATTAAACAGTTAATGTAAGTATAGATTTATGTAGATTTCCTCCGTAACAGTACCTTGATCTGATTTTAGGCCATAATTTGTTCAAACATTCGCGGTGTAGGTATGTTCGTCTTATAAAAATTCTACCTACTTTTGGCCATTTAAACTTTGTTGGTATCCTAGAAAAAGAGAAGAAACAATGTCAGTACCTACCTATGTCACAGGACTGGTACTTAGACAGCAGCTGCTGGGGTTACGATCTTCGACAAACGTAACATTTACTTCAAAACGTACCTATTTAATTTCGTGTGAGTACCTAGACTAAAATAATAAATAAAGCCCCAAGCCAAGGTTTAGTTGACGGTGAACCGGAATTTCCCATTTTTTTAGTACCTGTTAAGCCTGTTAACGAGTTTGAACACTGATATTCGATAAAAGAGTTACAAATGGACAGGACATTCATTTAGTCAGAATTTAAATGTCAAGAGTTTGAATAAATATTACGAACTCAGACCAAGAGAAAAAACAGACCTCTTTTCTTGGTCTGAGATTACGAAATGATAAGTGTAAATCGGTTAAGTTTTACTAAGTTCGTTCGGATTTTATGGTATGAAAATTAATTTAACTTTAGACAATTAATGCATTTTACTTGTGAATGTTTTTAAATTACGTGTACCCAACTTTATACGTAGACATTTTTCTAAAACTGTATGTAGAATTAGAAAAAAACAGTTTGGCTAAGTTTCACAGCCGGGAACATCTGTTCTCGAGTGAAATGACCTAGTTTCAGAAACACAGGTGTTCATTCCAAACCAGTTTTTTTGGCGCAAACATTTCGGTTTCTAGTTGTTGAAATTGTGTTTTTACTTGCGAGTTGATTCTCCATTTTGCACGTAACAGTTTCATTAAATCTTCATATCTATGCGTATTCACACGCACTAGGCTATGCACTTTAGCAAGAGGCAGCGGAAGAACCGATATGATAGGAGGATTCATAATTTTAATGCGTCATAAACGCGAACTGCGACTTGAATATGGTGTTCGCTAATTATTTATGATATATATTATGTAGTTGGTGTCCCCTTATTTCATTGAAAACCATTTCATCAAATGAAAAGTTTCGTAGAATTATCATTTCAGATTTAATATAGGATTAAAAACATTATGCGTTAATCGTCAAAAAGTTTCTGTCAAAAATTTCATTTTTGGTACCACAAGCTTTTATTGCCGACTGTACTTTTCTGTATACCGTCATCAACTACTCATTGAGACGATTCTAACGAGCCCAAACTCAACAGGATTACGTCGGTTAAGTAGGTACTGAATACCCATGGCCAACTTCTGTCTCCATCATCAGATCAGCTCGATGGTACCATAATATTGAATTGTCATCCAAACTATACGAGTACCTTTACCCTATTGAGTATATCCGCTTCAAAATTGACTTGCAAGATTCCATCCGAACAAACATAACTATATTATATTCATATTTATTTACCTGATATTTACATAGGTAGTTACATAGTTAGGTACGAGCAGTTAGTAGCAGCCAGAGTGTGACCCATAATTTCCGAAAATCACATTTTCTTAGTGTCATTTAGTTATGCCGTTTCCATATTTTCCCAGTGTCAAATTTTCCCAGTCATTTATGTGGGATTGATACTTTTTGATGACTTTGTATAATGCTGGCTGTTAGATGATGAATAAGGAACGATCGAACGTGGTTTGAATAGTTTTAGAAAGGTGAATGATTTGACGTATGATGGAGTTTGCAAGACGATCGGAACGAATAAAGATGTGCATTTTATGTAAATAAATAAGAAATATACAGTTCTCGAGTTTCCCTGCCTCCCACTCTACATTTATATTTCTGTGGCATTTTTTTGCAATTGTTTTTTTCTTTATTTTTATATTTTGTTTGAAAATCTTTTTAAATTTCAAGAAACTTATTTTCAGAATACCTACATGTTTTTGCTTTTTCACTTTTCAACGCCGACCAGCGAGCCGAGCGAGCGAAGCGAGCGTGCCGCGGGAGCGGCCAGCGAAGCGCCAGTACCTACTAACCGACTTTACGGATATTTTTTTCGTGTAAAGTGAATAGAATAGGTAGTTAATCCGATGTCGAGAGGTAAAAGGTAAATTGTCATTGGTAAAAGGCTAAGAACTCGTAAAATTATTTATATATTTTTTTCGTATAAAGCGAATAGAATTGCTAGGTAATCCGATGTCCAGAGGTAAAAGGTAAATTGTCATTGGTAAAAGGCAGAAATCTCGTATTATATTTATAAAATCCTTACATTCACCAACCCATGTTGGTACATTTTAGGTTTTACAGTAACATAATATATAAATTATACAGAAAATGTATTAATTAAATATGATTAAAACAAGAAATATGAGGATATGAAAAAAAACAAACCGATTAAACAGTACCAATAAATTTTATCAACCGGCAAATATTCTCCTAGATAATTAAGAGACTGGAAAACAATATAAATTATGGAAATAAAGCATTGGGAAAATTTGACACAGGAAAATATGGGAACGGAACAAATGACACTAAGAATATGTGATTTTTGAAAATAAGGGGCCTCATGGACGCACCAGCGACACTCAGTGATACAGAGCAGTCGATGTGAGCGAATCCTGCTAGGGGAAAAGGGGAGTTGATAAGCAGTATGAGATCCCGGAGTCCTCTACGCGAAAGCGATACCGTGATTGATATAAGTGATTGTGGAGTTTTCAGTGGTTAGAAATTACTCAGTCAATCCCCAATTTTATCCACAAAAAGGCAGAAGTTAATGATAGTGTTATTATAGTATTGTGTATGTAATAAATAGTATTTTGTAATATTAGTAGTTGCTTGTTTATAACCCCGATCCCCTCACGTCTACAGCATTTCGGAAGAAAACCGTGGATTAACAACAACGATATACTTCATTATCAACGATCCACAACATTTAATACGTGCATGACGGCGGGCCCATGAATCTTTCTTATTTCTTTCTTTTCATCTTTGATATACAAAATGATATTGTTGGTTTATTTTTCATGTCTGCTTAAATCGCCAATGAAAATATTCCTTAATCGACTACACAGCGGGAGCCTTCCCTCAATGGCACAGATTTTTTTCAACACGCTAACCTTTGTTGACGTTGGCACTGTCATGTCCTGGGCGACTGCCAGACTTTCAACAATGCGAGGCCAGAAATAGATATTCGGTAAATTTAATACTGGTTTTCTCCTATCAAATGTGCACATGAAACTTAGCCGATACTCTTGAAGTTTTCTGCTGTTCAAGAGAAAGTTTAAGTGCGTATTGAATGATAGAAAGGCAATGTTCTCGTAATGAAATCTTAAAGTAAGACGATGAAATCCCTCTATATAATTGTGTTACGCCGCATACAATTATAATTTCATCCATCCAGGCATAGCATTTCTGTTAAGAATTAAAAGTCAAAATACACTGTGTAATTCAAACTGAGTCAACTGGTATATTTAGTCATCTATATACCAGATTTCGTGTAAATTCCATATAACTTTCAACGCAGTTTGAGGGTAATAATGAAGTTCCATAAAATGTAAGAAAGGTAAAGTTACTCAAACATATTTTATTTACTACGGTATTAAATGCCCAACTAATCGACGAGGTTTACTAGAAATCGATTATTTATATGAACTTTATAACACAAACACAAAGTACTAAATGCGGACTTAATGCCTTAAGGCATTCTTTACGAGCCAGCGCATGTTTGTGTTTCTCTCTTCTTGGTGACGAAAAACTGTTACAAGTAAAATGTAAAAGGACTTCTGTAGGTGTATATCATGATATATTTTGTATACAGGGTGTGGCCTGTAATAGGATTTTATTATTTATTTATTGTTTATGTTGGTCTAAATGTCAGTATATTTTATTGATGATACTGTACCTTTCCCAGCTGCCATAGTCAGCCCTCGGGTGCTCTGAGTAGCGTCGCTTTAATCTCCTCGATGTCCTTGACTGTGTGCACATAGAATATTTTTTTTGCGTTGTCCTCCTTCCGTGCCATGATACGTCCATCTTTACACCATATGTGTTTACATAGCGACTTCAACTCACTTTTGGCTTTCCATAGCAGGTACGCTACACTGGGAGTCAGCGCGGCTCTTATGTATATTCTTTTGCCCGTGTCAAAGTCACAGGAGCAAATATTCAAAGGGACGCTTCCTTAGAGCATTTGTAGTAACCCCTTATGTCCCACTATTTTTTTTTTTTGGATTCGGAGATATTTTGATCTAAAGTTATGACCACCACTACATCATAGCACAGCAGTCAATGCGGATTTTGAGGTAACATCATGTAACTGAGAAAAAGTGATAATACCGTTAATTCGGTGATTTGAAAGGCAGTATTTTTTTATTATGGCTAGAGCATTAAATAAATCCATCCTGTTCGGCAAATTCTGCATTAAACCCATCCATTCTTTACAAAAAATAAAATTTTGATTGGGTTTACCTTCATTTGATATAATCGATTGCAATTTATTTATCTTTGAAAAAATTCAGTGTCGATTTGTATAACTTTGATTTAACAGACCTGGATTTATCTAGATTTGAAAAAAATACGATTAGAAATTGTCAGCCATGTTGAACAAACTTCTTTCGCTGATTGGCTTCGATGGACTTAGCTATATTTGAAAAAAAAACGGTCATATGGATTTATCTGATTTTGATAAAATATTATGATTTTAACGGTATTTTTCTCAAAAACCACACATTATTATAATTAACCGATAAAATCGTAACAAAACTAATTTCTTACCCTTTTATTTTATACCAAAATCTTAAAAAAATGTCAGAATTGGATTTACCCGAGTTTGAACTTAAGCGACTCAATTATAGGTTATGATGTGACAGCACTGACAGCTATCAGAAACCTATATTTTAGTTGTACGAATAAAACAAATTGACTACTTTTTATTTCATTGCAAGTTTGAGAAAAGCACTATACAAATCTCGGCGAGAAACGGGGTTGCCGGCCGCGTATCCCTATCCGGCCTCGCTATGCTCGGCAGTCTATATCTACTTGGCTTGCAACCCTTCGTTTCCCGTCCTCTATAGTAATGTACTATTTTTCAAGTTTAACCATGTGGAAATAATTGTTTACAAGCTTAATAATCTACCGTTAAATTTTTTGCTCCTATTACAGGCCACACCCTGTATACGCAAACTCACAAGTGACAGAGATGACACTCATCGGATTTGTGTCAGCTTTTGCAAATTTACCTACACGCGCCAATAGTAAATATCCTTATGATCAGACATGGTATTAACATTTTGTAGCAGTTTCGCTTTCGGTGCAGCGTTTGTGTTGTTAATGGAATTGGTACAAGGGCCAATCTCCGAGCGTTTGAACCGCTCGGTTCTAACGTCATTGTCGGCTCAAGATTATTTCAGCACAGGTAAAACATATTACGGAAACTTTAATCAAAAACGACTCAGCACCGGTAGTGGCTTACGTATTTATCAAAAGTGGACGCTGATATTCGTCTTTTTAATAGTATTTGCTGGCGACTAAAATGACGAAAAAAAACGCCTTAAAAACGCTGAATATTCGCCCACAAACGATTTCAATCGTAATGCTTAATTTTATTATGTTTAACAACGACCAATAATTACCAATTTTGAACTATATTGCATGCCTATACCAAATCCATAAACACAACCATGCTCACTCAAATACTAAAAATGTGAAAAGAAACCACTGAATACATGTTACATTAGAACAGGAAATGAATTATTACAAGAGTACCTATAACTCATGACCGGCGACTCGTGAAACATTGCAGACAATATTATTTTTACACGTGGTCTAAACTCGTCCAGCGGGTATGTTAGGTATTTAATTTTTTTTGCAAGGAACAACAAACCTGGGTATCTGAGCGTCACCAGTAAGTACACCTCCTGTGCAGTGTGCTTTGAAACTTAATGGTTCTATGTTGTTCTTACTCGGTGACTAAAGACATATAAAAAAATAGAGGTCAATTGCAGAAGTTTGCAGAAATAAAAAAACACTGGAAGTAGCGCAGTTAAGTAAGGTTTTTTTACTTCCGCTCAACATTTTTTGGTTTAGTTTCACGATTAGTGCCATAAAAGGATACCAAAATTTGATTTTTTTCTAAATTAATTTCATTTTGGAATTCCCTATTAGCCAGAAAGACCATTGGGGTATCGAACTACACAGGTAATTATACAAAACGGTACAAACTCTAAAGTACAAACTATTCGGTACAAACTCTAAAGTCAAGGCCGGTATTTGGCACCACTAATTTTAGTGTGGCGTTTAGGTAATTTATATAAGTAGCGTTGTACCGTAGCCAAAACACGTCACTTTAAATCAATACTTATTTTAACGTTCAGCATATTTACTTTGGGGCTAACAATATTATTAATATTCCAAATAAGCCTAATGAGGCTTTAGTTACAGTTAAATAGAGAATGTAGTAGCATAAGTTTTTATTTTGCATACATAAAAGAAAAAAAAAATGTACATAATTATGACACAAGTCTGAATACGAATAGGGAACTTGCATCTTAATATTTTATTACGAAAAACAAAAGTATAATCCAGCAATAAAACAACTGTAGCATTAAAACTTTGTTATGATTTATTTTTCTGATGTTATATGCATTTGAAATCTGCGCGCGCCGGCACCCCCCGAAAACGCTCTATACTAAACGGGATTATGCTATGACGTCACAGCATAGCCTTTACTATGGAGTAAGCATTGACGTACCATAAAATAAATAGACTTTTTGACATTAAGCACCATATTAGCAAATCAACATCAACAGATCAAATACTTTTTAGTTTATTGAGATTTTATCATAATGTGACTTAACTGCTCACGTCAAAACTAAATAGCGAGTGAATGGAGTCGCGTTATAAAATTATTTGAACAATATTTTATGTAGGAATTTAAACAGAAAGACCAATATCACAAATAAATCTGGTTTATTTTACAAGTGGGGAATAAACAGTTTCAAATTTCCAAATGATGTGTTGATATTGGATTATACAATTATAATATAGTAAATTAAGAGTCCGCAGTAAGCTCAATTCTCCATACAAACGTATTTACGCTCTCATTTTAAAACAACTAGCTAGTTTGCTCTAAAACTTTGTACCTTAGAATACCTTAGAATAGGTACTTAGAATACCGTCCAGGTCTTTAATTAGTTTATGTAGCTTCAGTACCATAGTAAAAAATACAGCAAATTTAAGTTTTTCATACAAAACTTGTTTTCGCTGTATTTTGTTTGTTTTAAAAACTGGATCCATATAAACTAATTAATTTTGCCTGACAAATTATTGGAAAGAATTGAAATTAAAATATGTAATGGAAATAAATGGACTCGTTAGTCCATTTCTTTCCATGACAGGTGTGGCAGTTTAAGTCGGCTGTTTCATCCATTTTTTGTCGTATTAACCGAAGCAGGAAAATGAGTCGAACAAACGACGTGCGAATAGAATAGAATAGAAAGTTATTTATTGTTTTTCTTTGCGGTGTTACAACCATGTCCGCTAAACGGGTGTGACGGTGTGTCCTTAATTGATATGTCTTAAAGATCTGTACATTTATTTTATATCATGTAGCAAATTTACAGCTCACAGATGAGTGTAATTCGCTTTTTATTTTAAAGTCGTTTGGTTTTAATAAATCGTCTCGACTGTCGCGTGCTATGACTACAGCCCAATTTGCATGTCGCTGAGGATTTCTTGGAAATCGTAATATGAAAACCATATAACGTAGGTAACAACGTTGTAAAAAAAGTATCTAATACCGACTCCTTAGATTTATGTTCTGCGACGTATGTCATTTGAACTAACAAAACTAATTATTTAAAACATGTTTAAAACTATTTAAGTACAACGAGTTTACACAAATCTCGTTACGTTATCAAGAGAACTTACGGGAACAAATATATCCCATCTTATTTTCTTGTTTTTTTGTTGGTATTTACGCAGTTTTTGACTGAAAATTTAGACATATCTGACAAGCAACAAGTCTCACGGTCGAAACCAGACTAAACGCAAAAGAGCCGGCCAATTCCTTCAGCCGGTTCTTTTGGACTGCCATTTTTTTCGGCTGATTGTGTATCTAGTTACATATACTAAATCAATGGGAGTAAGTCATTAATTTGCGATTATCTCCACGAAATTTACGTTTAAGTCTATACTTGTCATACAAAATATCATTTCTAATTTAATATTCTATGTAACTGTTACGTTATTTTATCGAAAGAATAAAAAATACATTTTCGTCATTTTAACGTTAAGTAAAACTAATAAAATAGTTTTTTTTTCTTTTGTATGATATCTCTACGTATATCCGCATCGATTGAGTGCAATTTATTCGAAATTGATGTCCCATGCAAGTTCCCCATTTAATTTCGCTTTTATACCATTACCTATAAGGGCTACAAGATAAATGCCATTGTTTCTTACATTTTCAAGAACATAATCAAAACAAGATTCTAAATAATGAAAATAAAATTTAACAATTTAATTGAGAGAAGACCCGTGGGACGCGTCCCCCGGGTCTTCTCTCAATTAAATAAACGTCCGGACGTATATACGTATAGGGCTGAAGATTATGTAGGACAAACAAAAAAAGAAAGTGGTTTTGAAAATAATTTCATTATAAAATAAATATAAACATAGAAGAGCTTAAAACAGCAGTATTCACACGATAATGCAAAGTATTTAATTATAAATCAAACAAACCTTAGAACTCTAGGACACATTATATAAATATTTTTTGCTCTAAAGTCGTCTTAAGCGTGGCTTAAGCACAACTGCGAATATGGCAGTGTTTTACAGAACGAGGTATTGCAGTTTGCAGTGTTCCCAATTGGGAATGGATGAAAATTTTAGAAGTGCCTGATTATTTTTTTGGTGATAGGAATAACCTTCCTTAGCACCAGAAAAAAGTTGCAGACTTTTCAGCTTCGTCAATTTTTATTTTTAGGGTTCCGTAGCCAAATGGCAAAAAACGGAACCCTTATAGATTCGTCATGTCTGTCCGTCTGTCTGTCTGTCTGTCCGTCCGTATGTCACAGCCACTTTTTTCCGAAACTATAAGAGCTATACTGTTGAAACTTGGTAAGTAGATGTATTCTGTAAACCGCATTAAGATTTTCACACAAAAATATAAAAAAACAATAAATTTTGGGGTTCCCCATACTAAGAACTGAAACTCAAAATTTTATCAGGCACTCCTAAAGTTTTTGGTCCATTCCCAATTGAGCTTTATCTCAGCTGGTTTCACCTCGCCTCATCGGCTCCCTCTAGTATATTTTGAAGCTGGGATTAATAACAACAACGCGTAATCGATTTGATATATATTGCTTCGCCTGAGGTGATGTGAGATGAAAAAACGTTAATTATAATAATCATAATCAATTATGTATTTGCTCTAGCATCCCAAGTTGCAAGCATCCTTTGAGTGCATAAATAAGTAAAGGGTAGGTACTTACGAACGGTGAAGCAGCCGGGATGTGCTTACCCTGACTTTGGAATTGGGTTATTTGACTTTAGATTCACACAAGGAATAAAAGTTATCGAGTTAACCCTATGAAAATACATAAGACCTGAAACACTGTCAATGGCCCCGTATTGCTTGTTTATATTATTTTCGAATACTTTGGTCTATGGGAAACTCACCTGTGACAGTGCACATATGATGTAATGATTGTAATGAAATACATAAATTGTAGGTACAGGGTGAAATCGAAAAGGTGAATATAGATATGCAAAATTACTTGTCTATTACTTGCACCGATAGTTAACGTACATGAGCCACGTGACTCATGATTTCAGCTCAATTAGATTTTATAAAATATTATAAAACATTAAATATTTTATGTGGATCCAACAAGAATAAATTAATGCCTTTTAAACTTTGTGTCTGTTTTCTACACTTATATACAAGTGAAACTCCTGTAACATCATATGACTCATATGAGACAATCAAAGGTATTGCCAGTAGGTATTTATTTGCTATTTACTTAAGTTATGCAACATATTATTACGATAGACACATTGGATTTCAACCTGTATCTAGTAAATACACCTAAAATATATGGTATATATAACCAGTTGTTCGCTTCATAACAATAGCTACCAGAGGCGGCGCGTGAGAATTGTCACTATGGTGTCAAATGTCAAATGACAACCCGGAGCATAAAAAAGGGCTGTTTTTTGATGATTTACGAGTACGTTTATACATAGCATGAAATTTTAGGCAAGCCGATGGGAAGCGCTCCGCCACTGATAGCTACCCTTATAAGTAGTTTGGTCAAAGTTAACAATAACTCTTTTCTTCGCTTCAATATTCTACTTGTGTTTAATTTAATCTTTTGTAGTTTCAAAACTGATTTGTATCGTAATGTGTACAACAACAACTGACGACACCAGCTGGAGGTAGGATATTATGCAGGTATGCACGTCATCGTACATACCTATTACCTTACCCTAATATAACTCGATATATACTTATAAGTAATCCTTATACTAACGTTATAGGACTTACGACATTAAGCAAAAGATGACACTTTGATATTATCTTGCGTTGCGGTTACATTCATTGTACGAGTATATACTGAAGTTCAACACATCTTTGCGCTTTTGGGAGTAGCATGCGTGCGATTTTCACTATGCAAGTTTGATGTGTGTGGTAATGAGCAGTGGATATGGCAGTGGCACAGCGACAGTTAAGCGTTCTATAGGTAAACCTATCAATTTGACACAACAGCCACCTTCAAATTGAATGAATTGAACGTTTACTGTCTATTTCCATCTTATAGCTGCGTCTCTTGGTTGTTGTGAGAGATTGCTAGGTGTATAATGGCCTTTATAAGCGCACATGTACACACACAATCGCGCGCAAAGATAAGTTGAAATATCTGTGCTATATTAAAACTTATGAGTCTGCAATCTGAACGAGAAGGTTTTTTTTTGCTAAAGTGCTACCACAGGTATGATGTGGGAACGGCAAGATAATAGCGTGTACCTGAATGAATACAACCGTACCTACTTTTTATTTCCCATTCTACATCCTTTGAATAGCATCAACGATCATACAGTCATTATATCATCACAAATATTTGAATATTAAAATTATCACAGGTATCAAAATTGTATGGATCTTGCTTCAATATTCACGTAATACTCTGTGCATTGCGCGATGCTAATACAAACTGTGCAAACGATGCCAATGAATCATTATCGTCATTTTCCTTTACTTTAACTTTACACTTGGAACTTTAGGACTTTTTCACAGGAAGCGACATGTCGTACATAGTGACATCTTAGTTTTAAGCACTCTGCATTGTATGTATTGCTGTCTCATTCCAACTATAGCAAATTGTTGTGACAAATTGCTAGGTGCGTAATTCCCTTACCTGCAGGCATGAATATAATATTGTTTAGATTGTACCTAATTAATTTATTTTATTTTGCAGTTTTACTTTTATCTGTTGCCATTGATTTAATATCATTGTAAGTTATTTATTTAATGTAAATTGACGATTCAATGGGCTTGTGACCTTAAATTTGTTTACGATGCCATTCGAACCAGTTTTTGTTGATTAAAAAAAAAAAAAAATTTTTAAAATTTGAACTGTTTATTTTCAGATCTGTGATTAAATTATATATATCAGTTACATTTAGTACAATCTTTAATATTTAAGATTATTTACTAAACTTTTTTATCTTAATAACTAGTTATATTTATCTATGTTACTACTGGGGGCCATAATGAACATTTTCTTAATTATATTTTTAGTTTTTGTAGGTTTTTGAACAAATGTTTGTAAGGAAGCAACTACATTTAACGGACATTAATACCCAAAAAATCGAGTTAAAGACGGACCTCGCTGACAGCAGCCGAAACGCTTCATACTGATTGGCTTTAAAGTATGACGTCACACCGTGCAATTTGTACTAACCGTTGCATGGAAAATTAAGTAAATTGCTGTTTCGGTCGCGAAATACTGCGTTTAGGTCCATAGTTGTCGTAAAAATTTGTTTTTATAAAAGCGCAAGGATTCTATTGGTACCTTCAAATTTACACTTGGACAATAACTAAAAAACTTTTTTTTTCTGAACTTTCAAGGTTCATATATTTTTATGATTTGAATTATATTTTGTAATTTATACTTTATTACAGTCATTTGATGGTTTACTATCCATTTAGCAACACGACGTTATCAATTTTAACACCACGCAACAAGCCTATTGTAGAAGTCCCCTTTGCAGAAAGGTGTTTGATTTTGATTTTGTTTTTTGCGCGGTTTTTGTGTCGCGCAACATGTCGCCTGTGCCTAAACAAGGCCTTATTATTTTGCAATAATAAATATAATAACTTTCGTCATATTTAGATCTATTTGAATTCTAATTTGACTAGAACATATTGAAATAATTACAATGTACAGGATAATTAAGCAACTTTAAATGCATTTTATCAATAACATACGAGTAAGCATAGGTAATTTTAGCTCATTGACACCTATACCTGGTATTACTAATAATTTGTAACAAACACCGAATAGCTGAAAATACATTACATAGCTGTTATTAAGTATAATACAATATAGACAAGGGAAGTATAAATGACATAATAAATATAATAATACACCGATTGCAAGAAATACACAACTTTTCAGTAAGAATAATCAAGGACGCAATAGAATAAAAAAAAAAAACTATGCGGATAAATGTAGATAGTTACTAAGCAACACTAACCGGGCATAATAAAACAGTTCAATATTTGTGCATTATACTCGTATTATAAATACGTAAGCTCGTAACGTCTAGCTACTCTAGCTGGTTCTCTAGTTTGTGACAAATAACTTTTAACAAACTGTGACCATCTTGAAAAGTAATCATTTGACAAACATCTCATTTCGCGAACATCGTTATGAAAATGATAAACGTTCACTTCGTAAATTTGCTGCTAATAATAATGCATTTAAAAAAATATGTTCACAAAACAACTAAGTAGTTAGCGAAATATCTATTTTACAAAGTGTGTATAATATAATAACTCATTCCTCTAACCTCTCTTTGTGACAAATATGAATGAATATGTGTTGTTAAAAATTATTTTCGCTTTGATCTTCTTAGCAATCTATTTATCCTCAACTTCTCTGAAAAAAGTGGGCTTTGGCAACTTCTAACCTAAGACAAGTAAAGAAGGCCAGGCAACAGTAACTGTATTGGCAAATAAAATACTTATTAAACAATGCATTTTATAATACGCTTGCTTTGCCATGCGTTGTGTTGAATTATTTGTCAAATTATGTTATTGAATTATGTGTTTATATAAATGTTTCAATGGTTATCATTTGGCAAAACGGTAGGTATGATAGTTAGACACATTTGTTTTATAAAAAGACAGATGTGTCTATACATCCAAACAGCAAACATCTGCAACATTCTTCGTCAATTATCTACAAATCATAAAACCACCACAGGTTTCGTCAACTATATGTAATGTAACATTATTGTAATGTTGTTTTTCAAGTGGTCATTATGTCAAAGTTATTGTCAAATGATAGAATTGATAGATTATGCAACTACACTACATAGATAAATAATAATTTACTTTAAAAACAAAGTTTAAACCGACTTCAACTCAGTACTTCGCCAAGCCACATAGGTACATGAACATTTTTCTTTCCGCATTTCCTTTCCAATTTACCACAGGCACTGTTTTCCGAGAGGAAATGCATTGATTATTACAGAAATAACCCATCTCGCTATCTGTGGGCTGATAATATTTGAGGAGTTCCGTCGATTCCTAAAGGATCTCAGAATTACCACTTCATGAGTTGCTACTTCAACGGAATCATGTCAGAATCTTTGACGAACTTTACATCTTTAAGGAGTTCTATAAGTCATCTGTGGTCTTCATCATCAGTTCCACTTCACCAATGTTGCGATTTCCAAGGGCAAATACACGAGTTATAATAGAAAATACATAAATCACTGCATGCGTGCCTATAAAATATGAGGGTTGCCCTCAATTTGCCTGGAATCCCATCATCAAATCCTGATTTGGTGACAATGGGACCACCTCGGAAGTATATTCTTTCGATTAAAAAAAGAATTTTGGAAATCGGTCCACAATTGACGGAGAAATCGGCAAACATACAATAAAAAAAACGTACAATGGAACACATAACCTCCTCCTTTTTTGAAGTCGGTTATATACAGTTTGTGGTAGCAACAAATCCTTGAGCGACAGTTTGAGACTTATTCAATAAATGTTTTTACATATTAAATCAATTATCGGGTCATTCCCATCTTCCAACCTATCCAACCCAGGTTGCATATGAAACCTGGGTTGGATAGGAATTATCGTGTATGAGATCCACTCATGCAGTACTCATGTTGGTACTTGTATACATAATGTACGTGGCAAGTTATTTGATATTGGATCTTCGTTTCCAAATATAGATAAGGCTAATTTTTCCCAAATATAACCAAAAAACACAATGAGAGAATCATCCAGAGACGATTTTAGCAAAAATAAGAATAAATTACAATTGGAAACGCACCGAGGTTGCTGAATTCTTAAAAATTAACTTTTACGTGAATTCCTTGGCGGAGTGTCAATTCAAATCACTCGATCAGTAAAACCTTGATGAGGTCTTTCACCCTGTGAATTGGCCTAAAATCTGGTAAATAAAAATATCGACCAAAGGTGAACGTGCAGAAAAGTTTAAAATACATGGAAGACTTGAACATTGTTACAGCTATTGGTATTTTGAGCACTGTTAAGTATAGAAGTGAGCCTACGTAGCAGCAAGAGTCGCTGGGCCGTGGAGTCACCGCGGCGTCATCGCCCGATGATCGTTGGCTCGTCGGCCATCGCCAACTCGTCGGTGGCTGCTTTGTCACCTTTCCTCTTGCGCGAGTACCAGAGGAACGATGCTGCGGCAAATGCGTTCACGAGCACCACTAGTACCGCCAGGTAGAAGCTTATGTGGAAGCTGTTTGTGGGAAAATGCAATGAGTACAAAATACAATGGAACATCGAATGTCAATTAATTTAGAACAAACGTGTATTTTTGTAAACATGTCAGGGATTACAAAGATAACTTACTAATGGGACGCAGTCCGCGGGTAGATGCTGTGCACAGTTTTTTGCAACTCGTCAACCGTGTTTGTCATTACTTGTACCACGACGAAAGTGCAGGAAGCTAAACAAATAAAAAGCGATGTAATGACACTGGTTTAAGGTATTTCCTTCCCGACATACATATTCAAATTAAAGTTTCAAGCTGCCACACGAAGTTGTCAAACGAGAGAAAATTACAAGGTATTCAGTTACTTATGAGTTCAACTGCACTGCTACATAATTATGTTATTATTTGTGCATAATTATGTATGTATTTATCGTATTTACTGGAGGACCGTTATAAGAGATTAGCGAAGATCATCAAATTAATTATATTACTAACGACGGAAGTCGTGGGGGTCATATTTGTCATCGCAGTATGTCTGCATAAAATAAAATAATACATTTATCAAAAGAGACTTCATCATAAATTTAAAGAGTTAGACTTTTTTTAGTGTAGTTCCCTCCATCTGACTCTGTCTAGGGCCGCCTCTGACCTCTTTATACGATTAGGGTTCCGTACTCAAAGAGTAAAACGGGACCCTATTACTAAGACTCCGCTGTCCGTCCGTCCGTCCGTCCGTCCGTCCGTCCGTCTGTCTGTCACCAGGCTGTATCTCACTGATACCGTGATAGTTCCAGTTGAAATTTTCACAGATGATGTATTTCTGTTGCCGCTATAACAACAAATACTAAAAACAAAATAAAATAAATATTTTTATTGATAATGGTACGGAACCCTTCGTGCGCGAGTCCGACTCGCACTTGGCCGATTTTTCTTTTATTTTTTTCATGTAACTTATCCTTGGTCTTCCCCCTCTACCTTTCCTTCCATGATGTTATTAAATTAAAGCGTCATGTCGTACAAGGTGACCAGTCATTTTCCCTCTCCTATTCTCTATCGTGACACACACGTCAAAAGATACTTACTACTTATGAAATGAATGCCAGCAGCAAGCCTCTTGAACATGTACCGAGGATTCTTGAAGGTGTAGACGGAGAAGCTGCATCCCATCGTCATCACGAAGAGGCCAATGATGCCGAATGACGTCATTGTTCGCACCAAACCTGTATCAGTTTACACGAATGTATAGTACAAGGTGGACTGATGACCTGGTAAAGGTCGCGGGAGTCCGCTGGAGGCGGGTGGCACAGGACCGGCCATTGTGGCACTCTTTGGGGGAGGCATATGGCCAGCAGTGGACGTCTTTCGGCTGATATGATGATGATGAAAACCTACCAAAATTACATTTGTAGTACTGAAGGTGACTACTAGTGGGGCAGTTTCACGTGATAATGTAGACACGCTGCACCAACTGCACCAATCGCTAAAATCACTTTATTTGTATTTTGATACCTAATCTTTTTACAAAGTTTTAAGTCTCTAGCTCAAAATAAAAGTTTCTCCCATACAAACTTTGCACCCCTATTTTACCCCCTTAAGGGTGGAATTTTCAAATTTCCCTCCTTATCCTTAGCCCACGTTATAAAAGCAACCTACTGTGAAAAAATCAACTCTCTAAGATTAGTAGTTTCGGCTGTGTATTGATGAGTGAGTGAATATGTCAGTCAGGAAATAGGCATTTATATGTATAGATAGATGTAAGTATGTAAATATGTAAGTATGTAAATATGTTAGTATGTAAATATGTAAGTATGTAACTATGTAAGTTGTCCGTCAAAATTTGCAATTTATTTTTCAGTCATTTCCCGTTGTCCAATTGAGCTGAAATTTTGCAAGCATATGTAAATCGCATGACAATGCAATATTATGATGACTTGGAGCTGATCTCATGCTGGAGCTGGAAGGTGGCCATAGGAACTCCGCAATAAAACGACACAACCCCATCAAGTTTGGGCTCGTTAGAATCGTTTTAATGAGTAGTTGATGATGATATGCAGAAAAGTACAGTCGGCAATAAAAGCTTGTACCAGAAATGAAATTTTTGAAAGAAACTTAAATATTATAGAATTATAGGTATATAATTATTATCTCGGGATCTAAATCACTTAGAATCACAAACTTGATGTCTAAATATAAATATTTGGGGTCAGGGAATTCAACTAAATATTTTTTAGGGTCGCGTTCCCAAAGGATCTACCATACGGAACCCGTTACCAAGCCTCCGCTGTGGGTCCGTCTATCTGCAAGTCAGTAATCGCTAGACTGTTAACTTTATTATACTTAATTTATTTGTAATAAATTCAAATTTCAACTAAGGGATATCATTTATTTACAACAATTAAAAAAACATGAAACAGAAAGTTAAAAACTAACTAAACCTAACCTAAACTATGTGAACCTAAACTACTATATACACATATTTCCCCCAAATCGCTGCCACTAGGCAGAGTACCCATTTGTAATTATATTAGATATAGTCATACATAGTCTGCGGAAATTTCAAGTGTCTATCTATAACGGTTCTAGAGATAGATCGTTTGTAATGGGCGAGAGAAAAAACGCCTTAAAATGACTTTCAATGTATGGGAGCACTGTTTAATTTTTATTTTTTTTTATTTTTATTAATCTTAGTTATAACAGCAATAGAAATACAAACACTGTAAAATTTTAACAGTCTAGCGATACTGACACGCAGATAGACGGACCCCAAGGCGGAGGCTTAGTAACAGGGTTCCGTTTGGTATCCTTTGGGAATTTGAATTTGACCTTTAAAAATATCTAGTTGAATTTCCTGACCCCAAATATGTATACTTAGTTACCAAGTTTGTGATTCTAAGTGATTTAGAACCCGCGATATTAATAGTATACCTTATAATTCAAAATGACCCCCATAGTGGAGGCAGTTATGAAGTTTACCCCAATTTTTTTTATTAAGCTATGTGCCTCATCATATATACGTTCCTTGAGTAATTCTAAGCATTTCTAGTCCGGGAAGTAATAAGAAACGTGAGGCTAGTCGGGAAGGGGGTGGGGTGGGTTACAAAGATTGGCGCCAACAGTCGTCAAAAAAAATCTAATCTCGTCCTGGTGGCTACTAGGGCAAGTTTGGTATCATTATCATATAAACCAAAGTCGTAGGATTCATTGCTGATATTAGTTTTTTTCAGTTTAATAATAATTTTACAAGAAAAACGTAAAAAAGTGAAAATGTTGGTAGGAGATTTTTGCTTTGGGACCTAATAAGTATTGTATAGTGACAACAAATATCAAACAAAAATACGATAATAAAGCGCAACTCATGCAAATTTTAAAAATATACCCTTTTTATAATGTCCTATGTGTAAAAAAATTAAATGATCGTAGCGCGGCTAGCTGGACTCGCGCAAGGCGGCGTTTATCTTACAAGTTGGACGACTACGATTATCTGGTTATGCTTACTGTGTTAAATTTTATGATGCCAAATAAAATACATAAGAATGAAAATTGTTATGATCTATTTTGTAGCGAATGACGTAAGAACGACTCCAAGATTTAATATTTTAGCTCAAGCCCAACAGTCACCGAATGCAGAAAATATCTATTTACGAAGAGGCACGGACAGCTAGAAAACATCCCTCCAACGGAAGCCGCTCTTCGCCAGCACACACTTCAGGCAATATGTCAAGAAGTCCATGTCTGGGGACAAGCCTTGGTACCTCTCCAAAAGCTTCCTATTCCTTCTTCTTGGCGCTGGAGAATGGACTCCTGTTTGGTCAGATTTACCAGATGTCGCAAGTGTGTGCCTGCCATTAAAAGAAAATTGAAGTGCACAGAAGCATGTATTTGTGCAAGAAACTGCGGACATTAAATTGTTTTATAAAATTATTTAGAATGTATTTTATTTGGCATCTTAAAATGTAACAAAGTAAGCATATATTTAAGCAGATACCCGTAGTCGTACTCGACCATTTTGTAAGATAAACGCCGCCTAGCGCGAGTCCAGCTAGCCGCGCTGCGATCATTTAATATTTTTTTTCACTATGTTTTTGCATAAGGATAGTATAAAAAGTGTATTTTTTTGAATTTGCATGAATTGCGCTTTATTATCGTATTTTTTTTTAATATTTTTTGTCACTATACAATACTAATTAGCTCCCAAAGCAAAAATCTCCTGCCAACATTTTCACCTTTTTACGTTTTTTTTGTAAAACTACTATGAAACTGAAAAAACTAATATCATCAATAAGTTCTACGTCTTTGGTTTATACGAAAATGATACCAAATTTGCCCTAGTAGCCACTAGGACGAAACTAGATTTTTTTTAAAGACGAGCCATCTTTTAACCCACCCCTTCCCGACTAGCCTCACGTTTCTTATTGCCTCCCGGACTAGAAATGCTTAGAATTATAACAACATATATGATGAAGCACATAGCTCAATAAAAGTACATTATTGCCGTGGCCGGGAAGGAGGCAATTGCAGGCTGAGTATTTTGTTTAAACGGACGAGCTTGCGAGTCCGTTTAATTATAATACGAGGCCTGCAATTGCCATTCCGGCTGAGGCTAATATAGTGCTTTTCTCAAAAATGGGGGAATAAAAAAGACTTAATTGAAATCAAGCGTTATTATTAAATATAAATTAAGGATACTGCAAATTACATAAAATTAAACGTCATATTTTTTTTTTAAACAGAATCGCAAGTGTATTTTTCCACCGAAAAACGCAATCTTTTTATGACACATACAAAAATGTCGCGTTTGCAACAGAAAAATACGACTTGATTTGGCTGAATACGACCTGTGCCGTCTTTTATATGCCAGTTTCTACTTTTTAAAAAGTTTGGTACTCGACAAATAAAGGAATTCATACATATGTAACATTCCAGGCGGCCTGCAATGTTTTTTAATTTTGATCTGGCCTTAAACTTTACACTTTACCTTCCAATATGTAGCGAGTTATGTTCACTTTGCGGGCCATTTTTGCGAAAAAATGTTTTGGGTTATGTATGGGAGCGATGCATAACTTCCTCCACTACCATAAAGATGGCTGTCGGAGGAGTTGGTTCCTGTCAAAAACTTAAAGCTATGTACCTAACTAGTACCTGAAAAAAAATTGGTATATGTCACTCTGTATATTTCATTGATTAATTATGAAATCGAACACGCAGTTTTCAGTGTGCATAGAAGTAACTTTTTTAAAAAAGCGAACGTTTTTTACCAAATCAAAACAGTAAATATGAATAAAACTTCACAAATTTTGATACTATCGACATAATATGTCCAAAAAAGCCATTCCCGACGATTGTTGCATCTGGTTTTCTCATGCACGGAAAGGCATAAAATGCCTACATGAATGAAGGCATATCATTAAACTTACTTGGTATTTCACTGTGGCGCAAGTAAGCCGGATCGCGGAACTTCACCTCAAGCGGTTGGGCCAGGTAGTTTGTACATACTGAAACAAAATCGAAATATGAATGCGCTTGGCTACATATAATATAATTTCCAAGTTTATCTTTTTTCATAGAAATTATTAAAAACCAGGCACTTTAGCTCAAATTCTCATTAGATATTTATTGATTTTGTTGTAGGTAAACGGTCTCTTTCTCTTACATTAAAAACTCGACGACTTTGGTAAGCAACTTGTTAATCATAGACTAGCTGCCCTTGAGATAAGATGAGTTTCTGTCAAAAATTACATTTATCTATCCAAATATCATAAACCCTTCATGATGCGTTCAAGACCACCATAACCACCATAAAAATATACGTTTTCTTAGGCACTGGTTCCACTGCCGGCTACAGACTATAAGCTATCGGCGATTACTCGGCCAAGAAACGAACAAAAGATAATTAGCTCAAGTGTAAATAAATTTATAGTTCATCGCCGGTGGTGTGAACAGCCAGCTATAAACTATAAATATAAATTACCTCAGTAAAATATTTCATATATATATTATATAGCAACTTGTACCGATGGAAGAGCGGGACTACCTGACACAAGTATTTATTTACTTACTAGGTAGCCCCAAAGGACCTTTGTAAAAGAACAAAACTTATGAAATAAAAAAAAAATCATTGCCATTTTAATTTTTCATAACTCTCTCTTTTATTTACACGAAAGCGATTATCTTTTGTAATTTTCGTTTCTTGAGCTAGAAAATAGCCGATAGCTCATAGCTTACTCGCTCGTGGTGGGACCAGTGCCTTAGAACAAATTTCTTATCTGTGAAAATGTTATAATTGCTAAATAATAACATCGAAATCGATAATATTATTTTATTCAAATTTCGAAAATCTCTGAAAAACAAAGAAGTTTGATTTGACCTATATTCTAGTGTCAGTCGAGATGACGTTTAGTTCGAAATTAATTGTCAATTTGCATACAAATTTGACAAATGTCGCACGTAAGTAAGATATCGAACAATATGACAGTTGGATGCGACTCTAGTTTGACTCTGAATTAAAAAAAAAACTATAACACCTGCCAGAAAACAACGCTGCGATACCGGTCATAATATGCGGCTCCTGAATGCATCATGGAAGCTTATGATATGTGGATAGATAAAGTAGTGTAGTAACTGTACATAATTAGGCATTACAACACTGGTGTGATGACTGGAAACCCACACTCGTGTTTAATGCCCTTCAATATGTACAATCACATAAACTACTATTTTAGTACAAGCTTTCATTGCCGACTTAACTTTTCTGTATACGATTCGAACTTCTAACGAGCCCAAACTCAACGGGGTTACGTCGGTTAAGTACTGAATTCCCATGGCCACTTTCTGTCTCCATCATCAGATCAGCTCGATGGTATAATAATATTGAATTGTCATCCGATCCGGATCCCAATTGGTTGAAGATATCTGCTTCAAAATTAAGTTGCAAGATTCCACCCGAACAAACATAGTTGGTTACAATCAAGCAAGGACACCAATATGTATACACCACAAAGTCTCAAAAATATAAACACATACCTTGTTTCTGCAGCTATAGGGTTATAGTATTGTTATATTTGTATACCGCGCGGGTAGATCTAACTCGCCAGTCGGTTTTCGAGCATTAAAAGTAGCACATACGTGTCCTGTGAATTTGGAGTTTTATTAGTACTTCCCGGCCAGGACACCACAAATGGCGACGAGAACGATACCTATGTGTGCAAACTATAGTTTTTTTCAATTAATGGTTAAAAGAAATGGCCACGACTAGTGCAAACGTAATGTTCGGCGGCAGTCTCAATTTTGACCATCGGATACACGAATGGAGAATTTTCAAGAGTAGGCTGTCACAAGTTAATGATATTACCGGAGAAACTGACAAGGCAGGAGTGAAACGGCGGGCCATATTATTAACGGCCTTATCAGAAGATACCTGCCGCATTCTTCGGGATTTAGTGTCACCAAAGGATTTGGACAATACGGAGTTCAATGTCTTATTGGAATGTCTCAACACTCACTTTACGCCAAAGAAGAGTACCTTTGCGGAACGTTACACTTTCTACAGGGCGGAACAGCGACCTGGCGAGGAGTTGACGGACTGGGCGGCGCGAATGCGAAACTTAGCCCAGCATTGCGGGTTTAAGAGTTAACTCGATACTGCCTTACGTGACCGATTCGTCTTAGGGTTAGAAAATATAAGAGAGACAGAGAAGTTATTTGCTGAGAGTATTGATACCCTGACGTTTAACAAAGCTTTGGAACTAGCGCAAAGTGTTCGGTGTGCGAGATTGGCTTTGAAAAAAACACACTTGACGGTGCCCGAAACTCCAGTGTTTACCGTGCATGCATCGCGGCCGCAACAAAAGTCCCGTACGGGCGTAGAATGCTGTGAAATTTGTGGCTATAAGAATCATACAAGAGATCAGTGTCAGTTTAGTAATTATACATGTCAGAAATGTAAGCAAAAGGGACATTTAAAGCGAATGTGCAAGTCAAAAGTGGGACTCAATAATTATATTACGGAGGACGATAACGACATCGTACAAGGTGAGAGTGTTTATAATATTATAAGTATTATAACAGTTAATGGTGAACCAATGCAACAGCTGGTCACGATAGCGGACGAGCCTATTAGGTGTGAGATTGATAGTGGGAGCGCGGTTTCGGTTTTGCCTCACGAAATCTTCGATAGGTATTTCTCAAAATACGAGTTAAAACCGTCAATGGTCGTATTGAAGTGTTATAATGATAGTAAGTTATCCGCTATAGGTACAGTTCCTTTGCCTATCACTTATGACGGTAAAACAAAGCAGATCGTGTTCTTTGTTATTGAGGCAAGCGATAAGCGACCTACCTTACTGGGCCGGGATTTTCTAAGTAGATTACAAATATGTAGTTTGAACGTTAATAATTTAGTAGAGGATGACTTACGTTCTAAGATAATGGCTAAGTATTCTAAGTTATTCGCGGACGAACTGGGGCGATTTAATAAATATAAGGTGACCTTAAAGGTAAACAGATGTTCAGTTACGGTTTTTCAAGCCCCGCCCAGTGCCATTGCCATTGAAGGGTAAAATAGAAGCAGCAATATAGCGTATAGTTGAGTTAAGGGTACTCGAGAACGTACGAGACGTAGCCACACCGATAGTGCCTGTATTACGTGCCGACGGAAATATTAGACTATGTGGTGACTATTCGGTAACCTTAAATAAGGCATTATATGTTGATAACTATCCCGTGCCACGCAGTGAGGACCTATTTGCTAAGCTGTATGGGGGGGAATAGTTTTCAAAAACTAGATCTCTCTAGGGCATACAACCAGCTGGAACTCGACGAGTCACGTAATTTAACCTGTATTAACACCCATAAGGGCTTATATCGCTATAATAGATAAGTGTTTGGTTTAAAAAATGGGCCGTTTTTATTTCAACAGACATTGGAAAGCTTGTTAGGTGACATCGAGGGAGTATGCATATTTATCGACGACATCCTTGTAACAGGGGAAAATCGGGATGTTCACATTAAAAGGTTAGAACAGGTTTTGAGCCGCCTAGAGGACGGAGTCTTAGTAATAGGGTCCCGTTTTACTCTTTGAGTACGGTACCCTAAAAACCAATGCGACGCCGACGTTCTATAATTCTATTGTCATATAACATTCATGATGCTATAGACATTTTTATAGAACCTTACTAACCCTGATCTCCTCTACAGTACAGAATTGTCAGAATAATTCATACAACAGTGCACCGAAAGAGCACAGTGCACTACGAGTGTTGTATTATACTGCTTATTATTGCCTGCCTACTGCAGTTTTAGCTGTCTTTGTTTGTATTAACGTGTGTTCCACCGAAGCGGTTAAGATTTTTTTTCAGTTATTTTTCCGTACTCGGGTTACAGTATCTTGAACTCTTTATAAATGCTTGTTACGAAATAATTTTCTCAGTCACATTATTCGACTCATTTCTTAGGTGTGTGCTCCTCGGCTGCGACCAAAAAAGAAACTTTTGTAACGTCGGAACTTTTGCGTATTTCACTTTGTTAAACGCCTACTGCCAGTACGTACGAACTGGATTCTTTGAACGTACGGACAATATACGTATAAGCGACAGAAACTGCCAAAAAATGTTGGCAAAACTTGCAAGAAATTGCTGCGTTGAAAATTAATAGGAATTTCATTGCTAACGTGCTTTGTCATGTTATATTTTATGTACTTACTGCTGTGGCCAAATTTCATAATAATAATATTTATTCACTGGCGAAACGTTAACCAAATACAGATTACGAAATAATTAATTAATACATTCACAAACTAATAATTAAACTTGACGACAACAACTAACATTTAACATTATTCATTATTCATAATCATTGCTGGGTCCCTCCATCAATGCAATAAGGCAGCTGGTAAGCAAATGCGAGAGCTATGCAGAGCAACATGGCCTGAGGTACAACTCTAAAAAGAGTGAAGTTGTTATATTTAAAACAAGTAAATATAACCCGACAGTTGTGCCTCCGGTAGTGTTGGGCGGCGTTGCTCTAAAGGTGGCAGACCAGTTTAAATATCTGGGGCATATGGTCACGCCGGACTTGAGAGATGATACGGATATAGAGAGAGAGAGGAGGGCCTTGGCCGTAAGAGGCAACATGATAGCCCGCAGGTTTGCTCGGTGCACGAAAGAAGTTAAAGTCACATTGTATAGGGCTTATTGCCAGACCTTCTACACCAGCAGCCTGTGGGTGAGTCATACGCAGCGCACGTACAATACGCTCAGGGTCCAATATAATAACATATTCAGGATGCTGATGAAACTGCCGCGACACTGTAGCGCGTCGGGTATGTTCGCAGAGGCGCACACTGATGGCTTCCACGCCATCAGAAGGAAGAGAGTTGCGTCTCTGTTGAGCAGAGTGCGCGGCAGTTCTAACACCATCCTGAATATGTTTGCTGAGCGCCTGGACTGCCCGATGACAAAACACTGGGTAAAGATCATCACTGGCCAAATAAGGTAATGATCTTTGCCCAGTGTTGCAAATATGTAATATTAAGTGAGTGTTTGTGTCGATTGTTTTATTATTATTATTGCTTTTGTTTCCTTGTGTTAAAATATGGGTATTTGCCTGAAATAAATCAATTTTATTTATTTTTATTTATTTATTTATTATAATGAATAATGTTATACAGTTGTTGTTGTCATGCTATTACAGCTTTACTGGCAAGAAGCGGCATAGCACTGAACAAATGCCCAGGCATTCGCCCAATCGGCATCGGTGAAATACTACAACGCATTATTGCAAAAGCCATGGCCACCACAACAGGACTCGACGTTCAACTAGCCTGCGGTTCTGATCAGCTCTGCGCCGGCATAAAAATGGGCATTGAAGGTGGAATTTATGCTATGACTAAATGTTTGAATGAAGGCGAAGATGATGAAGGCCCCTTTTAATTGATGCAGCTAATACCTTTTTTAACGCACGTAGTCGCCCAATCGCTCTTTGGAATGCTAGAGTCTATTGGCCCCGTTACGCAATATTTCTTTTTATAAGTTTCTGTCAAAAAATTGATTTTTGGTACAAGCTTTTATTGCTGACTGTACTTTTCTGCATACCATCATCAACTACTCATTGAGCCGATTCTAACGAGCCCAAACTCGATGGGGTTGTGTCGTTTTATTGCGGAGTTCCTATGGCCACCGTCCAACTCCAGCATCAGATTAGCTCCATGTCATCATAATATTGCATTGTCATGCGATATACATATGCATGCAAAATTTCAGATCATTCGGTTGACAGGAAGAGGGTGAAATTTCAATTACTTTTGACCCAAGAAAAAATAAAACAAACGGGGTGAGCTAAATAATAGCTTGTAAAAACGTATAGAGGATATGCAGTCATTTGTTTATCAGGCTCGAACGATTTCATGTTAACCTTTTGAACGCCATTATTTACGAACTAAAGTGTCACTGACACGCCAACCTTCTTTCCATAAGAGAGTGACTATGGACCTTATGAAAGACAGACGGTCACAGAAGGAACAGTTAAAGGCGTTCTTGGCGCTGCGGGCACGACAATACACGACGCCTTTAGGCGTTCTTGGCGTTCAAAGGGTTAACAAAAGAAGGTACAACAAAAGGTTACCCTTTGGCAATGATATTGTATGCTGTTGGAGTTTTGGCCCTGCAAAATAAATACAAAATTGGTACGCTGATGCCTGCGCCTGTTTTGGTAAACTACATAATAATTATAAAAGACTGGCTAGGAAAACATTTTCTGCACTCTACACTTCTCTTGAATTTGTCGAAGTGTAAAAATCATATCCGTTGTGGAACGCTGAGCACGGAATCCACACTGACTTTCGGGATACACGCGATCGGCTAGTTGCTGTAGCCTTGACAATACTACACGACCGAATAACTTGCCCACGATACTAAGGAGAGAAATACCGCGGTAATTGTTGCAATCGCCGCGGTCTCCCTTCCCCTTGTACAGCGTGACGATATTCGCATCGCGCATATCCTGTGGGAATTTACCTTCCTCCCAGCATTTTCACAACAAACTGTGCAGAATTGGACCTACACACTCAAGCTTTATGATGTCAGCTTGAGTACCATCGCTGCCTGGACTCTTCTCGCGTTTAAGCTGTTTTACAGCCGTGTGAAATTCCTCTATAGAGGGTGGAGATTCTAGCTCGATCCAAGCTGCTAATTTAGGCGTATGCTCTAAGGCCTCTGAGTCAATAGAAATCGGGTTCGAATAGAGTGCGGTGTTATGTTCCACCCATCGTCCGAGTTGGCGGCAAGTATCGGTTATGATAGTACCGTCCGCTTCTTTAAAGCCCCTCTTTTTAGTCACAGGACGTAGAACCTGTTTGATGCCTGAATAAACACCGCTGAAGTTACCGGCGTCCACGCACTTCTGAATATTGGTGCACACATTCGTCCAGTACATATTTGCACAGTGTCGTGCATTACGCTGAAGAGTAGACGTGGCGTTTTTAAGTTCTTCCCGCGTTTCCGGAGAAGACATCACGCCTCTGATTGTTGCGTTCGTTGATCTGAACAAGGCCTTCGACACCGTCAGCAGGAAAGGGCTTTATTCCGTATTAGAACACATTGGATGCCCACCAAAACTCATGGGTATTATAAAGTCCTTTCACGAGGGTATGCAGGGTGCGGTGGTGTTCGATGGCACCATGTCTGACCCGTTCTTCATGCGCAGAGGTGTTCGTCAAAGCTGCGTACTGGCGCCTACCCTGCTTGGTATATTTTTCTCGTTACTGCTAAAAACCGCTTTCGGTAACGACCAACAGGGTATCCATCTCCATACAAAGGCTGACGGAAAGCTTTACAATGTTTCTCTCCTAAAGTCAAAGCAAAAGCGAGACGATTTATTTGTTGACAGCTTGCTGTTTGCTGACGATGCAGCTTTCGTCGCCACATCGCAGTGCGAGCTCCAAACCATGATGTATAAGTTTTCACATGCCTGCGCTCTATTTTTCATGTCCATAAACGCCCGGATAACTGTTGTGCTGGCTCAAGGGTATGCGATAACACCGAAAATTCTGCTGGATGGCACGCCGATGGAGTCAGTCGACAGGTTATGCTAACTCGGGTCGACTGTGACTAGCAATCTTTCATCGGATGCAGAAATCGATGTTCGGATTGGAACAGCAGCGACAATGTTTGGGAAGTTAAGTACAAGAGTATGGCAGAATAAACATCTAACCAGGAAAACCAAGATAGTTGTATATCAAACTTGTGTCCTTAGCATACTCTTGTACGGCGCTGAGACCTAGACATCGTACGCCAAACACGAACGTAGGCTTAACACCTTTCATATGCGCTGCATCCGAAACATCTTGGGCATACACTGGAAGGACAGGGTCACAAACCAGAGGGTGCTTGAGGTTGCACAGCTGCCCAGTCTCTTTTCGCTGCTTAAGCAGAGACGCTTACGCTGGCTGGGGCATGTGCATCGAATAGATCCATCGCGTTTGCCGCGGCGTGTTCTGCTTGGGGCCGTAGCTGATGCCAAAAGAAGCGTAGGCCGGCGGATGCTGCGGCATAAGGACTGTGCCAAGCGAGATATGCACGCATTCAACATCCCGGTTCACAAGTGGGAGGACCTTGCCGTGGACAGGGACAAATGGCGCAAACTGGTGTTCGATGGTCGTCAAGTTCATGATGAAGCGTGGTTTAAAACACTCGCAGTAAATCGAGCCAAGCGGCATCAACGTGTACAGCCATGGAAGACGTTGTCTCCTTTCTTAACACTGCTTGTATAGTCTGTAATAGACTTAAAGGTCATTGATGATGATTATGGGGTTTTGGACCCTGCAAAATATATACAAAATTGGTACGCTGATGCCTGCGCCTGTTTTGGTAAACTAAATAATAATTATAAAAGACTGGCTAGAAAAACATGAAAGAAGGCCCAAAATACGGTTACTTCCGGGAACCTTCTAAAAGCTATATCATTGTTGAAAATAACTCAAGCAAAGAGGCTAAGAGACTATCCACTCACTTGCTTTCGGATTTGAAAAAAGGTAGCCTAAATTGCTTTAATTTTTTTCTTACTAAGGCAGCTCATACTTCGCTTGGTAATAATAATTTAGGGGTGCACGAAAATGGTAGCTGTGGCTACCACAAGCAAGTGAGTGGCTATTTGGGAATCTAGGATTTTTAGGTGGTATTATGGTAGTAAAAAGTTAATAAATGGACTGTGTTAAACTATTATCAAGATTAAGCATAAAACACCCACAACTTGTACATACAGCCTTTACAAAATCACGCCAATGTAAGTGGATATACCCACAAATAGTAATGGATAAAACTGATAAAGAATTCAACCTCACAACAATTTTTTTTTTCAACCCCCCAGGTTGCCTATTGGACACTGAAACTTACGCGTCATTGCTTTAACTATAAGCAGAATACACAATTCACAGTCGGCAAATGAATCAAAATAAATGAATGTCAAGAATTCGTCTCTACCGGGCGCTTATAAACCACATGCTTAGCTATAATTGGAAAACTAAAAAAACCCAACTGAAATAGAACACCGGCTATATATAGGTCATTGAGTGTGCACATTCTAATGGAATATAAGAAGCAATACGGTTTAAGTGACGCTAAAACTTGATATCACAGAAATATACTGTATGAACTTGTGACCTATGATCTCATCACCATGATTCTAATTCATAGCCTCTTATGCCTGTTTAGTCCAGAAATTATCTGTGATGACGCTCTAAGCTCCAATCTGAGTCGATTTTAATCTACGTAAGCCCCACTGTTATTTTTATTGCGAGTAATCACTGGATATTAATGGGTCTCTATTTTATTGGGCTATTATTGAGATAAGAGAGCACAATGGACAAATAATAATTAGGGAGCCGAACTGTCGTGGTCGGTAGGCTACTATTTATTGAAATACTAGCTGTTGCCCGCGACTTCGTCCGCGTAGAACTTTTTATCGTCTTAGAAAATGATTTCTCTCAATACAAAATTTGAACCCTCTTTTAGGGGATAATTAAAAAAAAAGTTGATGTTCATTTTCTAGTTTGTGAACAAACAGTCTAAAACCAAAGTTAAAAATCTCATACTTTAAAAATGCCTTGAAATACTCAAACTTTGAACCAATTTTAACACTCTTAGGGGATGAATTTGGAAAAACTCTGAAATCGGTTTTGTAGTCTTTTAACGTACAGAATAAGACCGAAGTTAAAAATCTCTTACTCACACTTTAAAATTTTATTGCTCGCCATTTAAAATTTGAACCCCCTTTTAAACCCCCTTAGAGGTTGAATTTTTCTAATCGCTGAAAGAACTTTTTTCGTAAACTTTTAAGTCTCTAGCTCAAAAAAAGTGTTGCCCATACAAAGCTTTCTTAACCCCCTTAGGGGTGGAATTTTCTAAAACTCTGAAAGTACTTTATTATTAATTTTAATAAGTAACATTTTGAATAGTTTTAAGTCTAGTAAAAAAAAAAGTTTTTCCCACACAACACTGGCTACCCTTCTTAAGGATCTTAAGGATCCCCTTAGGGATGGAGTTTTCTAAAACGCTGAAAGTTCTTTTTTAGTATTCTAATAAGTAATCTTTTTGCAAAGTTTTAAGTCTAACTCAAAAAAAAGTGTTGCCCATGCAAAGCTTGCTCTCCTTTTTAACCCTATTAGGGGTGGAATTTTTTAAAACGATTTGTGTTCTTTTTTTGTATTTTAATAAGTAATCTTTCTACAAAGTTTCAAGTCTCTAACTCAAAAACATAAACTTTCCCTGATAAAAACTTTGCACCCCTTTTTATCCCCCTTAGGGATAGATTTTTTTCAAAACGCTGAAAGTCTTTTTTTTTTGTATTTTTATAAGTAATCTTTCTACAAAGTTTTAAGTGTCTAGCTCAGAAAAAGTGTTCCCCATACAAACCTTGCACCCTTTTTTAACCCCCTTAGGGAATGATTTTTGTAAAACGCCGAATGTAGTATTTTTCATGTTCTAATAAGTAATTTTTCGTCAAAATTTTAAGTCTTTATTAAAAATAATATGTTTTCCCCATACAAACTTTGCACCCTATTTTACCCCCTTAGGGGTGAAATTTTCCAAAACGCTGAAAGTACTTTCTTTGTATTTAAATAATCTTTCTACAAAGTTTTAGGACTCTAGCTAAAAAAAATAGTTTCCCACATACAAACTTTGCACCCCTATTTTAGCCCCCTATGTTTAGGGGTAGAATTTTCTAAAACGCTGAAAGTACTTAATTTGTATTCTGATGACTAATCTTTCTACAAAGTTTTAAGTCTCTATTTAAAAAAATATTGTTTCCCCCATACAAAATTTGCACCCCTATTTTACCCCCTTAGGGGTAGATTTTTTTAAAACACTGAATCTAGGTACTTTATTTGTATTCTAATGAATAATTTCTCTACAAAGTTTTAAGTCTCTATTTAAAAAAAAGTAGTTTTTCCCATACAAACTTTGCACTCTATTTTACCCCTTTAGGGGTAGAATTTTCTAAAACCCTGCCCAGCTAGCACACTAATCGGACATATATTTACGTTCGGACGTATAACTTTATGATTGTGCCCATTTTTACGTTACTTAGCTAACATGGTAACCTCGCAGCATATATTTATGCCATAGCGTAAAATATACGTAGCAAAATTATTACATTCATTTCATTCGTTCAATAGTAGTCTATGGTTAGAAGCCCATTATAATACTACCTAATTAAAGAGTAATGATAGGCACTGCACAGTTTACTAAACAGTTGTTCTCCTGTATTAAGTTGTGTTATAATAGTTTTTTGTTTTTATTTACTTTACTCCCACCCCGCAAAAAGTTTGACGTAGTGGTTTTAAGTGATGAAGCGAGTACCAAAACACATGTAAGTTTATAATTGAATCAATCATATTTGTAAGTTTGTGTAATATATTTTATTACAACACAAGCAAAAAATCTTAATCATTGCGTTATTTATAGGTAGTAACCATGATCTAGCTAAAATTCAAAATGCTAGATAATTGTTTCAGAAGATGATAGGAGTTTTGAAACTGAAACCGTATGTGTTGTGACTGAAATCGGAGAAATCCTGCGAAAATTATATTGTTTTCATAGTGTTAAAATTTATCCGGGGTCTCGAGTCACCTACATAAAATTTCGTCCGTCAACGGTTCATATCGTCAAGTTTTATGTGCAAAATCAAGAGCATGTTAGCATTAGACGTAAAAAAATAGTTTTATGTGCAAGACATATAAATGGTCACATTTTACGTAGATGACGGTATACCATGTTAGCTCATTACGGTAAAATTGTATACGTCGGTTGTGGACATAAAACATGTGCATAAAAGTCGTAATTTTGCTAGTGTGCTAGCCGGGCTGAAAGTTCTTTATTTGTATTCTAATGACTGATCTTTCTACAAAGTTTTAAGTCTCTATTTAAAAAAAAAAAGTTTCCCCCATACAAACCTTGCACCCCTATTTTACCCCCGTAGGGGTGGAATTTTCCAAAACGCTGAAAGTGTTTCATTTGTATTCTAATAACTAATTTTTCTACAAAGTTTAAGTCTATAGCTCAAAAAAAAAAGGTTCTCCCATACAAACTTTGCACCCCCATTTTACCCCCTTAGGGGTAGAATTTTCAAAAATCCCTTTTTATCCCTAGCCCACGTTATAAAAGCAACATACTGTGCAAAAATCAACTCTCTAAGATTAGTAGTTTCGGCTGTGCGTTGATGAGTGAGTGAGTGAGTGAGTGAGTGAGTGAGTGAATAAGTCAGTCAGGACATAGGCATTTATTATGTATAAATAGATAGAAGATAATGAAACTCCCATTCAAATATCTCAAAAAATTATGAAGCTACATCCGTTTTAATGTCGCTTGTTAGAGTGAGAAAACGATGAGGGACTGTGACGTCAATATACTCGAGCGTCATAGTAAAAAACAATCGTTTCATATGAAGGTGCGTTTTGCGGAAAAGGGACAGAACATACCCCCTCTTAAAACTTTGGACTCTTATAACTTAATCATTACCTATATAACCTCTTGCTTTGTTTTTTTCTCCATTTGACTATATTAATTTTAAATTCTTTTTCGAGAAAATACATTATGATTATTTACCATATTTTCGATTCCTGAACTATTTACTATTTACCACGAACTTCGGAATTCGAAAATATTCGGGTATCTCTATCTCTATCGCACTAACCATACTCGAGTGACAGGGATGCTAATATATGAACATTGAGTATCGGTTTTCGTGGTAGCGCCGCAGGTACTTTGGCTGAATGCGCCGAGCGCGTGCCATTGTCATTCAAAAAAAACAAATTCGTGTTAATTATATTGTTCAAATTTGTTGATTTCATTTATTGAAATTACGACATAAAACGACATTTGCGCATATAAGTTCTCATATCAGAATCGAATATTTTTTTATGGTTTATATTTTAGCATTTGTCTCGTAAAGGCCTATCGTAGACGGGATTTAAATTATTAATAAGTGAAAGGCAAAGCAATTCCGCCATTTTGACGAAAATTTGACGGTTCTTATAGCTGACAGTTGGAGCAGCGTTTGATTTCAATAAAAATAAATGAAAAATTAAATGAAGTCGTATATTTCGGAAAATTAATTAACTGTCGCAGTCGGATAAAAACTATCCTAAGTTGCAGCTAGAATAATAATGTACCTATATAAAATGTTTCATATTTTTCCGTTCATGGGATGCTGAGAACATTCGAACCGCGCAAAGCTTAGTTTCAAACTGGCTGATTCTTTTTTTAATTTAGAGATTTATTATAAGTGGAGATTATTCTCTGATCCAATGAATTTTTGGACATCTAGTCCATATAGTTAAAGAACTTTAACATTTAATGATGCGTCGTCCATACGCGTTTCATATTGAAATATTGTACAAAAACCGTTGTTCTTATTTCGTCTTGTTAAACTTTTTACTTAAGGTGGTTCGATTGCCAAACAAAGTGTTATTTGACATTCGCAGGCTAACGGCGTAATATTTTAAGAAACTTATGTAACAAACTTTCATCAATTGGCTTCCCATTTGCGCCAAATTCTTAATTTATAAAGGATAAATGTATAAAGTAGATTAATTTGAGAAAAATAGTTTTCCCAAAATATCACGTCCCAAACCAATTTCTCAAATTAATCTAGTTTGTACAAGTTTATTCTAGGAAAGTGGGAATTTGGCGCAAATGAGAAGCCAATTGATGAAAGTTTGTTACATAAGTTTCTTAAAATATCACGTCGTTAGCCTGCGAATGTCAAATAACGCTTTGTATGGCAATCGAACCACCTTAATAGTACTTTACTAACCTAGGGCGGTAAAACAAATAATATCTGAGATCGCAGGTATTTGACGTGATGCGTTTTGAGGTCTTTTTACTACATCCCGTGGTGAGTATAAAAATGTAGCCCTGGCAAGGAAGTGGGCTTTTCCGCACGCGTAGCGTTAATTGCCGCATTATAGCCAGGTGTGACGTAAATATTGTTATAGATGGGTCATTGTCAGATTTAGGTTCGCGTCTTTTCGGTGGACATTGTCAAAGTTAAGGGCTATAAAGCCTAATTTTTGGTTGAACTCTGAATCCGCATAAACGGCGTTGCCCCTTCTATAATTCTATGTGATAAAAACATATTATATGTGAGCGTAAAGCCCTTAACTATTGACCACCGGAAAGATGATTTTTGTTTTTGTGACTGACAATGACCCAGATAGGTACTAAATCAAACGCGATGTATTAAATTCCTTGCTACACATCACAGCGTCAACGTTTGTAACGTACCCTCGCGATTTATGTATCGTAGGTTCGTTCTGATTGATGCTGGCAGCTAACCACCATCTTCGCGGCTGTCGGCATCCGTCGCCATTTTGTTACGGGCCCGAACAGTAGCACGTTGTTTATTTGTTTACACGGCGTAACGCCGCGAAGATAGCCGTGGATTCAGCGTGGCGACTTGAAGCAACCAATGCGGTATTTTTGTCGGTGACTATAATTCACATTGTGTGGGCCGCGCTCGACAGAATGTTTATGTTTTGTGAAAATTTTGCAGATTTTGCTCCGCTACGAAACCGTCTTTCTGTATTAGTGTTCTAACACTTCTAACCTACCAATTATCAGTTTAAAAATACGTGCTACAAATTTGTACTACGCTTGAAAATAAATACGATTTTAGCTGATGGTGACAGCATTCATTTATTAACAATCTATATTATTTCTACGAATGTCATCATTGCATTAAAAAATATCAGGAGATAAATAAAGCTAAACAATAAATAAAATTGATGTGTTGCAGCACTCGGTGTGTGACGACGCAAGCGTGTAGGTACCTACCTACTAACTAAGTATCACACTAAGATCATATTGAAATGTGGAAAAATGCCAGGCCCCTAAATATTTCATCTGGCACTGAAAATTCACCATACATTCCTTTTCTAGAAGATACTTAAGGTGGTCGCTAGGTTACTTCTGGAACCAGCAATGTACGGAGAATTGTTGTTGTCAGGTGACCATTGTCAAGTTGGTGAAATTGGGGTCTGGAGTCTGGAGTCAGATTAATGCTCGACTTGGCGGCACTGCCGTGCGCCTCCGGATCTCATGTTCATAATTAAAGTAGTTATAAATCCAAATTAAAATAAATGATTAGTTGTTTGAATGAAATTTGGCACATAGATTATGATTAGGATTAAATCCTAGGATTTAATCCAGGAAATCATCTTACGACACCATGAAATTGGAGTAAGAAGTTGGTACGAGCATGTTTGTTGGGAGTTTATGCGGACAAATTCGCGGGCAAAAGCTAGTAATTGTAAAAAAAAATCTTGCTTTTTTTAATGAGGTATTACGTAAACAAAGACAGAAGAAACTACACATATGTAGGTACCTAAAGATAAAGTAAAAGAAGTTTTTCCCCGTCAAAGTATAATTGACGTTTAAAAAAAACTGTCTAATGCAATAAAGAGACTTATTTTTAAATTACATAGTTATAATATTTTACATTCAAGATTTAGTAAACTATGAGGTGTTGGGGGAAGCCCTGCGTCTACATGTTTTAAATTTACATTACATTGTGACATTGACTCAACATACGACTGAATTTCACCTGGCCTGTGGAGGTTCTTTCTTTATACTCTTACAGGTATTGCAACGCAGGTAAAACCTGCTTTTCCTGCGTTTTTTAGTCGTTCGCTATTACAATTTCGTAAAAGAAACATGCAAAACTAAAGTCGACGACAAGAAGAAATGCGCTCGCAACATTACAAAGTGCGCTATTTTAGCATATTGCCTGAAAGGAAAACATTGTATGTATAAGTGGCCCGACTCTCGCAAATGGGCCAAACAGGCGTCCCGGCGGGACGCTAAAACAACGCCGCTGTTAGCGTGTAACACTCAAAGAACTGGCCTTTTCATGAATAATAGACTTACTGCCCGCAAACGTACCATTCATTTATAAACATATGTGATATGAAACACGACCAACTGCCGGTTGTCGCAAAGCCTACAAATGATTAATTATATAGTGGGTAGTGACTCTGCCTACGAAGCTGGAGGTCCTGGATTCGAATCCCGGTCAGGGCATTTATTTGTGAGTTTATCACGAATATTTGTTCCTGAGTTATGGATGTTATATATGTATATAAGTATCTATATGTATGTATCTATTATATATATCATCGCCTAGTACCCACAACACAAGCCTTACTGAGCTTACCGTGGGCCTAGGTTGATTTGTGTAAGATTGTCCCGTAATATTTATTTATATTTATTTATTTATTTATCTAAATACAGCTGTCATACAAAATGGTAACTATTGTACGAATGCAATCCCACACTAGTGAACTACGAGATTTGAGATCTGGAATATGTTGAACTCCTGTTCCACTTAGAGGTCCTGTACATTTGCATACTGACAGCAGTAGTATAATATCAACTGTCTTCATTATTTAAAAAAAAACCTTGCTAATCATATAAAACTTAATTATAAGTATTTATACTTTGTCACATAGGATGCTATTAACACCAGTGTACGTAATATTTGGAAAAAACAAAACCTGAAAGCATATAGTGCACAGCACTACGGTGGTATCTATATGGTCCAGTCCCACCCTACCCCCAGGGGTATGGCTAGTTATGGTGGGTCTGCCATGCTATTTAAAAAAAAATCTATAAATCGGAAACTATCTAATTTTCTAATAGTTAATTGGCATCATATTGGTGCACTGTACGCTTCGCATTCCTTTCCATACTTAAGTGTTGCGTTGCCAAAATGACGGAGAGAGAACATTCCTTTCGTGTTTGCATCATTGTTAACACCAACGTCGTGCATCGTAAAACCGTCTATTTTAAACAATCGTTGAAACATCAGCCAGCATCATGATCATGATTTCATGACAAATGGTTACGGGCCGGGGGCACATTGTTGCTAACTCATGGAGCCCATTCCATTTCATGCTCAAAATATTATGGTGTAGTAAAAGTAAAAACCCCGATCGTTCGTTTAATACACTACTTATAAGTAGGGGCTCTGTGATCTGTAAAACACGCAAGTGTGTCGCAATTTTTTTTTCTATAAGTAATTTTCAAAAACTGAAAGGACAATAATAATCTATATAATTAACAAACTGCTCACAAAATTTCACGAGAATCGGTTGAGTACACAGTAGAGAACAGCCGGACATCTGGACATACCAACGAATTTTGTCCCAAGCTGAATCGGAGAACTTCGGTTGCATCGCTTTCGCTCGTCCAATTATACAATGCAAATAATTGGAATTTCTATGGTGCAGGAGAAAAATAAACTTTTCATCTAGGAGAGTCCCATGCACATTGTTAACCCTTTAAATTGTAATGATTCCTCATGTTAACAATTTTAGAAACAAAAATCTTGCTCGATGTAAAACAGAAGCTCTGGCGATCATAGACACCACCAGCAAAACAACATAATGACACTAAATAGACGTTGGCACTTCGGTTTTATTTAAGGTGGAAGTACTTCTCAAGTTTGGCGCTTGAAAGTTCCCAATTTAAGGTCCATTGGAAAATATCACGTTCTTTGAAAGCCGTTTCGTACAAATTAGAAAATAACTAAGACTGGTTTTCAGATATAATTATGACTCTTGACTAGGTATGTGATTCTTTACCTGATTTAACCGAATCACGATTAATCAAAATTTCCTCTACCTATAGAATAATTTACTTTAAAAACAAAGTTTTAACCGACTTCAATTCAGTACTCCGCCAAGCCACATGAACATTACCAGATTTCTTTTGCAATTTACCACATGAACTGATTTCCGAGAGGAAATGCGTTAATTATTAGAGAAAAAAACCAAATCAGGAAATCACTGTATGTGAGCCGATAATATTTGAGGACTTCCGTAGATTCCTCAAGGGTCTCAGAATTACCCTTGGCACTTCATTGTTTGCTATTTCAACTCAATCATATCAGAATCTGTGACGTACTTTTATAGTTTGAAATAGGTACATCATTGAGAAATTCCACAAGCCATCTGTGGTCTTCATCATCACTTCCACCATCACCAAATGTATGATTTCCGGGTGTAAATACACGGGTTATAATAGAAAATACCGAAATTACTACACGCGTGGCTTATATATTTGAAGAGTTCCCTCAATTCCTCATAGTTCCCATCATCCAACTGGGGTTATGAAAACAATGGGACCAATCTGGAAGCATATACTTTCAATTAAAAAAATAATTGTACGAATCGGTTCATAAATGACGGAGATCTGAGGTAACAAACATTAAAAAAAATACATCCGTATTGAGAACCTCCTCCTTTATTTTGAAAACGGTTAAAAAAACGAATCAAACGCGTTTCAACGATGGTATTTTACCTCATTTAAAAACTTACGAAAGACAATATCAATAAAACTTCCCAAAGTCAGGTATTTATCGAAATTTGACAAAAAAAAGCCATTCCCGAAGTCCGTCGACCGTCGTTTTCTCGTGGGCGGAAAATACTTGTTTGTGGTTAACTTACTCTTACAGAAGTAAGGTTAATAGGAGCATTAGGCAAAAAGGTCTGTTTGTTCTAGGATGGCAAATGGAATCACAGAACGCTAAAGTCGAAAAGTCTCCAAGGTCTTAACTTTGCCAGTTGTTCTAAACCCAGTTCGACTTTGAAGCTATTATTAAGGCCAAAAATACATAGCCGCAAATATCTTACGAGTAATATTTATGAACTCCACTCCCTCGCGTAAACATTGAGGTGAACAGTTAACCCTCTTACGTTAAATCTTACGTGTAGTTAAAGTAAACTCGTACACTGTTTAGTAGCTAAATAGTTGCTAATGCGTAATGATTTCTTTCGAGCTCTGCAGAAATAGATCTGATAACAAAGTAAACCAGCGGGTAGTAATGGACACGCCAAATGAGTTAAAACAGAAGGCGGAGTGAGAAAAATAAACCGAGATGTTTTACGAACCGAGAACACGCTGTATTAGAAAAGAAAAACATGCGCAAAATTAACTATTTATGTTCCGGAAAATCTTTCTACGGTTCCGAACTAAAAAGGTGAAAAAGGAACGCATATGGGGCGACTCTGTCTGTCCGTCTTTCCGTCTGTCATAACTTTAACACATTCACAGCCACGCTAATCTCGTAGCGCTACGCCGTAAGTAAGTAAGTATATGTGTCGTCATGGGCACTGAATGGGTTAAAAAGGTAACTCAGGAACTACTTATGCTTTGTATGGGAAATATTTCTATGTACCTAAATGACGAATATGGGGGGGATAATTCAAAGTTTAATTAATAGCGGGTATCATATGAAAGGGCTTTCACATTTCGAAACCGTCTTTTTTTTTTTTCTACCGTGGTTACATTTTGATTCGGTATTTCAGGCATAATAATATTTAAATAATTTAGGTATATAAGTTGCTGGACACCTAAGTACCTTGTCGTTTTCACTCGTTTGACAACTTTATATGGGCCATATGGCAGTTTAACACGGTACAAAGGTGTTCAGCCCCTTGTGAGGCTGACCGTACCTACATAAATATCAAGAATCATTTCTTAACTAAGTTTGTAATTTAACTACTTTTACCACGTTACCGCGGTAACTTTCACTATAGGCCAAGCAATATAGATCCAAAAAAAATATTTGAGTTATTAAATTCCCATAAAGCTGGAAATCGTTTTAATAATACCTTCATTTGGTCCTAAATGCATGTAAGTAATCCGAGTTTGCACCGTCCCAGGAGGTGTGCATAACTTTTGGGAGCCCAATAACAGCGAAATTTATGCTCTTTTTTCAGTTTTTTGCATGTGCACTAAAACAGTACCTACGACGGACAGAAAATGTATTCTATTCAATATTAAAATAAAATAAATAAATAAAATAAAAATCATTTATTTCAGACTAAAGTCCATATATGGTTAGTAAACAATGAAATCTTATTGCTAGTGTAAGTATGACATAAAAAGAGGGACATAACATAACTAAACAATGACTGCATGCAGTCTCTGCCAGCGGGTGAGCATGGGGCCATTTTCACGCTCCGTAAACACGCTCAGAATGCTGTTGGGGCTGCCGCGCAGGCGACGCATCATGGAGGCGCACCTCTTGCGCATTATCGCCGCAAAGCCGTCAGTTTGTGCCTCCGCAAACATACCAGAGGCACTACAAAATCGCGGCAACCCCATCAACACCCGGAATGCGTTATTGTATTGAACACGTAGGCCGTTGTATGCCTTTTGCGTAAAGTTGGTCCACAGGCTGCAAGTGTAAAACGACTGACAGTACGCTTTAAAAAGTGTAGTCTTTACTTTTACAGTACATCTCGCAAACCTGCGGGCCAACATGTTGCATCGGACAGCCAACGACCTACGCTCCCACTCAATGTCTAAGTTATCACTTAGGTCATCCGTCACCCAGTGACCCAGGTACTTGAACTTAGTGACAAATTTTAAAGGGACGTCGTAGAGTGTCACTAACGGTACAGTCGGATACGTTTTCCTGCCAGCTTTAAAAATCATCACTTCGCTCTTCTTCACGTTGTACCTGAGTCCATGGGCCGCAGCATACGACTCGCATATTTTTGTCAACCTCCTCATTGCGTCGATCGAAGGGCCAAGCAGCACCATGTCGTCAGCAAAACTTAAATTGTTGACGGTGACTCCGGTATAGGTACTGCTCAGCTCCTCGATGAGTTGGTCGACATACAAGTTAAACAGTTTGGGGGAAGACAGCCCACCCTGTCTGACCCCGCATACCAATTTATAGTCGCTGGATATTGAATTGCCCCACCTTACAAAATTATTTTGATGGCAATACCAATATTTGAACAAGGCTATCACTTCCCGAGGTACACTTGTCTCATTACGTAGCTTGTCCCATAAGATGTCATATGATACAATTAAAGAAGGTCAATGTATAAAATGTGAAATAAAATTTTTTATTCTATGGGTTTGTCAGCAGGTATATTTTTTTCAAAGATATGTCGGTCTTGAAAAGTCGCAAAATGGAAGTTTGCACCTAAAAGACAAAATTTTCTCAGTCTCTAACTTTTGATTTTGACTATACCACTGAACCGAATTTTAAGTTCAGATATACATTCGACGTAGAATTGACCCTCTTTAATATTGAATAGCATACATTTTCTGTCCGAGGTATCGTTTTTGTGCTACATGAAAAAAGAGCAAAAATGTATGCACACCTCCTGGGATTGGACAAACTCAGATTACACGTATTTGGGACCAAATGAAGGTATTAAAACGATTTCCATCTTTATGGGAATGAATTCCTCGAAAAAATCTAATTTGATTGGCCATGCGCTGCCGCTGTTAAGATTTTTCCAGAATATATATTTTTATTTATATTCGATACTAGGCTGCTGGGCCTGTCCCGTGGATAGATAAGATATAGCAAGGTATGGAATTTTACAAATTAAGTAGTACACAAACAAGAAATAATAAAAATAAAGAATAAAGACTTAAATACCTACTAGTAGAAGTAAGTGGAGTACGTGGAGTGTGGTACGTACACATTTTTGTGCATGCTTGTGTTTGTGCTTGTGTGTGTCTGTGTGCGTGTGAGTGAGTGTGTGTTCACGTGCATGTGTGTGTGTGTGTATGTGCTTGACAGTAAGCGTTATGACACTACCCGAAGTATGACTTCTGACTGTTCATAGTTCCAAGACAATAAGAACGTTTGTATTTTCTTTTTTGCTTCTTGGACGCTGCAATGTCTTAGTTCGATGGCTTTTGCAAATTCGTTATACATATACGGAAACAGAAACCTAGGAAATCGATTTGCGAATTTGGTCTTGACCATCGGAACTGGTACTTTTAAAACTCTTTTCCTGACCAAGTCCCTGTAGCATGCCAGGTTCAATGTTGCCTTATGCACGTACACGGCAGCACGCAGCAGGAATAACCAACGAACGCTAAATACCTCCGTTTCTCTATATAAGTCAGCAGTAGAATACCAGCGAGGCTTACGTAAGGACACCTTTAAAACTGCTCTTTGAGCTCTTTCGAGCGCTATGAGAGTTGTTTTTGCGACGCTTCCCCATGCAAGAATGCAGTAGTTGGTTATGGATTGGCACAGTGAGAGGTATACAGTTTTCAAAAGTTTTCCGCTAGCAGCCTCTCTTAATAACTTCATAGTGTAGACGAGCTTACGAATCCTAGCCGCTGTAAGAGAAATATGTTTTTTGAAATTGAGATTTTCGTCTAGCTCCAGAATTCATGGGCTCGTGGGTATGTTGTATGGAAGTTTGTTTGTGCTGAACCTTCAGTGCATGAATCAGACTTCCACTTAACCGGTTTTTTAAAATGAGTCAGTTTTAGAAAATAGTCCTTCATTGTTTTGGTTTTAGAGATGTTTTCAATGTGTTTGCATTTTGGCGCAAAATAAGGGTGAATTTTCATCAAAGATATGCGAAGCTGTGCTTTCATATATTTAACACATAGCTTTCTATCATGCAAGGTGTTAACATTATAAATGCAAACAAACATTTTAACTACAACTTAGAAAAGTTGAAAAACCCCCGACATTTGCATTTCAAAGTTCAATATCTCAAAAAAAGCTGAACCGATTTTTGTTCAAACATAGCTAAGAACCATCTCGATCACGTCACCTTTCGGATCAAAAAAACTGCATTCAAATCGGTCTATTGGTTTAGGAGCTACGATGCCACAGACAGACACACACACACACAGACACACAGACAGACAGACACACAGACACACAGACCGACAGACAGACACGTCAACCTTATAATTATAACACCCCTCTTTTTCCGTCGGGGGTCAATAAATGCAAACAAACAAAATAAATATTAAAAGATAAAGAAATAAATAATAAATATTTTTAAATGTTAGTTGATAAATCTGCCCTCAATCCTCCGATACTATCTATACGATCTAGACCCTATCTTGTTAGGTCGATAGACACTTACCCGTTGGCGAGGACATCATTTCCTCTTATCACGATCTATTCACACGTTTCGTGAACAACATTATCTTTAGTTGTGAACTCTGACAACCTTTTCCCCAACCCAATTTCTTGTAAAAACATCTTAAATTCATGAATTTTTATTTCATTTCATTTCATTTCATTTATTCCTTTATAAAACGTAATTTTACATGTCAATTTATATATCTTAAATAACATTATACATAATACTATCACATTAGGGTGACAAAGTATGTCTAATATTATACTTCGCGCCTCGTCCTCGAGATTAGTAACTGAAGATTTATAATACACATGTAGTAACGCCAGGTGTCACCACTCTCTGCACTTTAGTTTAGAGTTATTTTGATTTTTTTATTATTTCACTAGAGGGTAGGTCTGGATCCTACGCCCCACCCGTCCATCGTTCCGCCGGTCATACGCAATCAAGTGCTCGACCACTCCAGTCACTTCAATTAAATTCTAAGTTCTTGTTCGTGTATTCTCGCAAACTAAAACTCCTAAAACGTAAACGTACAATGAAATATAAAGACGATTTAGATCATTTAATACATAAAGTTCGTAAACTAGAACGTAAATTACGAGTTCGTAGTGAAAGTGCTTCGTTACAAGGTGATGAGGAGGAATTGTTTCCACGGGAAACAGGTACCATATTTAAGTTTTTTAAATGATTTGGCAATTACAGGGTATAACTATGTTTAGTCATACCTATCGTTTGCACCGGATTAGCCGTTGGGGCTCAATCACCGCAAGATTTATATATTGGCGATCAATTCATTGGGGATTGATACCTAACTAAATTGAAATATAAAACCGTTGTCACGTATATCATATATCAGCTGTATGCCTGATTTTATATCATAGAAGCACATTGAATGGTGTAATTGCATCTCGATTAGTCATTGGGGCTGAATCAACGCATGATTTATCGGTTGGCGTACAATTCATTGGGGATTGTCACCTAACCTTTTCGAGAAGATAACATGCGTTATCTAAGTGATAATAATCACCAAGTTAACTTTAACGGAAAGAGTAATCCGATCCATATTTGATAATAAGTGCACAGCAAATCAATAACTTATTTGCATTAATTTACTACCCATTTCTCAATTATGTTCATAATTTATAATTGGTCTACTATATTTTACACGCATTACGGTATCAAAGTGCGGTGCGGTGCGGTACGGTACAGTACCTAATACTTAATACATTATAACTTTCGCTCGGCAAGATGTCTTATATAAAATTATTCAGTTAACTTTAAAGTTCGATTAGATAAAAGGAAGCCTGTGCCCGGCAGTGGGACGTATATAGGCTGATTTCTTACTAAATATAAGGTGACAACGAAAAATCTATTCGTTCTCAGCGTCACCTGTTTTACGACCTGGTTATTTCCATATGAGGAATTACTGTACGACCCACTTGGGCCACTTGATCAAGACATTGACCAGCCTTATACTGCTGAGGAACATTACAATCCTGTTGGAGATGCACAAAAGCCCATTCTGGATCAAATAAAGCCTATCGAGGTTCAAACAAGCGTTCAGTATACACTGACCAGAGCGCTCCGGCCGTAGCAAGCACAAGCACCAGTGCCTTAATAAACACAAACACCATTACATTAGCAGGCACAAGCACCAATGCATTAGCAAGCACTAGCACTAGTGCCATAGCAGGCACAAGCACCAGTGCTACGCGATGTACAAGTATACGATAATAATGCAAAAACATAGCTAATTTAGACGATGACGTTTTGCAAATTCTAGGCGATGACCCTTCGTCAGCCATAAAATAGGGTAAAGATATACGTACAGAAATAGCTACTCGTTTTGTACAGCTACTGAGAGCATTACGAAATAAATTCGTAAGGATCTCATCAATAAATATCTAATACCGACTAATTCTGTGAAAATAGGCGCTCCAAAATTTAATTCTGAGATGAATGCTGCCATTTCGGAATACTTTGCTAAACGTGACAAGGGCATTGAGTCCAAACAAAAGGAAATGGCCAGTGCCATATCGTGCCTTAGTGAAATTATTACATCTCAGTTAATTTTAAAAGGCAAAAAGAACGACTTATTACAAAAACTCATCGACCTCGGTCGTATTCTGTGTGACTTACAATACGCCGATAGGGTAACCAGGCGAGACTTCATACTCTTCAGTTTGAAGAAAGAAAGGACCATTTGGTAAACACCAAGGTTGATACTTGCCTATTTGGTGAAAATTTGCTTCGCTGAAATCGGCGGAGGCCGTGATCAAATCCGGCGGTGAAATGAAAGCTGCTTCGCGCGTATGCAAACGCCCATCCGGGTAAAGTCCATTGTGTCGCCGCAGAGGCCCCGCGCCGCGCAGGCCACCGCCTGCCCCGCCGCCGCCGCTCCCGGTGCCGCCCACGGGCTACCTACTACAGGCCGTCGTACGCGCACCAGCCCCCGCAGCGTCGCTACTAGGTAGGTTAGATTCCTACAGTTAAGTACGCCGGCCGTTTGTCTTTATTTTGTAAACAAACAGTGGGCGCTCATTACGAAGGACCGCACTATACTTTCATGGATCGATGGCTATAAAATTAACTTCCTGTCGTTCAGTATTCCTTACCCTCGATACCTGTGCATTCTGACAAGGAGAGGCAACATTATATAGATGCCATACATAATTTACTGCAAATAAATGCTATATCTGAGTGTAGTCCATGTGATAGCCAATTCGTTTCCAGTATTTTTCTAGTACAGAAGCCGAACGGTAAAATCGCTTTGTACCTATTTAACCTTAAAAACATAAATCAATTTATAAAAACTATTGCGTTCTATGGGTCTCCTCTCCACCCTTTATATTGTTGATCGACTTTTTTCGGGCAAACTTACGAGCAATGCAACATAGAATTAACTCGGCAACTTTGAACTTCGCTAGGATTCATTGTCAATGAAGAAAAAAGCGTATTTCGGTCCATGACGTCATGCTAATTTCTAAGCATGATTATCGACTCGCATAGTTTTCATCCTGATAAGTTTGCATCCCGACGAAAGAACTCGAATTAAATCGGAATTGGAACCCTTTTTAACATTAGACGTTGCAAAATTAGGCAACTACCGCGACTTACCGCGGTCTGCTAGTTTCAGCATGCCCGGCCATTTAATATGGATGGCTTTATATAAATAGGTTGGAACGATGAAGTTCCTTTTTAACCTACAGGGCCACGATGATTTAATCGTACAATGAGCTTAAGTACCTGAGTCCATTCTCCCTGATATCCGTCGGTGGTGGAAACTCCCATCGGCGCGTTCGCACCGACGATTACCGAACTCAAATATTATTCTGACGCCTCAACTACGGGGTAGGGGGTAGGGGGCAGCATGTGCATACGGCAAGGGGCCAGTAGTCTAAGATTGAACGAGAAAAACAAATTCATTTCTTAGAGCTGCTAGCCGCTTTTATTTTTATACAATTGTCAGGTGCTACTTAGATTAGATATTTAATTCTACTGCAATATTTAGCTTAATATCAACCGAATGGGCAGTATTAAATACCCTCACCTCAATCAGATTTTGAGAGAATTCTGGCAATGGTGCACACAATTTACTCGTACTCGCATCTTACATTAAGTCACGCGACAATATCGTAGCTGATTTCGAATCACGCAGATCTCATCCTATCATATAATGGGAGTTAGCAGACGGGGCTTTTAACTTAATACCTACCTAATAATATAGGTAGTGTGTAAATTTTGCCAACCATTTGTTTGAGAGTCGCATTAATAAATGGGCCTGGACGAACATTTTCTTCAATTTTTTCCCCCATTTTCGGTCGTATTGAAGGCCCTCCGAAAGATTCTCTCAGAATAAGCTAAGGGCATCATGGTCGTACTCGTACCCTTGTGGCCAACTCAACCATGGTACCCTGTCTTTAGAAGCCTCCTCGCTAGCGAAGAAGTAACTTTTAACCTTATAGCAATGCCTTAATTTCTCAGTTTAGCTCCCGTCAAATACACAAGTCGATTACCCTGGTAACAGGGATATTATTTGGGTCCGCATTATCGAGAACAAGCTTGCCACCATCTTCATTAGGTAGACATTAAGATAGCATCGCTGTCTCAAAACACGGTTAAACAATACGATGTTTGTCTTAAAAAGTGGTGGCACTTTTGTCATAGTAATTCATTACGGCGCTGTTCCTACAGTAGTATATTTTTTGACTCATTTGTTTAATGAGGGTTGTCAATATGGGACATTGAATACCTGCAGATCGAAACTATCCTTAGTTCTGTCTGGGACATACATTAACCAATGACGATAGGTTTCAGAGATCTACAAGACCTCAATATAATGTAAGTTGGGACACCAATACTGTATTAGACCATTTAAGCGATTGGCCTCCTAATAACGAATTAACGCTTGAAAAACTTTCAAATTTCAAACTGTCACATTACTCGCGCTCACTAGCTCACTACGGCTCACAGAGTCCAAGCTTTATCTAAAATAAGTATTCAAAACATTAAAATTTTATGTGAAAAAAAAAATACAATTAAAATAACCGATATTTTGAAAATATCCAGGCTAGGTTGTAAACAACCTATCATATACTTACTTGCCCTTTTTCATCGAAAATCTCGTGTTACCTATGCCCAGCATAGCCGCTGGTATGCTATTTAGATTTAGACCTACGTCTCTGAGAAGCTCTGACAGCCTATAACCAGCCACATAAAGCAGTTGGCTCCCAGACGCTCAGCCGATGGATTAAGCGCATACTGAGCGAGTGCGGGATCAACGCGGCGGTGTTCAGCGCGTACAGCGCGCGGCACACCGCTGGCCGCGTCCCGCGCGCGGCGTCAGCGTCTACGAAATTCGCAACTGTGCAGGGTGTAGCGGACATTCTAATACTTTTGCAAAGTTTTGTCAAAGGACGATTCTCAGTAGCGAAGGAAATGCATCCCTAGCCACAGAATAAGTAATAGTAAGTACTATCCTAGCGCTGTCAGTATTAAATCAATAGTTAGGTTCTAGGGGGTTCTAATTATATCCTTCATTTTTCATTGTAATGTTAAATCTAATTATTATGCGTAAAGCACGCTATAAAAATGTCTAAGTTCATCTCTACATTTACTTTTAAACGATGCCGTTATCTACATACCTTATGTCAAAGATGATTTAAACGATCGTACCTTGACAATCATAAGTGAATAAATTGTAACAGTTATTATTAATAATAATTGTATCTTCAATTTACTCTTATGACGATGATATTTATATAATAAATAAACCTTATTATTTTAATAAGTATATTTACTGGAATTACTCTTGTTTTGCAAATGCATCTTCCTTATATCCTGAGCTAATGATTATCCAATAAAAACATAATCGAATCTGTAATAAACAGCCAAAAATTTAGTTTGTTCGTATTCTATTATACTATGAAAACATTCGTATGTATATTCATACCTCGATTTAAAATCATACAATACAATACCAAATATACCTATCTATAAACCTTATTAGGTTAATAAGTATATTTACTGGAATTACTCTTGTTTTGCAAAGGCAGCTTCCATATCCTGAGCTAATCATCTCCACTTATAATAAATCTCTAAATTAAAAAAAGAATCAGCCAGTTTGAAACTAAGCTTTGCGCGGTTCGAATGTTCTCAGCATCCCATGAACGGAAAAATATGAAACATTTTATATAGGTACATTATTATTCTAGCTGCAACTTAGGATAGTTTTTATCCGACTGCGACAGTTAATTAATTTTCCGAAATATACGACTTCATTTAATTTTTCATTTATTTTTATTGAAATCAAACGCTGCTCCAACTGTCAGCTATAAGAACCGTCAAATTTTCGTCAAAATGGCGGAATTGCTTTGCCTTTCACTTATTAATAATTTAAATCCCGTCTACGATAGACCTTTACGAGACAAATGCTAAAATATAAACCATAAAAAAATATTCGATTCTGATATGAGAACTTATATGCGCAAATGTCGTTTTATGTCGTAATTTCAATAAATGAAATCAACAAATTTGAACAATATAATTAACACGAATTTGTTTTTTTTGAATGACAATGGCACGCGCTCGGCGCATTCAGCCAAAGTACCTGCGGCGCTACCACGAAAACCGATACTCAATGTTCATATATTTGCATCCCTGTCACTCGAGTATGGTTAGTGCGATAGAGATAGAGATACCCGAATATTTCGAAGTTCGTGGTTATAGCTCAGGAATCGAAAATATGGTAAATAATCATAATGTATTTTCTCGAAAAAGAATTTAAAATAAAGATAGTCAAATGGAGAAAAAAACAAAGCAAGAGGTTATATAGGTAATGATTAAGTTATAAGAGTCCAAAGTTTTAAGAGTGGGTATGTTCTGTCCCTTTTCCGCAAAACGCACCTTCATATGAAACGATTGTTTTTTACTATGACGCTCGAGTATATTGACGTCACAGTCCCTCATCGTTTTCTCACTCTAACAAGCGACATTAAAACGGATGTAGCTTCATAATTTTTTGAGATATTTGAATGGGAGTTTCATTATCTTCTATCTATTTATACATAATAAATGCCTATGTCCTGACTGACTTATTCACTCAATCACTCACTCACTCACTCATCAACGCACAGCCGAAACTACTAATCTTAGAGAGTTGATTTTTGCACAGTATGTTGCTTTTATAACGTGGGCTAGGGATAAAAAGGGGTTTTTGAAAATGCTACCCCTAAGGGGGTAAAATGGGGGTGCAAAGTTTGTATGGGAGAACCTTTTTTTTTTGAGCTATAGACTTAAACTTTGTAGAAAAATTAGTTATTAGAATACAAATGAAACACTTTCAGCGTTTTGGAAAATTCCACCCCTACGGGGGTAAAATAGGGGTGCAAGGTTTGTATGGAGGAAACATTTTTTTTTAAATAGAGACTTAAAACTTTGTAGAAAGATCAGTCATTAGAATACAAATAAAGTACTTTCAGGGTTTTAGAAAATTCTACCCCTAAAGGGGTAAAATAGAGTGCAAAGTTTGTATGGGAAAAACTACTTTTTTTTAAATAGAGACTTAAAACTTTGTAGAGAAATTATTCATTAGAATACAAATAAAGTACCTAGATTCAGTGTTTTAAAAAAATCTACCCCTATAGGGGTGCAAATTTTGTATGGGGGAAACAATATTCTTTTTAAATAGAGACTTAAAACTTTGTAGAAAGATTAGTCATCAGAATACAAATTAGGTACTTTCAGCGTTTTAGAAAATTCTACCCCTAAACATATGGGGCTAAAATAGGGGTGCAAAGTTTGTATGTGGGAAACTATTTTTTTTAGCTAGAGTCCTAAAACTTTGTAGAAAGATTATTTAAATATAAAGAAAGTACTTTCAGCGTTTTGGAAAATTTCACCCCTAAGGGGGTAAAATAGGGTGCAAAGTTTGTATGGGAAAAACATATTTTTTTTTAATAGAGACTTAAAATTTTGACGAAAAATTACTTATTAGAACATGAAAAATACTACATTCGGCGTTTTACAAAAATCATTCCCTAAGGGGGTTAAAAAAGGGTGCAAGGTTTGTATGGGGAACACTTTTTCTGAGCTAGACACTTAAAACTTTGTAGAAAGATTACTTATAAAAATACAAAAAAAAAGACTTTCAGCGTTTTGAAAAAATCTATCCCTAAGGGGGATAAAAAGGGGTGCAAAGTTTTTATCAGGGAAAGTTTATGTTTTTGAGTTAGAGACTTGAAACTTTGTAGAAAGATTACTTATTAAAATACAAAAAAAGAACACAAATCGTTTTAGAAAATTCCACCCCTAATAGGGTTAAAAAGGAGAGCAAGCTTTGCATGGGCAACACTTTTTTTGAGTTAGACTTAAAACTTTGCAAAAAGATTACTTATTAGAATACTAAAAAAGAACTTTCAGCGTTTTAGAAAACTCCATCCCTAAGGGGATCCTTAAGATCCTTAAGAAGGGTAGCCAGTGTTGTGTGGGAAAAACTTTTTTTTTTACTAGACTTAAAACTATTCAAAATGTTACTTATTAAAATTAATAATAAAGTACTTTCAGAGTTTTAGAAAATTCCACCCCTAAGGGGGTTAAGAAAGCTTTGTATGGGCAACACTTTTTTTGAGCTAGAGACTTAAAAGTTTACGAAAAAAGTTCTTTCAGCGATTAGAAAAATTCAACCTCTAAGGGGGTTTAAAAGGGGGTTCAAATTTTAAATGGCGAGCAATAAAATTTTAAAGTGTGAGTAAGAGATTTTTAACTTCGGTCTTATTCTGTACGTTAAAAGACTACAAAACTGATTTCAGAGTTTTTCCAAATTCATCCCCTAAGAGTGTTAAAATTGGTTCAAAGTTTGAGTATTTCAAGGCATTTTTAAAGTATGAGATTTTTAACTTTGGTTTTAGACCGTATGTTCACAAACTAGAAAATGAACATCAACTTTTTTTTTAATTATCCCCTAAAAGAGGGTTCAAATTTTGTATTGAGAGAAATCATTTTCTAAGACGATAAAAAGTTCTACGCGGACGAAGTCGCGGGCAACAGCTAGTTATCCAATAAAAACAGAATCGAATCATCTAAAATGCTTGTAATAAACAGCCAAAAATGTCATTTGATATTCTATCAAACTATGAGAACATTCGTATATATATTCATACCTCGATTTATAATCATACATACAATACCAAAATTACCTATCTAATTATAGATGAATACGTTTGTATAATCCTGAGGTACATTAGTCAACGATTGATGATATTTCTGAATATTACTCTCAAAGTCTACATGTGTATTATAAATCTTCAGTTACTAATCTCGAGGACGAGGCGCGAAGTATAATTAATGATTAAACGAACTTACCTGTAAGTGAAGTTCTATCATAATTATATGAAGCGCCTCGTCCGAAGAGATTAGTAACTTAGGTCCCTCCCACCCATCGCTTCGCTTACCTCCTTAAGGGTCTAACTGTATGGAAATATACATCAATCAATACATTTCTCTCAACTTAATGACCGGCGGAACGATGGACGGGTGGGGCGTAGGATCCAGACCTACCCTCTAGTGAAATAATAAAAAAATCAAAATAACTCTAAACTAAAGTGCAGAGAGTGGTGACACCTGGCGTTACTACATGTGTATTATAAATCTTCAGTTACTAATCTCTTCGGACGAGGCGCTTCATATAATTATGATAGAACTTCACTTACAGGTAAGTTCGTTTAATCATTAATTATATTACAGCAGGTAGGTAAGTATGTCTTAGTTTAGGTACACTGCAGCGTGTAGTCAACGAATAATAATTATTAGTACATTTATTTGTCAAGTTACTAGTAAGTACATATCCTTAAAATGTCATTAAATATTACATAACCATTGATTGGGCAGCGAGCCAGTTGAAAAGTCGTTCGGTTTTCAGCCATTATTGAGAAATTCGTTTATGGAATAGCATGCATCGGATGCTAGTTTGATTTTAAGTCTGTTCATAAAACACCTCATACTCGGCGCGCTTTTGACTTCTTGGGGCAACTTGTTGTATATCTTGGGCCTTATCGAGTGGAGACATTTTTGGGCCTTTGCAAGACGTGTGGCGGGAGCGCGCAGATCGCCGCGCCGCCTGAGGTTAAAATTGTTTGAGTCACCACGCGTCGGGAACTGTTCAAGGTTACCTCTCACGTACTTGGCTACTTCTATTTTTCAAAAATTGGTGCAATTTATGTATGTATATTGCTGGCCCACAGCTTCAATTTTAAGCATGCAATATATCTATAGAACAGAATACACTGCTTCTGTTAACTTCATGTCTGTCGTAAATCTTTCGTTTTTTGACGACAAATATTCAGTAAGAACGCTTGTGATAGCAATATACATCCAAGAAAGAAGAAAGAAAGAAAGATACATTTATTCACTAACACACAGGACACACATATTAAGCAAAAATAAATAAAAATAACAGTAAAAAACATGTAACAAGTGTGTCTCTGCGGCAGTGAACCGGACACTGGCTAAGCATTATCCACTCACTTGCTTTCGAATTTTAAAAAAGGTAGCCTAAATTGCTTTGAATTTTTTCTTACTATGGCAACGCATACTTTGCTTGGTAGCCACAGACAGCTACCAGAAGCAATTTAGGGGTGCACGAAATTGGTAGCTGTGGCTATCACAAGCAAGTGAGTGGTTATGCTGAGGTGTCAGTCAGACACCTACAACGCTGATTTTCAGCCAGCACCGTTGGTGACTCACGGAAACGTCATACAATTATAATTACACAACTATATAATTAATTGTGAAAGGCGAGAGAGAAATAAACATAAATACATAGTGATATAGTACATGTACGCACTACCTACATGCAGCTTTAATAAAATAATAACTACGTTACACATTAGTTAAAGTAAATTTTACTATTAAACTAAAAACAAAAACTAGATAAAAATTTGCAATTGGCATATTTTTTGCTGTCAAAAGTGCAGGATTAGGATTAGGATTTTTGGAGCGTCAACAAATAGCCTTTAAGTTTACGCTTAAAGGTGTATCTGCTAAGCGCCCCTTGGATAGGGGGAGGGATATCATTCCAGCACTTAGACGCCGCGAACTTAAAGCTTAAAGCTACCTCGGAAAGCAGCGGTTCGGTGCATAGGTATTATGGCCATTGCCTTGAATCTGCGCGCACTCTTTGACCATACCAGTTAATGGAAAAGGTAAGATGGGGTTTCGTGCCCTACCACCCCGAAAAGCAGAGTGGCAAGGTGCAGGCGTCGGCGTGCAGACATGTTAAGCAAGTTAGCGGCGTTCAAGTATGGAGTGATGTGGGACCGGGGAGGGACTCGGAAACAAAAACTAGCACATGCGTTCTGCACTCGTTGTTTGAGCCTCTAAGGAACGACCAGTAATGCACCCGTCATACACGACATCACAATATGTAGTTTAACCTAGATAATATATAGACCAATCAAATTAGCTAAACCCGGACATAATTCGATAACTGTAATTTTCTTTTTCTATGATGTAAAGTATTGTTAGTTATAGTTAAAATAAAAAGAATTAAACATTTTAGGGTTCCGCGTCATTGTAAAAAAACCAAAAATCTAAATTTTTAACAAATTCTGATTTCATAAGTGCAGCATAATATGTAACTTTGTAAAAGTGCCTCTATTATGATATGACGCTTGCATTCCAGTTAAAGAAATCAAAATTAATCTAATTAATCAACCGGGACTATCAATAATAAAGAAAGTTCAGTAAGTTACACATTTTCTGGATTATCTTACCAGAAATTATAGATAACTGCAATTTAACAAATTATTCTGAATAGTATATTATGTGTGTTGATAAATTATTAAAAGTTAAACAGATTCTCTTTGCGGATTTCTAAAATCACAAATATTGTTAGTTTTTGGAAAACCAAAATACATAACTACTTGGAAAGTGTTTGATTTATGCTGTCAACATATTATTAGTACTATGAGAAACAAATTAAACAAAAAATATCCACGATTATTAATTAATTCATATTTTTTCGTACTAAAGTTTTAATATGAACCTTATCTATTGCAGAATAAGGCCGTCATTGCTTTGCATCTCAACTACCGACCGTGCTGTCGCGAGTCGCAGGCATTCAAGGCCGAAACGCACTGACAGCGGTGGCGAAGCGGCGCGGGGTGGCGCGGAGGCGGTACTTGTAATGTTCGAGCTAATATGAAAGGATCCGAACGCTTTTTCCCGGCTTTATTAGATCGAACATTACAGCCGGTACCGCCTCTACACTGCGCCGCGCCGCCGCTTCGCCACCGCTCTCAATGCGTTTCGGCCTTCATTTATTATGGATAGGTCAATGATTGTCAAACATTTATAAAGACGAACGTGGCGTTTACCACGGTTCAGCTAGGGTGGAGATTTATTGAAATATTGTGTTTATTAGATCGATAATAACTAAATTGTTCAGCATGAGACATAATTGTCGTGGAATGTCGATTACCTATTTATAAGCGCTCAGTCTTCTGTATAGAATTATTTAAATAAAATATGTTACTTGTGTGGGTGCAGAAAGGGGCATTGTTGGAATGATTTTTATTCGAATAATTATTCGAATAAACATTTATTCGCGAATAATTTATTCGTCTACACTTTCGAATGACGAATGATTTATTCTCATTTCATTCCAATAAATCCACGAATAATATTTAAGGATGCGGTTGCTCGTTGTAACACGTACACGAATTTAACATGATCACTACAAGTGTACCTATTTTCAAGTATTAATACCCTTTTCTACTAATTAACAATATTTTTGTGAGTTAAATGAGTCGCTTCATGGGGCATTTAACAGGTTTGTTTCAATATGTCATGTGTGTGGGCTTGTCCATATATTACGTCATCGTTTTTAGGGTTCCGTACTCAAAGAGTAAAACGGGACCCTATTACTAAGATTCCGCTGTCCGTCAGTCTGTCTGTCTGTTTGTCCGTCTGTCACCAGGCTGTATCTTACGAACCGTGATAGGTAGACAGTTGAAATTTTCACAGGTGATGTATTTCTGTTGCCGCTATAACAACAAATACTAAAAAACAGATTTTTTATTTTCTTTTTTTTTCTTATAGAATCTTACAAAAATCGATCTAGTCCCAAACTAAGCAAACTACTATGGGTACCAGACGACGATAAACATACTTATATAGATAAATAAATACATAAATACATAGAAAACATCCATTACTCAGGAGCACATATTTGTGCTCATCACACAAATAAATGCCCTTACCGGGATTCGAACCCGGGACCTCCGGCTACGCAGGCAGGGTCACTACGAGGGTCAAACTGAAAGTTTCGGGAATATAAAAAAATATGCAGTTACATTGATTTAAGTATTTTTATTGTTTTTCAAAGTATTCCCTTTTATATTTTATGCACTTTTCCATGCGTTCAAACCAGTCGTTAAAAATTTTAAAAGCCTCCACTGCTTCTGCCGGCCGCCGAAACACCGCGCCCACCACGCAACTTATCCTTGATTTTGGGGAATGTGAAAAAGTCGTTGGGACTTAGGTCAGGGCTGTATGGAGGATGGTCCAGTAATTCGACTTTTTCACCTTCCAGTTACTCATTTGTTTTACGAGCGGTGTGAGGGCTGGCATTGTCGTGGTGAAGGATGATGCGGCGACTAGGCCTTTTTTCCTAAGTTCAGCAAAGACCATCGGCAAACAAATACTTGTATACCAATCGGCTTTGACTGTTCTACGATCTTCAAGTGGAATAGTAGCCACGTGACCCGATTTGGAGACAAACATAGCCACCATCTTCTTGGCCTTGCTGCGAGAGCGAATAACTTTTGTTGGCTTGAAGCTCGTCTTCGTTACCCCATACTCGAGATTGGTTTTTAGTTTCAGGCTCATATGCGTATATCTACGACTCGTCACCTGATACGACACTAAAAACTGCATTTGAGCTTCCTCCGTTGAATTTATTCAATGTTTTGCGGCACCAATTGACACGAGTCATTTTCTGCTCGTCAGACAATAAGTGCGGGATCCAACGGGAAAACAACTTTCGCACGCCTAATATTTCCTGTAAAATAATTTGTATCTGACTCATTCCAATCCGCAAAGACTCCTGAATTTCCCGATATGTCACATGCCTGTCTTCTTTTATCAGCTGACTCACAAGGTGGACGTTTTCTTGCGTAACTGCCGATTTTGGTCGACCTTCACGCGCGTCGTCCGTGAGGGATACTCGGCCACGTTGAAATTCTGAATACCACCTGTATATTGTCGTCTTTGAAGGTGTTTCATTACTAAAAGCAGCAATAATCCGGTCTCCACATTGTTTTAGTGTTAATCCACTTTGAAAGTCGTAATATTTTTTTACGGGACAATTCCATCTTCAGCGGCGACTCAACCACTCGAAAAAACAATTGAAACTGAACCATTGTTTTTTTAGGGTTCCGTACTCAAGGAGTAAAACGGGACACTATTACTAAGACTCCGCTGTCCGTCTGTCTGTCTGTCTGTCAGTCTGTCTGTCACCAGGCTGTGTCTCAACAACAGTGATAGTTTGACAGCTGAAATTTTCACAGATGATGTATTTCTGTTGCCGCTATAACAACAAAAACTAAAAACCTGTTTTTTTTTTCTTTTACAATCTTACACAAATCGGCTTAATCCCAAACTAAGCAAAGCTTGTATTATGGGTACTAGACGAACGATAAACATACTTATATAGATAAATAAATACTTAAATACACAGAAAACATCCATGACTCAGGACTTGGCCGGTTGTTTTTTCTCAATTCTTTACCCCCCCCTCCTATCATCATCCTGTTAATTCCTAAATGGACACTCCCCGGCTCATAAAATGACTACCGTCATCCAATAGACCCCTCCCCCCCCCAGTTTTGAAATGACGTAATTTATGGACAGCCACTGTCTGTAATTGGATCAATGTATGTTATTAGAGGCGATTACGCATGTAAGATTGTTCAACTATATACCTGTAATTGTACATTGTATGTACTTAATCATGTTATATTCTGATCTGTGTGTTTTTAGGGTTCCGTGCCTCGAAATGTAAAATCGGAACCCTTATAGGATCACTTTGTTGTCCGTCCGTCCGTCTGTCAAATCCCTTTTTCTCAGGAACGCGTGGAGGTATCAATCATTTAAAGTTTGAATTCCTGTGCATAGTGTGTGCATGCATTATTTTAGAATTAATATTTTTTATATTAATTTTGCTGTGCCCTAACAGGGTTATGCTGGAACTGTATTTATATGTAACATCTTGTAAGACCCATATGTTTGCATTGAGAGACCCATTGTTGCAGACAAATTAATGAGTTAAGCTGAAATTTATAAATAAAAATGGTTTTTTTTCAGATTTCTTAGATCCATAGCATTACAAAACACAAAACAAAAACACAAAACACTTATACAACTATATAACTATATACAAGGCGTCCCACGGCGATGCCACATGGAGGGAAAGTACCTTGAATATTGTAGATGGAACATTTTACTGAAAGAAGACATTATTTTAATTTTAAAAACAATTTAAACTGCATTCATAGATTTTAAAATAATTACATGGTTGAACCGGGAATCGAACCCGCTACACGAGAAAAACAATCATCCTGTAGTTTTATCATACCGATCGAAAGGCTTCATCATAAGGATTATTTTTTGATAAATAACATAGTGTCAGAAATAAAGGGAAGACCATGAATTTTAACATTTTAGTTCAAAATTAATCAATTTAATCTATCAATTGCTCAAAAAGAGTCCCATTGAAAAAATAATTTACGCGCCTTTCGGCAGATTTAGGATATGGCAGAAACTTGATTGGACAGAAACTCGATTTGTTGCATAAAACCAGGTACCTACTAATTACGTATCTCTTTGTCATTTTATCATGCACTTAAATTTTAATAGGGAAATGATGCGTACTTCTCAAGTGGGTACTGATTTATTAGTAATAGGTACTTATGATAATGTCAGTTGTATGTCCTTACGGCAATGTCAGCTTTTCATTTTTCTGAACAAAATTTCACATACAATGTTAAAACTCATGGTCTTTCCTTTTATTTCTGACACTATGTTATTTAGCAAAAAATAATCCTTACGATGAAGCCTTTCGATCGGTATGATAAAGCTACAGGGTAATTATTTTTCTCGTGTAGCGGGTTCGATTCCCGGTTCAACCATGTAATTATTTTAAAATCTATGAATGCAGTTTAAATTGTTTTTAAAATTAAAATAATGTCTTCTTTCAGTAAAATGTTCTATCTACAATATTCAAGGTACTTTCCCTCCATGTGGCATCGCCGTGGGACGCCCTGTATATTATATCAAATACTCAGGTTTACTGTCTCTTGGAGCTGTGAAAAAATCAAACTTCTAAGCCAACACAATCAAAAGATACAGCCGTTTATGCCGCAAATTTCCGCAAGTTTTCGAAACCCGCAAGGGAATCAAAACCTACTTCCCGTGAACTCAGAAACTTGAAATTTGGTGCGAAGCAACGCCCTATAGCACAGATAAAGGAAAGATAGCGAAAACCGTAAATTTTTAGTTACATCACTGAAAATTTAATGTCCAGTATATACTGACACGTACTAAGTATGTGAATACATACTTAGTGAGTGTCAGTTTATAGTGGACTTGGTTTTATTGTACGGGGTGGTCCGGAACCCTCGGTGCGCGAGTCTGACTCGCACTTGACCGGTTTTTTTTCACCCGTGGTAAAGCCGAAATAGTAAAAATAAAACAGGTGAAATAATTACAATTAATATCCGTTTCACCATGCACGGCGATGTTACTTGGTACCCTTGATGAAGCGGTAACCTTTTTCTAACAAATTTAGAAACTAGGTATCACTGTTCTGTCTGTAGGAAAATATTACGTTTTTGAGATATATTCTATTAAAAAGCATTCCTACAATATTCGTTCAAAATATTATTCCCGAAAAGCATTACGAATGATTATGCGAATTAAGAAGTTATTCGCGAATAAATATTGGCGAATAATTATTCGAAATATTTATTCGTCATTCGCGAATAATCCTATTTATACTTAAACGTTATTCGTATTCGAATAAATTTATCCCATCTCTGGGTGGATAAGCATATCTTCTCTTTTTTTTTGGCGTTCTGGCCAACTGTGTCGGCTCAATTTTGCCAATAAGGATATCGACTACCGTAGGCTCAAAGGGCGTAAGGGACGAAATGCCCATGCCCATATCCCGTGAACTCCGAATCTTGAAATTTGGTACGAAGTATTTATAGCACAAATAAAGGAAAAATTGTGAAAACCGTAAATGTTTAGTTACATCACTGAAAATTTGATGTCCAGTATAAACTGACACGCACTAAGTATGTAAATACATACTTAGTGAGTGTCAGTTTATAGTGGACCTGTTTCTATTGTACGGGGTGGTCCGGAACCCTCGGTGTGCGAGTCTGACTCGCACTTGACCGGTTTTTTTTATGCTAACCACGATCATGGCATCATCTCTTTCATTTACTTAACAGTTAAGAGTTTACTTATGTTTTCGATGATAAAAGCAAATCAATCGTTCCTTACGCCCTTTGGACCAGAGTTTTCAAAGGGTGTAAGGAACAAACTGTGATTTTTCATTAGTGCTAAAAATCCTACAATTAGGATATTCCGTTATATTTGTTTTATTTGTACACGGCGCGGTCGGTGCAAAACACGTAATTGAAATAAACTCGTTAAGACGGGTTCGCCGTGCGCTCGCCCGCTGGCGCCCCACTCTCTCCCCGCCTCGCACCCACCGCATGCATCTGACTCCACGACAAGGTCGCGAGTATTTTCAATTAAATTTTCAATTTCTTAAGCGTGAAATTAACATGCTTAATTTTGATGAAAACATGATTATCGTACACAAAAGGCTATTAGTAAACAAAAAAATCATAGTTACTATTTATAATTACTGAGAAATACATTATTATTAAAACGTTAAAAATAAATGTTTAATTATTGTCTTAAATGTCTAAAAAGACGCAATATACCTTAAACAGATAAAAACATCATAGTTACCATTTTGGCTTGTCTAGATAATGAGATCAGAGGAAAACTGTGCAAAAAAACGTATATGCGAATTTGATATCAGTTTAATTTTGCTATTAAGTGATCGAATTTGAATACACCTCAAAGTTATACTAACAAGGTACTTGGTTACCTTTTTTACTTTTAGGAAAAAGTTAAGTAGTGTACGTTAACTCGTGTTTTTTTTAACTACGGTTACGATCGCATATTTTTTACTTAATATATTTCATTAATATTTGATACTGAATAGTAAAATCCGATAAAACAATAAAAACAACGAGTTTACGAATTATGTCCAGGGTAAGCTAATTTGATTGGTCTAATAAGCGATTCACATAGGTCGACACGCAAATCGACACTAAGGTAATCACGTATATTATATAGAACTTTAAGGCGATAGAAGCAGTTACTCACAACATTTAGTATGTTGTTCTCAAAGCGCAAAATCTCGTCCATAAGAAGGCCGAGGTTGGTTGCTTCTACCACCTGCTCTATTGGTTCTCCCATCACGGCGAACATCCGATAGCTATTAAGAGGATTCATTGTGTAAATAATGAAATGTTATGGGAGACATGGGCACTTCCTGAGCTATATACATAGGTACATGTTAATTTCCACATTTCCTTTCCAATTTATGGCATGAACTGTTCTCCGAGAGGAAATGCGTTGATAATTATATTACAGAAAAAACCCAAGTCGCTATGTGAGGGCTGATAATATTTGAGGAGTTCCGTCGATTCCCCAAGGATCTCAGAATTAATACTTCAGTAGTTGCTACTTCAACGGAATCATGCCAGAATCTTTGACGTACTTTACATCTTTGAGTAGTTCCATATCATCTGTGGTCTTCATCATCAGTTCTACTTAACCAAAATTGCGATTTCCGAGGGTAAATACACGAGTTATAATAGAAAATACCGAAATCACTACACGCGTGCCTATAAAATTTGAGGGTTGCCCTAAATTTCCCTGGGATCCCATCATCAGATCATGAATTGGTGACAATGGGACTACCTCAGGAGCAAACTCTTTCGAATAAAAGAAGAATTTTTGAAATCGGTTCACAAAATTGACGGAGAAATCGGCGAACATATATAAAAAAAAATACATACAGTGGAACATATAACCTCCTCCTTTTTTGTTTGCACACCTCAATAAAAGAACACTTTACAAAACATAGTTAACACAAGTAGAGGTATACAATATGCGGTCTTATCGCTAAAGAGCTTATTTTAGGTAACATAAATGATAAATTGTAAGTATTTAAGTATGTAAATATGTAAGTTGTCCATCAAAATTTGCAATTAATTTTTCAGTCACTTTCCGTTATCCAATTGAATTGAAATTTCGCAAGCATAATAATATGTATATCGCATGAGAATACAATATAATGATAACTTGGAGCTGATCTGATGCTAGAGCTGGAAGGTGGCCATAGGAACTCCACAATAAAACGACACAACCCCATCAAGTTTGGGCTCGTTAGAATCGTCTCAATGAGTACTTGATGGTGGTATGCAGAAAAGTACAGGTGGCAGTAAAACCTTGTACCAAAAATGAAGTTTTTGACAGAGACTTATTTTTCACATGTTATCGATGAAATAATTGGCAGCGAATGTGTTAAAAAGCTGATAGTGCTTACTTACTTGTATAACATTGTCCAGGAATGGTCCCGACGGCAGTACAGTCGCGCGCGGACACGGTCGCGTTCAGTCTATCCGTGGCTTTAGTCGCGTTTGGCATGAACTCGTTTCGGCAGATCTCCCACACTCCTGAGTCACTCGACATGAAGTACATGGAAGAACCGTTCCTCTGGAACTCGATACCTGAAAACAAATGAAGGAATTAAATCTAGTCAAGGCGCGGTATTATCGACCATTTGATAATAGGGGTGTAGACACTAAATAAAACAATCAATAATGTTGCATTTTCTCGAAAAAGGATTAATAATGTAGTCAAATGGGGAAAAAAGCAACGCAAGAGGTTAAATAATCACAAAGTTATAAGCGTCCAAAGTTTTAAGAAGGGGTATGTCCCGTCCCTTTTCCGCAAAACGCACCTTCATATGAAACGATTTTCGTTTACTATGACGCTAGACGATCGTGACGTCACGATCCCGTAGCGTTTTCACTCTCTAACAGGCAACATTGAAACGGTTGCAGCTTCGTAATTTTTTGAGATATTCGAATGGGATTTTCGTCATTAGGCATATTTATTTGCCTTCTTTCTTTTGAAGTAATAATACATTTTGAGTCTACACCCCTATTCATATGCATGTTGACTAGTGATGTGTAAATTGCGAAAAGGTTCCAAAAAGTTGGAAAAGTTCTCGGATATTTCTAGAAAGTTTCACAAGAAATTAAGACAATTTTTCGAAATTAAGACAATTTCCAAAAAATTGAAATTTTCAAATCCCATATAAAAATGAGAGAAATTTCCAAAACTTTCCTGTGTTAAATTGCAAAAAATTTTCGCAATATTGGTAACTTTCCGTTGGCACATCTGTAATTTTGATACAAGTATTATCGCCAAACATCACCTCCATATCCATTCTACTTGCGGTTAGATTTTACAATCTTATTTACCTACCTACTTATTTATTCATGTGAAAGTTTGGATGTTTGGCACTCAATCACACAACAACAACTAAACGGATTGATGGAATTTGGCACAGATAATATTTATAACGATACTTTTTATCGCGACAATGATCCCCCGCAGGTATGGAATTAAGGATGGTAGTTGAACCATGCGGAAGAAGTCAATGGCAAATGCTAGTATTTATACCTACTTATAGCAATTGCCTATCAGTGGCGTTTAGAGCTTTAGCCAGCTCTTAACGTACTGTATTAAAAAAATTATACAGTCTCTCTGACGAGTGTGAAGTTTAACTCCCCTACCCCGGTTAGTGCACTACTGCATTTAGCCATGTCTAAAGGCCGCTTAACTAATTTGTTCCTAAGCATGCTAATTTGATCTGAGTGCACTATTTGACGATATGACAGTGATAGAGTGATAGATTATAAACTAAAGAAAAATAATGTGTTACATTGTAAACGGTTTCAATTTTTAGGTCCACAATTTTTAGACAGTTTATAATATCGCGAGTAGGTCTAAATGATTATAAGTAATATAACTGACGGTGTTCATACTCTGACGGTAAAATTTAATTTTTTTTTTATTTTACTCTTATATACTTACTAGCTGCCTATAAAAATACTTTAATTCTGTTAATAAATTAAAAACTCGAGCGTTTTTAACTTGTTATCAGAATTATAGTAATCATCCAGGGTTGAATTGATAGCGTGCACAAAAAAAAATGGCCCAGATATTTTGCAACAGTAATATATTTGCTACCATTGAAATTACATATATTAGGTAAAAGGTCATTGATATCTGAAAGCGATTTCATTCCGCTTGTTAATGACGCGCATCGTTGGCGCACCTCCAGACAAATGGTATTTGCAAATGGGTCTAAAGTAATATGTCTAGTCGGGAATAATGAATATGTCACTACAATTATCACGGTTCATTACAGTAGTCGTTATTGTCTAAAACGCGATATACCTACATACATTTACATTTTAATAATAATAACCCGCGGGGGGCAGCTTGTGGCGAGCTGACGGTGAGTGGCGACACCGCGGAGCCCTAACCTCCATTATTGCTGTCTTAAAGTTGTAACTTACCGCCAATTTTCACCTCTGCCACTCTTACTCTATCATCCTTACCATAAAATATTTTAACTATACGGGCCATGGGCCAACACAAAGAGGTACATGTATATTTGGTGAGCCATGATTCCACTTGGGACGACTCTGCAGCTGACATAGGTAGTCATTGGACCATGACTTCCAGAAATCCTGCTTTAGTTTAGTTACTCCATTCCAAAATTTCCTTACAGCGCCTCTGGTGGATTAGGAAATTTGAGTTGCCATACAAATTGAAACTAAATGCAAACGCGTTCGAAAACGTATATGTATCGATGAAACTTATACTAGAGCTACTGGTGACCTTAGTCACCATCAGGAACACAACACCCACACACTACCGAGTAAGTTGTGGTGTTATAGCTGCGGTCCTCTGTAAGCTGGAGGTACTTCCCCAGTTGGGCTGCTCCAACCATGAGCCAGATGACATTCCGCTGTGCCCTGCCCTACCCCTCGTAATGGGACCGTAAACTATTTTCTGTCCCTTCACAATATGTCAGAACACTAAACACAATAAGCATGCTGCACACGCACACCCACAAATAGACCGACGGGCACCGACCCCAATGCCACACGTCCGTAATTAAAAATAAACATACCGGGTGCATGCTTCGCGTAACCCCATAATGCGGCGGCGACGTCTCATGTCATCTTAATGAGTTTCAGTAGGTATCAGTTTCAAACTGACAGCCAATGTGTAATGGCCATACTTCGTTAATTTTGTAGCATTTTCGGTGCAGCGTAGTGCTGTTATCGGAATTGGCATGGACAATATCAACCAAAATTGTTAATTAAAATATTTGCGGACAATCTTACACAAATCAAACTAGTCCCAAACTAAACAAAGCTTGTACTATGGGTACTAGACGACGATATAGATACTTATATAGAGAAATACATACTTAAATACATAGAAAACATCCATGACACAGGAGCAAATATTCGTGCTCATCACACAAATAAATGCCCTTACCGGGATTCGAACCCAGGACCTCTTGCTTCGTAGGCAGGGTCACTACCAACTAGGCTAAAGCGGTCGTCCGTTTAATAGTTAGTTAGGGTAAATATTGACATTATTCACGCTAATTAAGCATTACGATTGAAATAATGTAAAACCAATTCCGGTAACAACACTACGCTGCACCAAAAATGCTACAAAATTAACGAAGTCTGGTAATGGTGGTATGTAGTGCGAGTAACTTTTTAAAACAGTGCGTACCCATTACGTACTTATCAATTTCATACTGACAGCTATAGTACTACTTTAATATAATACTGTGGTTTTTTTTTTCGTAGTATTTTGCAATAAATCTTTTGTTATAATAATTGGTTATTTTGTAAAAGGTCATCAATCTGCAACTACTAATATTTCGAAGTCGAAAGTGTTTCTGTCTGAAACCGATTCACACATAAATCGCAGAACCATACATAAAATGTTACATGATACCAGATAATTTAAAAGTAGAAGAATTCCTGGATATCATCCCTATGGGTTAATATGCTATTTACTTAATGACTTTAAGAGGGTGGAGCTGCAATATTATGTGTACCTACTGACCTAGTATTTATAGCTAATACTTATGAGAATTAGCGTCAAAAACTGAACTGTCTTTGATGTCACACTGAAACGGTATATATATAATACTAGAGTAATGGGGGTCGAAACGTTTTCCAAGGGCAGTACGCACAACAGGTACTTGTGTTCTACTCGTATAAAGTCTTCTGTTTGTCATTTTTATGATCATCAGTGCCACGAATTGCTTTGTGCTTATCAACTTAGCAGGCAGAGCTGACGAACATAAGTACTTTTATCATTACCTTTTATTTTATTAGGTATTTAGAATTATCTTACCTACTTTTCACTAACTTAATTTATATTATGGCTTACACATTTCTCAACTTACTCAAAGTTTTATGATGTTACATTTACGGTAACCAACATCATCAGTCGATAGATTCTTTAAATCAGCCGGTTTCCAGCTAAATTTGGTGATACGACTCGAAGATAATATGGACTGACTTAATTTAATACCCTGATAAAGTAGTCATTCATTAATTAACAACTCTTCATTTCTATGATCATATATAATCCATATGATTGCCTAATGGGCGTTGCAGTGTCCATTTGTCTTCGGAAATGGGGCACAACGCGCGTTAGTCAGCGGCGCTGGAATTATGGCTACATCTTGCATAATATTATGTTATTCACGTTTCCGTTTTTAAATGACAAACATGTTTGACTATCCACAGCATTCAGAAACGGTGGGAAATTAGTTACTGAAATAAATTTGTTCTCATTTTGATTGTTGAATCTATTAATTATATAAAAACATAGAGTATACGCAAGTATAACTACGATCGTAAACAGCGCAGAGTATTGGTATTTAAACTCCAACAAACATAAAAACAAAATATTTATGATAAAAATTAATCTTAGTTATGCTAACACAAAGGTAGAGGATACACGTGTATCATATCATCAGGGTTAAACAGCTAAGAACAAGCTAAGGGATCTTACCAAACGGGTGTGTTCTGAGACAAACGTGAAACATTGTGAAACACTAAATCCCCCACTTATTTTTATTTGGCTAGCATTCGTTATTGTGACGTAAAAGACGTTGGCCTCCACTCATTTACGCTGCTTGTAAGTATATAGTCTATAATAGTCTGAAAGATAATTTTCATTGATGATCTAAATATCATTTATAAAAATTACTCATGCCCAAATAAAGTAGCGTTTGTAAAAGAGCAACGAACATTTAAAACAAAATAAATATTGGAGCGTTTTATAACGACAAGGAATCTAATTACAGATTATCACATTAATAAATATTCAATTCCAGAGTAAAGACCAACTTTATTACGCGTTAAAGATATTCATTATAGGCACTTTATTGCATACTCGCTCCTCAATTCAATATCCAACATGCATCGTAATACCCAAGGAATATAATATAAAAATTCAATTCACACTCCCTTTTGGTATGTAAATGAGGACCTCAGACATATATATGAGTAGATCACGCAAACGCCCTACTTCGCGCGGGCCTACAATCGTGTACAAATGTATACTCTATCCGAAACTGTAGGAGTAAATTCCGTCAAACGATAAAAAAACGACTTGGTGCTTTGACTATAAAGTATTTTTTGGCATATACATATTTCATAGATTTTAGGTTGAGTCCAAATCTTTTTCTGATTGAAGTTTGTTTTTGATCGCAGCTCAACAAAAGTTTTGCGAGTAAGTAGGTATATCGTATATACGTATATACGATCGTAGTTATACCTATTCTAATTTGTTTGTCAAGATTCGTTTGAGAAATATATCAGAATTGCTGTGACAATATATATCATGACGCGGCAAAGGAATTCAAGGTGCTCCCAGTGAAAAGCATCATCCGTTTTGTGAAAATGATGGAGCAAGCCTGGGAGCAAGAAACATAAAGGAGAGGGCAAATGCACAAACGATCCTACTGGGTCGAAGTGCATCCGAAAGGGCCCTCATCTAGATAAGATAAGATGACACAGCTTTGTTCATTGTTCATTACTAAAATACTTAAAGGAAGAATTACTCCTAGATAAAACACGCAGATACTCATAGTTTTCTCTCTGAAAAAGGCACACTGGATGTTTAAATTCAAATAGAATCAGAATCAAACATTTATTCGTGACACACTAATACAAAACAAAAACTAAAAAAATAATTATCAACTCAGATATTGAAAAATCTCCGGAATTTTAATTTCTAAGTTCAATATCTCAAAACCGGCTCAACCGATTTTGTTGCAAAGTAACTAAGAACCATCTCGATCACGCTTTATCTCAATCGCGACCAGAAAACTTATAACACCCCTCTTTTTGAGCCGGGGGTTAAACAAAATAGCAGTGCATGTGTCTACATAATTATATTAATTGATCAAAATTGAGGAGACAGTTATGCCAAAATATTTACATCAAAATGTATATTCATGCACTGACAGCTATCACATAAAACCTAACGCGTTCGAATACTACGAGTACCTATAATATATCTGTGATGGAGACTCACCGTCACCGTCTGGGTGCTCTATGTGGACCCATTTACTCGTGCAGACAGCCGTTATCCAAAGGATTGTCGATAGTCCAACGAGTATCGTGCAAGCGAAGAGGATTCGCCTCTCGATAATAAGTGCCTGCATGAGCGGGCGGCGCTCGGCGCCCACCGACGACGCTGTGGACATCTTGTCTGACTCCATGTTTGTCTGAAATAGGAAGAAACAATTTATTAACTATAACACTTTCATTAAAGAAAGCTAGGGATTTGAACCCAGGACCGACAGCTTGGCAGGCGGAGTAAATACCCAAGTAATTATATTTCGTGAACTATGCGTACCTACTAAAATTAATTGTCAAAGGAACTAACTAGGATTTAACATTTTATAAGTAAAATGTTTTTTTCTACTTTGGGGTAGCAAGTTTTCTATTAGTTGTTGTGCTGTTAACGCAATTTCTGTGGACGAGCCGTTATTTTAGGGATCCGTACCTCAAAAAGAAAAAGAATCCTTCGGATATGATCACTCCGGCCTATATATGCCTAATCTATAATGTATTTAACTAGTATAACTGAAGTAACTCTTATTTCCACTAAAATAAAACTGCTAAAGTGTCACAGCGCACGAGCTATCCCTTTTTGAACCCTCAATCCCTTAAGCCTGAGCAATAAACTAGGGTACCAATATTCTCCACGGAGAGCGATGGGGAAGGTAACGTCCCGTCCTTCAGGAATTACGAGCATTTTAGGCGATTGGCCCCGAGTAAGTCCCTAAGGATTAGTGCGTCTTATGAGCTCCATATCCATCGGAGGCTGCGGCAATAACGCTCCCAACTATGCAGTATTTTCCGTTTTATAACATTAAGGGGATTAGATCAAGGAAGGACCAATTATAATCATAATTTTCAGAGTTTGGCAGATTATCCTTGGGACGTAGCTTGCACGATATAGGTCTGATTTAAGATTGGACATGATTACGAATATAATCATAAGTGTCGTAGGTTGTCTACATTATTTTCCAAGCACATTCAGTTGAAACTGATAGTGAGAAGAGAGATAATCATTTGCAAGTATTAGTGGAAACAAATATCCCACCAAAAACATTACATGTGAAGTGATTGCCAAGACTCCCTAGCTCATAATAGCTTTCAGCGTTAAAAAGATATTAGATCATAAGTAGCGCCAAGCTTCCTACACCAGACGACGTAACTCTACCACTACCCACGCTCTAAAAATTATACATCTTGACTAAAAAGTATAGCTTTGTTGGGCACATCCCGGTCGCCGTATAGACTCTCGCTAAATCTAAATTAGCCTATATACCTCCCACTGCTGGGCACAGGCCTACTAACATATACCATTCATACTTACTAATCAGGGACTGATTTCGGTTACGGTTATACCGGTATGAAACCGGTATTCCACTACGGTACCGTTGTCATAAAGGTTATGCGCGCCGCGCGAACATAACGGTACCGTAATACTAATATTATAAATGCGAAAATAACTCCGGCTATCCATTTGCCAGTATGTCTGCCTGTTGCCCTTTTCACGCTTATATCGCTGAACCGATTTAGATATAATTTGGTATAGAGGTAGTTTGAGACCCTGAGTTGGACATAGGATCTTTTTATATCGGAAATCATTCCTTAAAGAGGTGAAAAGGAGAGTGGACGTAGCTATTGAAGAGCGATACCTAATTGATGCTGCGCCGCGCCGGTGGAAAGTGTTATTGCATTATTTGCTGTTAGATTTTGTGACATATAAGTAAACTGTTAATCATTTACAGGAGAGCATAATATATGCGTTCTTTAAACAAACATAAAAAGTTCAAAAAACTGTATGACACAGTAGGTACCTACAGCACGACATTCATATTTATTTTTTAGGGTTCCGTACTCTAAGAGTAAAACGGGACCCTATTACTAAGACTCCGCTGTCCGTCTGTCTGTCTGTCTGTCTGTCTGTCTGTCTGTCTGTCCGTCTGTCACCAGGATGTATCTCAACCACCTTGATAGTTAGACAGTTGAAATTTTCACAGATGATGTATTTCTGTTGCCACTATAACAACAAATACTTACTAAAAACCGAATAAATAAAAAATATTTTTTTTTTTTTTTTCTTTTATAATCTTACACAAATCGGCTTAGTCCCAAACTAAGCAAAGCTTGTACTAAGGGTACTAGACGACTATAAACATACTTATTTATATAGATAAATAAATACTTAAATACATAAAAAACATCCATGACTCAGGAACAAATATTTGTGCTCATCACACAAATAAATGCCCTTACCAGGATTCGAACCCGGGACCTCCTCCGGCTTCGTAGGCTACCAACTAGGCTACACGAGGCTCCCATACAACAAACGTGATATTTTTGCCGTTTTTATAGATACGGAACCCTTAGAATTCTTCCGAATGAAAGTATTATTATGAAGTAGCAAGAGTCCCGTAGTAAAGTCGCCGTCGCGACAAAACTAGTATACCAAGTCGTTGACAACAGCAAAACTTATTTCTCAATTAGGTTGTTGTTTTCATAGTTTTAGTAAGAAAAATAAAAAATATCTACTTTATGTGGCCATGTAAATCACACGGAAAATAATATTATAATATTGAAATATAATATAATTTGTGTGTTAATTTAAATTTAACAGTATGTTTTGATTATTCAGTCAAATTGTGAAAAATATACGACTGAAGTAATTTACCAAGCATTCTTCTCTAAAATTTATTACTCTATGATATTGTCGTAAAACGAATGTGGGCTCGAACATAAAATAAATCATTTACCTAGTTAAATATAGAGAATTTATATTTGAACCTTGGGTATATATTCGTAAACGAATCTTCAGTCACATAAAATGTAAGTAATTTAGCCAAGTCGTGAAAAATATATTGACATCGTAAAATTCGAGTCAAAGTAAAAAACCCAACAAGTTTAACCCAAACGTAATATTTTATAAATAACTAATGCGATTTGTATCATATTTTTTTAAGTGATGCCTAGTCGTATATTATACCTTCAGTCATGGCCAGATAATTAAGAACATGATTTTTTCCCCATACAGTTGCATACAAATATGACTTTTAATGATGATTTAAAATATGTTTGGCCAATTTTATTTCTGAGTATATGGAGGTATGTGTGTATAAATAAGATTTAATTAAGTATATATAAAAGTTCTGTAAAAGCTGTGCTTAAAAAAATACGGATGGTCAAATGGATAGTTTTTACGAGTTCATACTGTAATTAGGAACAATGTATGAACTTATAAAAAGTGTTGATTTGATCGCCTGTATTTTTCAAAGTATAACTTTTACAGAAGCTCTTTTTCACTATATTAAATACTGTTTAAACACGGTTACAACCGTATAATCAGAAACAAAATTAATCAAATACATTATAAATTATCATCAAATTTGAAAAGTCATATTTGTATGCAACTGTATGGGGAAAAAAATCATGTTTTTAATTATCTGGCCATGACTGATGCAGTCTCAGTACCGCGGCTTCGCCAGCATATTTGCCAGACTACGGCAGCGCCGCAAGGAAGGCATAGGATTTAAGCAATCTATGCTTGTATTTACGTGTTTTGTGTTCCACCGTAGCGTTTAATACTGAACCGATTTTGATGGATGATCGATCGATATGAAAATAAAATGAGTTTTTTTCAGTTAATTTTCCGTAGTGGTATACATACAAATACAAAAAAAATATTGTGTGAAAGTGAGTAGGTAAGTTAGTTTAGAGGTGATAATGGTTTCATGGTTCGTCACAGTCAGCCATTAGTGGCATAAAATATTTAAGGATTCTAGCAGCATATCATTGATATTGAATATACTAGAAATAAAATTAAAATGACACATGAATGTCAATATTTAGAATATGAATGAAATAATAATAAAAAAAAACCGGCCAAGTGCGAGTCGGATTCGCGCACGAATAGTAGGGCAGTTTCACGTGATAATGTGGACACGCTGGACAAAAGCACCAACTTTTTTTCAGGTTCTATAGTTATTTATTCAGTCAACAATATACATTGTATTTGAAATATAGGTAATAAAGGTAATAATGTCAAAATAATACAAGTTACAATTCCATAATAAATAAAAACGAATGCAGAAGCAGAAAATAACAATATAGAATAATAAAAAAAAAAACGAAAATAATGGAAAATCAATACCTAATAAAGAATTTATATCATGTCAACTGTGTCTTTGTATGATTCAAATAATTTATTAAATGTCAATCTTATACAAATACAAAATTATATCACAGTTTTTTTTAACAATAATCAATCAGACATAACAATACAGGATAAAAAAAGAAATGAAGAACATGTAAAGAAATTAATAATAAGGCATGTCAACCATGTTTTTATATTGATCAAATAAGTAATTTACTGTATGTCAATCAACAATCTAACCTAATTAAATCTAAGTTTTTTTTTAAACAATAAGAATTCTTCAACTGTATAGAAACACTCCCGCAGCAAAAATGCTTTCAGCTTATTTTTGAACAAATTTGTGCTTGAAAGTAACTTCAACTCCATCGGTAACTTATTGTAGAGGTTCACTGCTCGGTAACCGGCAGTGTGCCTAACCACATTAAGTTTAGCCTGGGTACCCTGATATAGGTTTAAGTTTTTGATAGGAACCAACTCCTCCGTCGGCCATCTTTTTTTTATGGGGGTCATTTTGAATTATAGGTAGATCATTGATATCTCGGGTACTAAATCACTTAGAATCACAAACTTGGTGTCTAAATATACATACATACAATTATTTGGGGTCAGGGAATTCAACTCGATATTTTTTAGGGTCGAGTTCCCAAAGGATACCATACGGAACCCGTTACCAAGCCTCCGCTGTGGGTCCGTCTGTCTCACACAAAAATAGAAAAAAACCGCCCGAGTGCGAGTCGGACTCGCGCACGAAGGGTTTCGTGCCATCATCTATAAAAAACTATTTTATTCTGTGTTTTTAGTATTTGTTGTTATAGCGGCACCAGAAATACATCATCTTTGAAAATTTCAGCTGGAACTATCACGGTATCAGTGAGATACAGCCTGGTGACAGACAGACGGACGGACGGACGGACTAACGGACGGACGGACGGACGGACGGACGGACGGACAGACGGACGGACGGACGGACGGACAGAGGAGTCTTAGTAATAGAGTCCCGTTTTACTCTTTGAGTACGGAACCCTAAAAAATACAATAAATTTTGGGAGTTCCCCATACTTTAAACTAAAACTCAATTTTTTTTTTCATCAAACCCATAAATCTATGGCTAGCTCTTCAAAAATGATATTGAGGTTTTTGATATATTTTTTTTCTAAACTGAATAGTTTGCGCGAGAGACACTTCCAAAGTGGTAAAATGCGTATCCTTCCCTGTAACTTCTAAAATAAGAGAATAATAAAACTAAAAAAAAATATGATGTAGGTACATTACCATGCAAACTTCCACCGAAATTTGGTTTGAACGAGATCTAGTAAGTGGTTTTTTTTTAATACGTCCTAAATCGTAAACCGCAGTTTACGGAACCCTTCATGGGCGAGCCCGACTCGCACTTGGCCGCTTTGTAGTTTTTGTCGATATAGTGGCAACAAAAATACATCACCTGTGAAAATTTCAACTGTCTAACTATCACGGTTCATGAGATACAGCCTGGTGACAGACGGAGACAGACAGACAGACATACAGACAGACGGACAGCGGAGTCTTAGTAATAGGGTCCCGTTTTACTCTTTGAGTACGGAACCCTAAAAATCAGCCAAGAAAGTTGTATAATATTATGCCGATGACAGACATGACGTCATTACAAACCATCTAAAATCTCATCCCCAGTTTACCCGATAAGTTGATAAGGCTGTTAATTAGCGAAGACGAGGCGTGAGGCGCCGTGGCGCCGGCGACTTGGCCGGGGCATGGCGACGCCACGAAGTATTTGTTTACCGACTTATCCTCTAATAGCGCAGCTTAGATGTCGCCGGTTTGAACAGAGCTTTTCAAACCCTTATATGGGGATACGTACTAGCCCCGATGCAGAAGAGTTCGTCCAGTACTAAACAATTATCACATTTATCTTGATATTTATTACATGCTTAGATCAAACGACTAAGTAATAGGGACAATATTAGTAATGGTTAATGTAGTTTATTTTCATTTTTAAATAGAAACCCTAAAAGGTTTTTTATTGTAGAAAAAAAAGGGCACTTAAAAACTATTGTCCAATCCAAATTATGGTCTCCAACTGCACTTCTTGACTCATGGGCTCGGAGCAGAACCGTCAGCATATAGCTTTGCCGTGTCGCTTTCCCTAGTAGTGGCATTTTTTCGCCTGTTGAAGTTACCGAAATAGGTTGAAAAAAAAACCGCAAAATTTCTTCTGCTTATAAAAGTGGTATCCTTATATTTTAATTGTGTTACTGTGGAATATTTTAATACATAATGGAGTTATTATACAACTAGTAGTAAACGGTATTGAATTTTTATCGAAAACATTATTTCCTTACAAATGGGAGAACCTACAAAACTGCTCTGACTAGACGAAAACATATGCATCGGGTCTAGTATTAACATAACTACTTATCCATGTTTAATTTTGAGTAAAAACCACGCTTGTTGATTTTCTACAATAAAATAAATCGTCGGGTGACAAGCATAAGTCACTACCAAAACTGTCACTGTACTTCAAAACCTCGTATCTCGATACGTAGTCCATATCGAGATACGACCTTTGATTTAAGTAGGTATTTGTTACTTAGTGAGTTTTGCTTGTCACCCGACGAAATAGTAAATAAAAATAAAATACTTAAAATAAAAATAAAAAGCATTTATTTCGGACAAAATAATCCATAGATGTTAGTATTACAAAAACTTTAGAAACTATGTTAGTACCTAAACTTAAGTGCTGAGAGGTCCAGTGCCTGATTAGGGCGCTGTCCCATCTCTCTGCCACGACAGCCAGGAGACCGTAGCGGCTGGTGCGCACTCCGCGGAGCGTCGCGTGACAGCGTGAACATGCCCGACGCGCTACAGTATCGCGGCAGCCGCAACAATACCCTGAAGGCGCCGTTATATTGTACACGTCTAAGGCGGTAAAACAAAAGACACAATTGGTTCGGTGATTCCGGCTACCGTCTGTGGAGTCGGTGTCCCCGAGTTCCAAACCAGCGAGCGGCATGCACACAGATGTATGAATATAAGGAGATCGGACATGGCGGCCGATTTGTATAGAGTGAGCCTGTCGCAAGTACATTAACCCACACAACGCCCAAGTAATTGACAAGACAAAGCACGCTCACATCTTAAACACACACACTTGTATACCTACACGCTTATTTGACAATAAACGCGCATCATATCAGGCATTTTGGGAAAAAACGTAATATTCTCTGCGATCAGCACGCGTGCACAGTATGGCAGTGTATGCCCATTGAGCATACAGCTGCGACACGGCCGCCGGCGGCTTGTCCTCTCTCTAGTATTCTATGCTCTGAGGGCATGCACTTCGCACGTGGTCAAATACTGCACGCGGTCGATAGCTGAAGCGGAACGCCATCCCTCGTTCGCGATCTTCGTTGGGGTAGTAGTAGGTAGTCCAAGGTTTTTCCGCGGTTAGTCCGTCATACCCGTCCTGGTCCCGGTCCCGACCGGGCGGGATGCGTAAATGCATTTTCTTAAACATGCAATGAAATGTTGTCATTACGTGGGTTATATCAGGCTTCGATGTATCACGTTTCGGGCGGATCAACTCGAGAGAACTGTAAAGGAATTTCATACGAAATTGAAGGAATATTCCACTATTTGTGGCACAGCATCAGTTTATATTATTCAAATTTTTAGTAGTTCTCTTTTTACCCGACTGCCGAAGGAGAGAGGGTTATGTTTTTCGAGCGTATGTATGTATGTAAGTATGTATGTAAGTATGTAAGTATGTATGTATGTGGGTATGTCTTATTCTTTGACACGCCCTGCAGCCTAAACCGTTTGACGGATTTCGACATGTGAGGTGTCGTTGGATTCCTCTTAATTGTAAGAGTGACATAGGCTATAATATTTGCAAAAAATCAGTTGGGTTTTGATTTCACTTGTTACATTTTATCTATAGGTACTTACTTTTATTTTAAAATCATACTTCTTCCTTCTGTAACTTTTATTTTTACACTTTTAATTATATTTTTACATATATTACTAGTAGAGTGAGGATGTCATTTATTTATTTATTCTTATTTATGGCCAGTGACGTAAGAAAAATTTGTGATTCTGGATAAAATAAGTGTGCCTAAAATATTATACAAAAACAAAACCAAGTAAGAGAAACATATTTTTTACGTATAACTAATAAAATTTGCAAAATGAAACGATTAAGCAAAATACTTAGGTAAGTATACAATTTTTTTCTTATCGCGAATTTAAAATGAGCTTCACTGACTATATAATAGTTCCTTTAAAATGTATTATTCGATTAGTTATTTTATTTCCTTATTTCCATTAGACTTCATCGTGCAGTGCTGCCTACAACATCGTCATTAACTCTTTATTAGACGGAAGGTACGTTTCATTCAGAAACACAATCGTAAAATAAACAAACTACGTTGAAATACACGACGCCCGAATTTTAAGTGCTATAAATCATAATAATTTTCATAAATATAAATTCGCTGAGTAATCATTTTAAAGTCATAAATTACAGATATTTTTGCCCTTTAAAGCCAGGGGTACACTAGGGGACAACTGTTCCACTACATGTGTCGGCGAAATGTCAAGCGAAGCCGGGCGATTTCGCTTGCCATATCTGGCGACATCAGTTATAATTCAATATGTAAATAATGCAATATGTACAGTCACCGGCATAAATAAATGATGGAACAAAGGCCGCAAAAATATCCTAGAGCCGTAAGAGCGTGTCATATATTTTTGCGGCCTTTGATTCATCATAATATATTGATGCCGGTGACTGTACATCGCGCATCATCATTATATATTATAATCCGAAATACGTCCACTGCTAAACATAGGCCTCCCCCAAAGAGTGCCACAATGACCGGTCCTGCGCCAGCCGCATCCAGCGGACTCCCACGACCGTTTACCAGGTCATTAGTCCACTTTGTGGGGACCACCCACGCTGCGCCTTCCGGTACGTGGTCGCCACTCAAGAACCTATTCGACCCAACGGCCATCGGTTCTACTTGCAATGTGCCCCGCCCACTGCCACTTAAATTTAGCGATTCGGAGGGCTATATCGGTTACCTTGGTTCTGTTGCGGATAGCCTCATTTCTGATGCGATTGCGCAGAGATAGTCCCAGCATAGCCCTCTCCATTGCCCTTTGGGTAACTTTGAGCCTTCTTTTGAGGCCCATGGCCATCATCATGTACATCGCGCGACTTATGTCCATAGCGACGTCAGGCCAAGCCGTGCGACTTCGCGAGACTTCGCCAGACATTATCTGGCGACATCGCGCGACTTATGTCCGTAGTGACGTCAGGCGAAGTCGTGCGACTTCGCGAAACTTCGCCAGACATATCGAACACATACATAGTACCTATATTTACATGTCGATCGAAATCTGGCAACGCCGCGCCACTTCACTCGACGTCGCTGGCGACACGTGTCGCAGGCGCAGGACATTTGTCCCCAAGTGTAACACTGGCTTTATTTTGCTCTGACATGGCTGATGATTATTTAAATAATGTTACTACGATGATTACTAACAATAACTCATCCAGATTACATTTTCATAGATTCCTATAAAAACGAAACCCATTTGATTAAATAGGTACAATGGCCTTGAAACTACTAGAGGACATTTCTTAAAATAACTAACGACACATTCATCTATCTCTCTGTCAAGACCACGAACTGGCTTGTAAAATACAACATTTCATAGTACAATACGAGCATTGAGGAAAAGAATAATATCATAACCGTATCTAATTTAGGATATTTCTGTTTCCGTCTATTTGGGCACGGACAGCCTCACAAGGAAGCATTCAACGTCATGTCAAACAGCCACATGACGTTGTCAAACGAGTGAAAACGACAAGGTACTCAGGTGTTTAGCAACTTATGAGGCCGAGGACAGCGCTTTTAAGTACTTAGGTACAGCCTCAGAGCATATAATACTAGAGAGAGGACAAGCCGCCGGCGGCCGTGTCGCAGCTGTATGCTCAATGGGCATACACTGCCATACTGTGCACGCGTGCTGATCGCAGAGAATATTACGTTTTTTCCCAAAATGACTGATATGATGTGCGTGTATTGTCCAATAAGCGCGTAGGTATACAAGTGTGTGTGTTTTAGATGTGTGCGTGCTTTGTGGTGTCAATACTTGGGCGTTGTGTGGGTTAATGAACTTGTGACAGGCGTACTCAATACAAATCGGCCGGCATGTCCAATCTCCTTATATTCATACATCTGTGGGTACAGCCTAAGTACTTAAGAGCGCTCTCCTCGGCCGTTTCTAATCTAAGTACAGTGCGAATCATTTTTCTAGAACGAATTCTCTCATATTTGTAAGACGGAGTCTTGTAATTGCAACTAGGTAGGTACCTATATCTGTCTGGTATTTGCAACTAAATGTAATAAAGCCCTCTATGATAGTGAACATAAAGGGCATTATAAAATTTAGTTGCAATTACTAGACAGATATACCTAGTTGCAATTACAAGACTCCACCTTACCAAGCACAATGAGGAGACAAAGTCATTGTTTTTCATTGTTAAGTGTAACCGCTAATTGTTTACGTTGTACTAAACTAGTATGCTGCAACAACTAATAAAACCGGCCAAGTGCGAATCTGACTCGCACACGAAAGGTACCATTATCTATAATAATATTTATTTCATTCTGTTTTTAGTATTTATTGTTATAGCGGCAACAAAAATACATCATCTGTGAAAATTTCAACTGTCTAACTATTACGGTTCATGAGATATAGCCTGGTGACAGACGGACAGACAGACAGACAGACGGACGGTGGAGTCTTAGTAATAGGGGCCCTTTGGGTAACCCTAAAAATTGTACATACCGATATTCCTGTCGTTTAAATAAGAACCTTCCTTCTTTAACAATAGTGTCACTATTCGAGTAAAGTATTTATTAAACATGGCCTTTTCATTTCGAAGCGTTTGTGGCACGTGGCTTAACAAATGCTTTGTTGGATCGATGGGTTTTAAGATAAGATCCGTTCTAGAAGTAATTTACTTTAAAAACAAAGTTCAAACCGACTTCAATTCAGTACTTCGCCAAGCCACATAGGAACATGAAAATGTCCATACTTTTCGATAGCAAATGCGTTGATCATTACAGAAAAAAACCAATTCGCTATATATGTGGGCTGATAATATTTGAGGAGTTACGTTGATTTCTCAAGGATGTCAGAATTGACACTTAATTAGTTGCTACTTCAACGCAATCATGTCAGAATCTTTGACGTACTTTACGTCCTCGAGGAGTTCCATAAGTCATCTTTGGTCTTCATCATCAGTTCCACTTCATCAAAGTTGTGATTTCCAAGGGTAAATACACGAGTTATAATAGAAAATACCGAAGTCACTACACGCGTGCCTATAAAATTTGAGGGTTACCCTCAATTTTCCTGGGATCGCATCTCGATTCGGGTGTCCAAAATTCTTTCACTAGTATAAAAGTAGAATGGACGTTTAAGACGGACTTAGGCCATATAATTATCCTGTGGCTTCGCCTACGTTTGTGTTTGGTAAATCATTCGTTAATAAGTTTATGTAAAAATTTCATTATTACAGCAAATACTAAATAATTGTACTTTCAAAATAAAAATTTAACCGACTTCAAATCAGTAGCCAAATTGCTTCAAGTTTGCCTATAAAATTTGAAGAGTTCCCTCGATTTCTCCAAGATCCCATCATCAGAACTGGATTTTGGTGACAACAGGACCAATCTGGAAGTATATGCTTTCAAACAAAGAAAAAAAAAATTCAAATCGGTTAGTAAATTACCGAGATATCGCGTAACACACACATTAAAAAAACAGACGAATTGAGAACCTCCTCCTTTTTTGAAATCGGTTAACAACAGAACAAAATAAATCCCACAAACGTGATTTTTTTGCCGTTTATATAGATAGTACGGAACGCTTCGTGCGCGAGTCCGATTCGCACTTGGCCGGGCCGGTCTTTTATAATCACCAAAAGAATATTCAAACACACATGACTAAGTCCAATAGATTAACAGGTTGTGGACATTTGGACAATCTTTAAACGACAAAGTGAACTGTAAAAGTTATATTATTCTAAAAATAAAATTCGAAACATACTTTAAAAATAGCTGGAAGTAGGTAGATGATTTTTTGTATGACGGCTACACACAGTCGGTTGACTTCTTCTCATAAATACTTTTTAATAGAGTCTACGAACTTCACCGTCGTCGCCAGTTTCTTAATCAGATCTAATTATAAACCACTCTCGGAATGTTTGTTTGTCAAAGCAAATACAGCTCTCTCATGATTAATATTTTGATTAAAAATAATACAGATACCTACGTTTAAACTTGTTCATAAGGAACCTACTGGATTACTTATGGCCAATTTAAATAATTAAAAACTTAAAAAAGTTGAAAAACCCCCAATAATTATTTTCGTTTCAAAGTTCGATATCTCAAAAATTGCTGAATCGATTTTGTTGAAACGTAGCTAGGAACTCAAAAACATTCACACATGAACAAACTTAATATTTTGCATGTTTTTTTATTGTTATTTGTAATTCTCGTGTTTGATTTGACTCCCACGATACAAGCTGTGCCTAGTGTACCTAGTACCTACTATTACTTATTCCGTGGCCCAGTGTGGAAGTCGCTGTACCTAAGATTTTTTTTTGCTATCGTAAATAAATTATTCTTATTCTATATTCTATTCTTAAGTTCAGGGAAAAATCTGAAAACTATACATTTTTAATGTTGTACGGAACCCTCGGTGGGTAAGTCCGACTCGCACTTGTCCGGTTTTTAGGGTTCCGTACTCAAATAGTAAAACGGGACCCTATTACTAAGACTCCGCTGTCCGTCTGTCTGTCTATCTGTCTATCACCAGGCTGTATCTCACTGATACCGTGATAGTTCCAGTTGAAATTTTCACAGATGATGTATTTCTGTTGCCGCTATAACAACAAATACTAAAAACAGAATAAAATAAATATTATTATAGATAATGGTACGAAACCCTTCGTGCGCGAGTCTGACTCGCACTTGGCCGGTTTTTTTATATATCTTTGGTAAATCTCGCAATTATTCGTGTCCTAAAAAAATACCTAACCCAGCGCGCATAACCAACTAGACTTAAATAGACAGTTTATCTCGTCGTCATTATTGTTCGTTTAATATTGAAAATATTCCGATACAGTAGTCAAATAAGCCACGCAATATGGCCGAAAATCCCCCTGCTACCGACGTGACCGAACCAGACCCACAAGACGAGGCTGAGACGGCTCCTCCCGATAGCGCTGCTATCAGCGCTGAACGAGGTAGTTCGCTCGATACAACCAGGTGAGTAGGTACGTTATTACAGTATGCATATTGTTAACCAGAAAGTACCCATAGTCAGTATTGTGCAAAGAGCTGATTTTCTACCTAGAAAAGTAGACAGAATGCTTGTTCGCTCGCTTAGTGTATGTATATTATAACAGAAACACACAATCTAAACAATCTCTTATTGGTTACACGCTAATTCTGGCGTCAGTTCAGTATCATGTGGTGTTGTTCCTGGTGGTGAGTAATGTCGCCAGAGCTCCCTAGAATGTGCACAGCACATTTGGGAGTGAGGGACCTGCATGTCTCTATCTGCCAACACAGCGAATCCTCAAGTGAATAAAAGGTCGGCAACGCGCTTGTGATTCTTCTGGAGTCACAAGTGTCCATATACGGTACCTGCTTAACATCAGGCAGGCCGTAAGCTTGTTTGTCACCGTCGTAGGATAAAAAAAAAACATCTGTCTGTCTCTGTAATTCACAACGGTTATCATTCTCTCATAACCTGAGCTTAGGCCGAGGACTGGACGCCAGCGCAGCGGGCAGTGGGGCGGCGAGCTGCACATACACTGAAATCGCTCGAATTGGGAATGGATGACAATTTTAAAAGTCTCTGATTATTTTTTTGGTGATAGGAATAACCTTCCTTAGCACTAGAAAAAAGTTGTGGACTAACGTTAGAAATATAAACAGTTTCCTCACTTAGGTTTTGGGTTTAGGACGGCGGAATAATAAGGCACTTCTAAAATTTTCATCCATTCCCCATCGCTCATCGCCCCAACTCAACTGCCCGCTAGCACAGTATAAAGAAAATTTTAGAAATGCCTGATATTTTTTTTGGTGATAGGTAAAACCTTCCTTAGCACCAGAAAAAAAGTAATAGGCTTTTCGGCGGCGTCAATTATTTTTGAAAAATATGAACAGTTTCCTCACTTACGTTTTGGGTTTAGGACGGCGAATGAGACACTTTCCTTGATACGTCTCATTTTACAAAAAAAATATCTTAAAAATCCGTGGTAAATTGACACTGTCAATGATATTGACAGCTGCACAGCTATATTTGTCATTGCCAGGGTCAGATATTTTAAATATTTTTTTGTAATATGAGGCGCATCAAGGAAAGTGTCTCATTCGCCGTCCTAAACCCAAAACGTAAGTGAGGAAACTGTTTATATTTTTCAAAAATAATTGACGCCGCTGAAAAGTCTGTAACTTTTTTCTGGTGCTAAGGAAGATTATTCCTATCACCAAAATAATTATCAGGCACTTCTAAAATTTTCATCCATTCCCCATACGCAGCCGCTTAGCGTAACCGCCCAAGAGTCAGGGTTGTCAAAACATGTTTGGAGGGATATTAATTTCTTATAAATATCCTTTTTTTTATTTTCAAGCAAATTATAAGTAGGCATAAACTCGTAGTTACTATGTTTTTTATAAAAACTCTCTCACTCACTCCGATCTTTAAATATAAATAAATTTAGAAATGGTGGCCATTTTTATGTTATTTCAATATGGCGGCCCTTTTTTTTTAAATCTAAGCTCGGATTCATGTTAAAAACCCGCAGGACAACCCCGGACCCTCAGATATCGATTTTGAACAAAATCGGGCCGTATTGAAAGAATTTCAAGATGGCGGCCCTTTTTTATTTACCCTCGGATTCATATTAAAAGACCTCTCGAGCCTTTGGATAAAAAGACACCCAATCTTATTTTGACATTCCATTTTTGAAGTCGGTTTTATAAAGTCAAACTTGACACCCCTTCAGACGCTTGGCCACGTAACTCCCATCGTTGGCCCGCGCAGGGCCGAACTTGCGGACTGAATGTAGTTAGACTGTGCCGCTAGCCTCCAGCACCCTTCGCGTGAGATTGAAGTGAGTCGCGTCTACTATCGACGCTACCGCCTATCGTCAAGATTTAGTATGAAAAGTCTATACACCGCCCCTGGTGGTCACTCATAGAACTAAAAATCCAAACTGTAACGTGAGTCACTTATACATTACTTAATTCGCGATCGACTTCACGTTCGTTCACGATTTTCCAATATTCAACCTTATATCACTAGCATTTATCGTTTTAATTTAAATGTTTGTTGGTTATGACATTACAGAATACGCGCATCGCGACGTCGACAGTGTCGACTGTCGATACAATATGGCGGCGCGGGGGCCATTTATTTGCATTTTTAAATACAAAATACGCGACAATCCGAATTTTGCGGATATATGTTGTCAATTCAAAAGCCTTATTTTTATAAGTTCTTTAATTTGAGATAAATTTCGATCGGATCTACGGTAACTCTTGACGGAATAATACGATATCACGGGCCATTTTGCAAGTGAAATAGTAAACTACAGTCGCGACGGTATTCTTCGATTCGAAATGTCTCACACTACCGATTGGTAGTACGAATCGAACGTTAAATTACGCACCGAAAACTAAACGCAAAGTGCCTAACGTTTTGCAGTTGGTTTCGTAGTCCAGTCCGTAGGCAGTGTGAGTTACAAGTTTGACGGGTCGAATCGAAGAATACCGTAGCGAGATCGAAATCTATTCGAAGCGCGTTTATTCGATCTCGTATTAGTTAGGTAACGTTAGGTTACGATTGTATCTCACAATAAGGGTACAGTTCGCGGCCTTAAGAGTGTCGTGTGAGTGAATTTTAATAAGTACCTGAAAAGTGCACGGTTCCCAAGTTATATCCAAATTAGCCTTGGGCGCGACAAAAAGTCGGAACCTCGGAACCCGATAGTTTTGTGAGGAGGTAGTGACATTTTATTTTCAACTTATCTAATTACTGTTAAGTTCGTTATTCTAATTGTCGTCATTGGGGTGTTAGTGACATTCGGTCATTGACCCCCGCTTCGAATTGAGTGGGATGTCATACACTGCGTGGCTGAAATAATGATCTAAGCTAGAACTTTTTTTCCCGGAGGTTCTGGAAAAAAATACCACCTTGATTCCAATTCACGATAACGGTATAAAACTATTGTTTCAGTTTTCGTTGCGATGTCGCTTACACCCTATAAACTTACAGTTGATAATAATGATGAGTTGATTTTCTTTAAATGGGTAGGGTACCTAGTTACGAATTACTATCAATCCACTTAGCTGGCATTCAAATGCATCTTTTGCATTACTATCAATTTATTATCAAGTTTGTAACGCTAAACTGTTTACCAACTAAAATCAAGCCAAAGGGAACAATTATAATAGCAAATAATTAAGGCGACTGCATATGCCCAAAATTTTTGTATCGTTCGCTTGCTTATATTGCTCGCTAAATCATTAAATAAATAAAATAAAATAAAATAAAAGTGCTCTTCCCTCGTGCACGGGGGGCGACATTTGAATAAAAAATCATATTGTTAAAACGAATGATTATTACTGAATAAAGCATGTTCAGATTTTAGATAAATGAATGACCAAAATTTCTCAAAATTGTTCAAAATAACCGCCAAAATATGTTTAAGTTGAAAACAGCCTCTTTTTAAGAATTATTTTGACATGGTAGGTATTTCACGTCCTACTAGAAATTCACACATTGAGATTAAGTATCCTGAAACATACCTACTTTGCCTGCTTTTTTCGAAAAAACTCTAATATCTCATATTTTTTATATGGTAGGATGATCCCAGGAGGATAAATAATTTTTTAATCAAAATTTGATCGCGGGTAAAGTTATCTCGACTTTTGTCAACATTGCCCCTGTCAAATTATCAACTGACGCAACTATAGCTCTTATGATGTTGAGACAAGACTCAGTCCAAAATTTTGGGCAAACATGGCGTCCGTTTGAATATCTATGTAGGTCTTAACTACGAAAAGTTTTTAACAATACGGATGGGTAATGTTACCTAATTTATTAAATATTTGCCCTACTTAAATGTAGACCTCACATTCCACAATTTGCTTCAAGCTTCTGGCTGAAATTAAAGACATGTATGACTCAAAGTAAAGTCATAAATATAATCTAGTTTCTACAAAAAATAGTAAAGTTTGCCCTAATATGCTGTATTTTCGTTCATTACCAGATTTGGTTAAAATTTGCTTTTTGGGCAAAGTTCCCCCTGGTGGCAAAGTAGGCATATTTGGCATAAGCAAATTTAGAAAAAATAAGTTTTTTTTTTCACATATTACATTCGCCTGGTTCATTTAGTCTTAGCGATTCAAAAATGGCTTGCAAAAACTAAGATACCTAAATAAAGAGTTGTTCTAAATAAAATATACCACAATCCTCGCACTGTGCGATGTTTAAAATTGTGGTGTTTAAACTAATTTATTCTTACTTATACTTCAAAACAGATATTATTAAAACTATTCTTGTCTAGTGATTGACAGAGATATATAATTAAGCTAGTGGTGTCAAGACATCACACGCATGGTATAATGGAAATGTGAGGAACTGGAAACCCAAGGGAGTTAAATTATATCGCCGTGTATTTTTGTTATTTCCGTACTGTTCTCTTTTATACAGTGCCGTGTCAGGTTGTTGCTTTATCAATCCCACTCGAAAGAACAGATATGATTTGATTACCGGCTTTTAGTGCGACATAAGCTTTATTGTTTCGAAGTGAAAATTACGGCAGGCCATTAACCTTTTATTTCAATGAATAATACTGATTATGTGGCAATATGTCATAGCATGTATAAGCGTGGAATTTAATTGTAAAATTTCAATGAGTAAATAAAATAAATTTTTATTTATTAATCTAACTACATTATTTCATTTCGTTCAATTAAGTATTAGGTAATCTGTAACATCTTAGTCACTTAACTCAAAATGTGAAATCAGTCAGTAAACTAGTGCAAACTTAAGTGGACGCGACAAACACAACATGAAAAGACAAATGTTTATAAGTCAAACCGATTAAATAAAAGAAAAGTTGTCTTTCCTGCTGTGGTCAATAGTAAAGAGCAATCGTTAACAAGTGAAATCAAAAGATTTGTCGAAAAACCCAACGGCTTTTTTGCAAATATTTTAGCCTATGTATCCAACGACACCTCATATGTCGAAATCCGTCAAACGGTTTAGGCTGCAGGGCGTGTCAGAGAATAAGACATACACATATTTACATACATACGCTCGAGAATAATAACCCTCCTCTCCTTCGACAGTCAGGTAAAAAAGATTTTGATTGAATGAAATCACATAAGAGGAGACGCCGTTTATGCGGATAGAGAGTTCAACCAAAAATTTAGCTTTATACTTTGGCTGTCCACAGAAGAGATGCACACATAAATCGCTGAATGAAAAGGAATTTGGTATTCGAATCAGATTCATTACGCAATATCTTCTCGTCTTATATCTCGTAGTATTGAGAAGACGATAGAATTTGATCAAAATATGTTGCCAGCGAAGACCTATGCCACTAAAACGTGGTCACCTGAAGTTACTCCAAGAGGAACAGAGACGCCAATTCTCGGAGTTTCTCTAGGAAGTTAAATCAGAGACGACCAATCCTTGGACAAACGATAAGCGACATAAACCTTGAGAATTCAAAAACTAAAATGGCAGCCGAGCCGACGCAGATCACTCGGAGAATTATTGGCCAGCGGGGCCAGTGAGATCACTCCAAGATCGAGGGAGCCGCTAGATGCGGGCAGGGCATGACCGATCGCTGTGGCGTTCTCCGATGAACACTATGCAGCAGTAGACCTCATACGGCTCATGATGATAAGACCCTTGCCTAATATTTTAAATAAGAGAAGGTTTATGCCACTTAATGTATAAGGGAGTCACTATATACCAAACTAAGCCATTTGGTTCTCGGTGCCACTGGCCGGCCATCTAACCATCCGTCAAATTCACCTGGCGACCAAACGTAAACAAGCACTCTTAGCCACCGTTCGGTTACGTAGTCAATGCGTGTAACCACTTAGTATAACCAATATTCCCATAATAGGTAGTGTTATACACAATTGACCCTCTGGGAATTCAATCAACTGCATCAATATTTGAAGCAGGACTTTTCACTTCTGTGTCAAAGGTAAAAACAAAAGTATACGGTAAGTATACGAGTAAGATTTGCAATTCCTAATGTTCAATCTTACCTACATAGTTTGAAACATAGTAGGTAGGGTATTCAATACAGATTTGGAGATCGACAACCTTTACTTCAACTTTGAAAGTTCAGTCTAGAAAACAAAGAATGCCTCCACATGAATGTTAATATTGTTGGTCCAACGGACCAATTATTCTGTTTTGTGTGCATACATATTTATGTACATTTATTTGATCTATTATAGGGTGTCAATAAACACCCAATAATGTGATTTATCTTTACACTTTGGTCCTCGTATTTTTATTTAATAAAATGGGCCGAAGATTTTAATTATTAATAGTATTTAATCACAAGCGGAAATGTATGTAAATATTATAAACAATAATGCTCTACATACCGAACTTTTTACGGCGTAACCAAAGTCGTTAAAAACTAGTGCAAATCTCTTTCTCCAATCCTAGAAAGAATAAAATTAATTTTAAGCACGTTTAATCCCGTCCTGTCGCAGCTGCCAAACGGTATGGCTCATTGGACATTTTCAGCATGTTTATCAACTAGTTAAACTAACCTGTTGATAGAATTGCTGTAGCGCTGCCAGATCTCCCACACAAAGATATCATAAATACTTATTATGTCCAGTCATTTCACATGTATGAAAAGTTACAATTGAACACGTTATCGAGTCATGTTAGACACTTGTGGACACATATCGGGAGTTGACAGGGTCAGGTTTGTTTCGATTGCGAGTGGCGCCCGCAGCCGCCGTGAGTGTACCGCTCCGCCCAGCAATCGCGCGGGAACTAACTGACACCGCACGCGAATCAGCTCCACGCCTTGCCTGTTGCCGGGCTACGAGCCCAGACCACACCAACCAACGCTTCCATGCGTCAAGGTTCTTATCCCCTTGAAAAAGCGTCCATTATTGTGTACTATTTGCTGTACGTGCTTCGGAGATCCCGCCGTAATAGTACAACGTCATTGCCTGATTTCACGGCATTTTAAACTTTGCAAATTATTTGTTTTACCTTCCATCCTTTGAACTTGTTGTATTTATTTTTCTTATACATTATACTACGCTAGGTCTTCTTTCTGTAATGCCTCATTGAGCAAACTTTTTTTTCAAACCTTTCTCTTTTTATATCACCTTTAAATTATTTGTATCGTACTGTTTTCATTTCTTATTATAGAAATTCGGTTTCGTTTTTTGATTATGACTATAGTGTCCTGCGTCTTTTAAATGCAAATACACAATATTTATTAAAGAAAATCCGTGGGACTCCGTAGATTAGTTTATGTCAAAAATGACATTATATTCTGTCACGTTGCATTACAGATGCATTACAGGTCTCTATCTTTGGTCTCTATTGTCAAAGGCATAAAGGCGCGTACAGATATTTATGTCCTTATTTATGAACGTATATTAATACCCCTGACTGTGGCAAAAAAACACTCGCAGTAAGTGTTTAAACATAATGAATGTTCCGCAGCACAAAACCGCGGGTTTTCGGGGACCTACCACCGCCCGCCTTTACGAACTTACTTGTCCCTCCCAACGTTTAAGCGCAAAATGTGCCTAATTTTGATATCTAAAAAATAACAAGCTGAATGTTATAACTAGAGGGCGGAGTACCGGTGGCAAATTTCACACTAAATGTATGGAGTCGCCTAAGTATTCTTATGATTAAATAAATAACGAATAAATGATTAATTTTGCATAATAATTTTTAGGAACTTATAGAAATTATCTTACGAGCATACAAATATAATGTAATATGTTGTTAATATCTATAATACATAATAATATGTTTTCTTATCAAAACATTATCATTACTATTCCTGAAATCGATTTATGAAAATAAATGTTATAAGCATGAAAATCGGAACGATTGATCATATAAACATCAATTTGACCCGTAGTACCAAACAACAGCGGCCAAGTGCGAGTCGGACTCGCACATGAAGGGTTCCGTAAAATAAATTGCGGTTTACGATTTATGACGTATTAAAAAAAAAACTACTTACTAGATCTCGTTCAAACCAATTTACGGTGGAAGTTTGCATAGTAATGTACATCATATATTTTTTTTTAGTTTTATTATTCTCTTATTTTAGAAGTTACAGGGGGGGGGGGACACACACATTTTACCACTTTGGAAGTGTCTCTCGCGCAAACTATTCAGTTTAGAAAAAAAATAATATTAGAAACCTAAATATAATTTTTAAAGACCTATCCATACATACCCAACACGTATGGGTTTGATGAAAAACATTTTTTTGAGTTTTAGTTCTGAGTATAGGGACCCCCAACATTTTCTGTTTTTTTTTAGATTTTTGTGTGAAAATCTTAATGCGGTTCACAGAATACATCTACTAACCAAGTTTCAACAGTATAGCTCTTATAGTTTCGGAAAAAAGTGGCTGTGACATACGGACGGACAGACAGGTTCCGTTTTTTGCCATTTGGCTACGGAACCCTAAAAAAAGGAAAAAAATTACGACGTCAAACTTTTCCCTGTACGGAAAAAAGAATTGTACTGAAACCTATCGTGTGTGATATCAAACGAAAGGGCTTTCTGAGTCGGTTCTAAAAATATATACCTAAGTAACATCATTACAAGTGAGTCACGTTTCTTAAATATAAAAAAATAAAACAAATTGTAATAAAGAAAACTGAGGAAATAATGCTAAATCTATATTTTTTCAAAAATTCAATTCAATTATATGGACTAAAGATCAATCGCTCCGATTTTCATGCTTTTAACTACATTTGCAGCATTTTACCGAATTTCGGGGTGTACCGCTAGCATTAAAAAGAAAAAAATATATTTGGAGACGTTACGTGATTATTTGAGCAAATTAAATGCAAAACATACATATTTCTGTATTTTACCTTTAAAGTAAGACATCAGGGACGAAAAAATGTAATAAGAAATTTCGTTGTATTTTGTTTTTTGTTCTACCTCGACCCGCACTTACCAGTCAATGTAGTATTCATGAGTCAAAACTGAAAACCAAGCGCTGTGCAGCCGCAATTACTGCCACAGCACATGCTGAGTTCTTTCCTTTTGCCACACAAATAATCTTGTAATTTTTTTATCTCCATATGTATTTAGCTTTTATATCTGTTTGTGTGACAATAGGTATACTATTTCTTTCTATTGTTATCTTAATTCAGACACTTAAGTTTACATTTAACCATAATATCAAAATTCGACAACATCCGATCGGTGTGTTTGCCGTTTGGTAAAGGCCTCCTCCATCCCTTTCCATCTAACTTTGTCTGTCGCTAGCCCAAAGAGTAACATAAGTATATAGGTACGGATGCCGTCAAACTTCTTGAACAAATGACCTTGCCTGCGCAAAGGCGAATTGTACGTGCGAGCTGCCCCCCCACTTCATCCCGCATGTTCAAGTTGTTTGACGGGAACTGTACCGCTGGGTACCGCCACCGCAAGCCGCGTCATAGTCTAGGCAATGAACTGACAGCTTGTATGGAAAAAAAGTCAAGTTAGGAAATAATTTATAATATCAGATTTTTTCTATATAATGGATATATTATCAATGAAATAGTTACCTATCGACAAAATCCAACATAATTTACTTTCAAAACAAAGTTTTAACCGACTTTAATTCAGTACTCCGCCAAGCCACATTAACATTTCCACATTTTTTTTCCAATTTACCACATGAACTGATTTCCGAGATCAAAAGTGTTGATTTTTAGACCAATAAACTAAATCGCTGTATGTGGGCCGATAATATTCGAGGACTTCCGTCGATTCCTCAAGGATCTCAGAATTACCTTTGGCACTTCATTGTTTGCTATTTCAACGGAATAATATCAGAATCTGTGACGTACTTATATAGTTTGAAGTACATCATTGAGACATCACACAAGCCACAAGCCATCTGTGGTCTTCATCATCACTTCCACTTCACCAAATTTATGATTTCCGGGTGTAAATACACGAGTTATAATAGAAAATACCGAAATTACTACACGCGTGCCTAATATATTTGAGGAGTTCCCTCAATTCCTCATGGTTCCCATCATCCAACTGGGGTTTTGAAAACAATATGACCAATCTGGAAGCATATACTTTCAGTTAAAAAAAGAATTGTACGAATCGGTTCATAAATGACGGAGTTCTGAGGTAACAAACATTAAAAAAAAAAAAAAAACATCCTAATTGAGAACCTCCTCCTTTTTTTGAAGTCGGTTAAAAATATCAGACATCAAAAAAATAATAACTTAACTAGCTTCTTAAAAGTCAAATAAATGGTTTTATCTTTATTTTGGTTCATTTACATTTGCTATATAATATTCAAGATAAATATATAAAAAAAAAAACAGTTCATGCTTTATTTAAATCTATATAAATACTTCCGGATAGAAAGTTTGTTGGATTCTTGAATAAAGCATCTTAGAATAATGTTTTAAAATGAAATAAAGAAAAAAAACGCTATTACAAATTAATGTTTTTCAAAACCGTAATTTGCCTGGAGTATCAGTGTGATACAGGCCTCAAGCACAGCTTATTTATTTATTATTCGGAAAACCAACAGCTACAAGCTGCGCTAGCCTTGTCCAATTGACATCCTATTTTATTTATTTCTACATTTTCTACTACTACGTCCTTACTTTACTCTTTGCCATCACCACAGGCTGCGCCAGTCTGTGACAGGCTTAAAGGCACGCCTCTCACAGACTGGCACGGTCAATGGATGGACCGCGACCGCCACCGCAGGCCATGCCAGTGTGATTCAAGCCTGAGAGTGGTATGACAATATGCGCTACGCGTGCCATCTTGGAATTATTAACCGTATCTGGGACCCCACGTGTACCGCGGACTTAACTACCTACAACGTGCGCAGTACTTGCATACTCTTTGGTTTTAACTTATCTGAAAACACTGTCTGCTTTGTACGGAGAAAAGAAAATATACTATTGTCATTCAATTATATATTGATTTGAAACCATTGTTTTTCCTATCTTCAATTTTCGTGGTCGAAGAAGTATAGTGGTTACATCGGCATCGTGAAGTGTTGAGGAAACAAAAATGTAAGAAATGAGTTTATACTATAGTATGTCAGAGTATTAGAGAAAGGTAAAGGAAAAGGTGGATGGACTGTGTGAGAGACGATATGAAGAGAAAAGAAGTGAATGATGATATGACGGCTGACAGAGAAGTATGGAAGAAAAAGACATGCTGCGCCGACCCCAAGTAAATGGGATAAGGGCAAGGAAATGATGATGATGTCAGAGTATTAGAAAATAGTTACATTTAGTTCTAGACGAAAAGGCATCGGCCAAGAGTCGAACTCTCATGTACGATGGCAGGTTGCTTTCTTATTTTGTTTGATACGTAGTAGGTCAGTTTCTTTGCGGGGTTTCGTTATGTCATTTCCTTACTTTGACTAGTTTCTTATTTCGTTAAAGTCTTAGGTAAGTAGGTTCTTATTTTTGTCTGTTACAAGCTTTTATTTAGTTTCACCTGTCCCGTTGTCGGTCTGTAATCAAATCTTGCAAGTTAAATTTGACCCACTTCTCGGTTTCCGATCGAGCTTAAATTTTGCATGCACATGTATATGGCATGACAATACAATATTATGAGGACATGTAACTGATCTGATGCTGGAGCTGGAAGGTGGCCATAGGAACTCCGCAATAAAACGACACAACCCCGTCGAGTTTGGGCTTGATAGAATCGTCTCAATGAGTAGTTGATGATCTTAGAATAATAACGCATAGAAGGATAGTTTCATACGGCCGACGCGCCAAGCGTGAGGCATAAAATGGATTCATGTAGTCGTGATCAACTCGTATTCACACGCGCCAATACGCACACAAACGCACCGATTTTGTTCCACCGATCGGCGTACTGGGCCATTTATGGCTGAGTTTTGACGGCCTCACCGTTGCGCGTGAACTGCGTTTCTAGGCGTTATTATTCTAAGTTGATGATGGTATGCAGAAAAGTACAGTCGGCAATAAAAGCTTGTACCAAAAATTTATTTTTTGACAGAAACTAATTTTTTTTCTGAGAAGGCCAGGTATCCGAGCGTTATCTGGAGATCTCGAGGGTTTAAACCCGACTCGTAAATACCACTGTTTATTTTTTCAAAAAACTTATGTTCGAGATATCATTTGATATTTAACAGTGGCTTTCCGGTGAAGGAAAACATCGTGACGAAACCGGTCTAATCCCAATAAGCTCTAGTTTTCGCTCTCGGTTGGAAGGATTAGGTGTCAAAGCGGACCACGACCTCGTTTGAGCACAACCTGAAAAAAAAAACGCTAGGAGGACGTCTTTTTCTGAGTAGTTCATATTCTTATTTTGTCGGACTTGTAGATCGGGTAGATCATCATCAACATCATCATTTAACTTTTTTGTCAATGATTTTGCGGTCACTCGTGCATTTAACAAAAAATGTGCAATATGTAGAAATAAAATATGACTAAAGAGAATAACAACAACATCTCATAACAACAAACAGCAACGAATGATCCACTTAAAAAGTCTGCTACTTTTTTCTGGTGCTAAGGAAGGTTATTCCTATTACCAAAAAAATAATCAGGCATTTTTGAAATTTTCATCCATTCCCAATTTGTCCTGTGAGCTGCTTGACTTTGACCTCCATGTACCTACACACTTCTACCCCCCATTTCACCCCCTTGGAGGATGACTTTCAGGATAGAATAGAAAAGGATAATGTCCTTCTCGGGATTGAAACTATCTTCATACCAAATTTCATCTTAATCGGTGCAGTCGTCCGCAATAAAATAGTCTAGGAGTTATTATTCTGGTTTAAATGACCCGCGTTCCTATTGACCCTAGTCTCCCCTACCTTATAATATGTCTTTATGATTAAATATTGCAACTTAAATTTTAAACAGGTATCTTTTAGTGAATGACATATTACTATGTTTATAAATTTAACTATTTCTATAATTATATACATGTCCTATAATTTACTTCCCCTTAAACTATTACCTAGAAATGTCAGAATTCTCCGCTATAAAAATGGAGTAAAGGTAGATAGTGCCCCCTGCCCATGCGCTTCGCTTGGCTCGTCTTGGCGGGGGCACTGCAGTGCAGGAATCAGGAATTAGTTTGGGATTAGGCCGTTTTGTGTAAGATTATCCTTAAGAGGGCGTTTATGTGCTCACTAGCGCCACCGGTAAATAATTGTGGTTATTGAAATTTAACGATAGATATTTAAAAAAGGTGGCCGCTACGCACTGTATTTCGTATTTAAGTATCTTTTGAATACATCATAATAGTTTTTAACGTTGCTGGATTCGTCAATCTATGGGTCCAAAGTGAAAACGGCCGTTTGTCTTTTGAGTTCATAGATCGACGAATCGAGCAACATAACACGAGTGTTTTAATGCCTTACTATCAGTGTTGTGGATAACGCTGATGTTGAGGCTTAAAGACTCGAACCCTAAAGACTCCCGAGGCTTAAATACTCAAGTGACGAAAATCAATATTTAGCATTCATATGCGTAAAATAAACCAACACGGTTCTTAAACAGCATCGAGTCTTTAAGCCTCGGGAGTATTTAAGGCTCGAGTCTATAAGCCTCGAAATGAGCGTTATCCACAACACTACTTATTATGTACAGTTAGTTGGATACACTACTTTATCTACCCATATATTTAAATCCTCAATGATGTGTTCGAGAACCATTAGAATAACCGCCATTGTACCGCCATGACCGACTAGATTTCAAAACATGACTTACTAGATTTCCATAATAACATCGATGTCGATGTTATTAGGATTTTTCATACAATATAATAACACTGGCACAGATAAAACGTTGATGTTACGTTACTGGTTGCATTAATGGTGGTCGTTATATATAGTTTCCGAACACATCATAGAGGATTTATGATATGGGTGTAGATAAAATATTTATTATACCTGTACTCATCCACAGGCTGATGATGATGATGATGATAAATTGATGATGATGATTTATTATGGCTTTTAGGTGGGGGAAACCAGCAATAGATCCAGAGTCTAAGGTCCCCATACTAAAGAAATTTAAAATGTTCTTTGGAACACACTATCTTGGCGTCGTAGCTTTTGTAGCGCCAATAATATTTTTATTCGTGCTGGCACCTTTCCCACCGGAGGTAAGTAATCTGCATTTCATTAAGTTCCTATTTTTATTCCCACATAATTTAATGTAAACAATGTTATGTCACTGTCAAGTTACATAAGCATCAGAGATTTTTAAAGCACCGGTGTAGTCGGAAAACCTTTTCCTCCGGCCACATGCAATTCAATCTCATGTTCATGTCCATGTCAGATTTAAAAGAAGATATTTTTTATCACTTAAGCAGCAGTAAGCTCGATTCTCCATACAATCGTAGTTTACGCTCTCATTTTAAAACGACTAGCTAGTTTGCTCTGAAACTTTGTACAGAATAAGTTAAGTACCATCTGGGTGGATTGCAAAAAAATTGTACATAATTAAGTGCCTTAACCTAATCTATGCTTTAACTTTTTTCCATTGTGTAACGAAAGTTACCCATATAAAATATATGGGTAATTGCCGTTACACAATGGAAAAAAGTTAAAGTGTAGATTAGATTAAGGCTCTTAACTATGTACAATTTTTTTGCAAATCACCCATCTAGGTCTGTAGGTAGTTAGTTTAGCTTCAGATACCTACCATAGTAAAAAAAAATACAGCAAATTTAAGTTTTTCATTCAAAACTTGTTCACCTAGTTATACCTCATGTCATCGTATATGCAAAGTTTGGTTACAATCCAACACGTAGTTTTAAAATGAGAACGAAACTCCGTTTGTAGGTATAGAAAGGTGAAATTTTGCCGAACTTAGGTACTGCGAACCCTTAACCTGTGTAGGACGATGAAGAAATAATATTTATTAAAAGTATACGTTTACGTAAATTAAAAAGTATATCACATGAACATATGTGAACTCAAAACAGAATTTCGTTTTTGAAACAATCATTTCACCCAGAATTGACATTCTTGAATAAATTTTGTGTGGAAGCGACCGGCACCTAATCCCCCGTGCTATCGTGACTCTGATACCAGCCCGCGGCCAGCCGCTGCGGCATAGCATGTTTGCGATTTTATCACAAACTTATCGTTGTGGATAAGACATCCGTCACTCTCGCACTCGAATACTTATCATTTATCGTTGTAGATAAGACATCCGTCACTCTCGCACTCGAATACTTATCACTTATCGTTGTGGATAAGACATCCGTCACTCACGCACTCGAATACATATCCACGGCGATAAGTGATAAAATGGCAAACTTGCTACGCCCGCCGTACGTGCGTGCAGCTCTCTGAGCTATAACCACGAACTTTTTTTTAAAAAAAATTCAGTTAAATATTACTACAGCGTACAGCAGTGGCAGCAGCGTGTTGTACTGGTGCACCAATGAAAAAAAAAACAGTTGATTGTCAGGACTGATATGGTGCAGCGGGCGCTACCACGAACTTCGAATCTCGAACTTCGCATATCTCCGTCTCTATCGCACTTATGGTTTATGGTACTCGAGTGACAGAGACGGATATATACGAAGTTCGAGATTCGAAGTTCGTGGTAGCGCCCGCTGCACCATATCAGTCCTGACAATCAACTGTTTTTTTTTTCATTGGTGCTCCAGTACAACACGCTGCTGCCACTGCTGTACGCTGTAGTAATATTTAACTGAAAATTTAACATATGAAAATAAATTCCAAGCCGATTGGAATGCATTTTTTAAATGTTCCATTAAAATTTTGACATTGCATTCCATCTTCACAAAATTAATCTTCAACTATTACTATCAAGCGTGCCGGGACGCTTAATACCTACACTCAAGAGCAAAAGTTTCGGGTCGATGAAATACCGTCATATATCCTAAAATAGTGCAAGGTTGTACAATGTTTTTAATCCAGTCATGAGCTTTATTTAATTTTACATCTAAACTGCAAAAAAACAGTTTAAACCATTACCAGGTATAAATTGGACTCGTAAAAGCCCATGAAAAAACAGCGTTAACGGGGCGAGATATCGCAAAAATCGTAATAAACGTAATTTACGAAGAATAGTATATTATGTAAATAAGACTAGACAGTGTAAAATATTTTATCTATCCAAATATCATAAACCCTCCATGATGCGTTCAAGAACCGCACATTATGACCACTATAAAAATAAAATGTTTTGTTAGAACAAATTTCTTATCTGTGGAAATGTTATTATTACTAAATAATAACATCGATTTCGATAATATTATTTCATTCAAATTTCGAACGTCTCTGAAAAACAAAGAAATTTGATTTAACCTCTATTCTAATATCAGTCGAGATGACGTAGTTCGAAATGAATTGTCAATTTGCATACAAATTTGACAAATGTCGCACGTAAGTAAGATATCGAACGATAATTATGACAGTTGAATCCGACTCTAGTTTGTCTTTGAATTAAAAAAAAAACTATGACAGCTGTCAGAAAACGACGCCGCGATGCCGGTCATAATATGCGGCTCCTGAATGCATCATGGAGGCTTATGATATGTGGATAGATAAAATAGTGTATGTAACTGTAGGTACATAATTAGGCATTAAAACACTCGTGTGATGTTATTATGAAACTCGCCTTCGGCTCGTTTCATAAACCCATGCTCGTGTTTAATGCCCTTCATTATGTACTGTCACATAAACTACTATTGAAAAACCTATTACGGTTTATTTAATTTAGCTTTTATTATTAATAATAATAAATGAACATAATTACGCGATGATGACATTGATGACTCGTAAGCTCGTAACACAATGTGCAAGGAAAAGTGTAATAGATTATAAAAAAAAAACCTATGTACAATGTTTGATATGAACTAATTATTATTTTTCAGAAGTGGCAATGGTGTGCTTATTGCCTGTGTATAATGGCGACGTACTGGGTGTGTGAGTGTATCCCCCTGCCCGTCACTGGATTTTTGCCCGTCCTCATCTTTCCAATGACAGACATTCTGAGTACCCGACACACCTGTTTGGCTTACATGAACGTTAGTTTGATTATTTAATGTTTGTTCGTCACCCAACTTATAGGTACCTACAGAAACACATGCTCCTTAGTAGCATGCTTATTTGAGCATGCTCAATTATTATGTATGCAAATAGCATGCTACTTACTAGCAACTTTCCAGGTACACAAGCTATTTTCTCGAAACTAGCATGCTGTCGTGCCTTTAGTTCCGATAAATATGTATGTGTGCAGGCCATATCAATGTGTGCGTAAATGGCGTAGGGTTGGCACAGTCGCTGTAGACGTTCGTCGTTTGGCTTTTCGGACGCTAGACGGCAACGTAATATTTAAGTTATAATTTACTTTAACCCTCAATCCACTAGGTGAAATGTACTAACGTAAACACTTTCTATGGGTCCTTGCGACTACTAACCAAAATATATACCTGCACTAGTTTACTCACTCACTAAGTAACAAATAACTACCTAATTAAAACAAGATAGTGAGTTATGCTTATCACATAACAAAACAATGAAGGAAAATGGGGAAGGCCTTTGCCCAGCAGTGGGACAGCCAAAAAGGCTAAGAAAAAAAAACATTTAATTCTATAATTTGTGCCAGTAAAGTGAAACCATGGAACCATTATCTTCGGGTCGTAATTAGATTCTACCTATTAACTAATTTTATTATCATTGATCGTTAATTTTGTAGCATTTTTGGTGCAGCGTAATGCTGTTATCGGAATTGCCATGAACAATATCAACCAAAATTGTTAATTAGGGTAAATATTGACATTGTTAACGCTAATGGAAACAGTTTATACCAACTCCGTTAACAACACTACGCTGCACCAAAAATGCTACAAAATTAACGATCACTGTTTATTATATTTTGAAAAATTTGGTACCTACTTATTTTCATCTGGTGGGAACTGACAAAAATTACTACCTATCCTTGTCTTTGTACGTCGATACACACCCGTATAGGATGCAGAATATTTTCTCATCGCGAACATGCACTCGGCAGAACGGTTAGCGCCGCACTGAAGCGCCCTCGATCGCACTAGCGAAATGACGTCCATCGGTGAGGTAGCCGACTTCGGTGCGGGGCGGTTTGTGTCCTTTCTGTATGTATTATACTATTCTGTGACAATGCATACGCAAACCGAGGCAAACCACCTTCTTACACGATCGTGTTTTTGGAGGATTGCCGAAGCTAGGAATTGGCCAGGTCATGTTTATCGAAGCAATGGGTACGCACTGCTTAGGTAAGCCTATTTTCCAGGATACTGTAGTGATGTTCTTGGGGAGCATCATGCTCGCCGCATCGGTGGAGCAGTCTGGTCTACACAAGCGAATAGCCCTTTGTTCCATCAAGCTCATCGGATACTCGCACTTAAAGTAAGCAGTCATAAATATAAGTAAGTGTTTTATAACAGATGTACCATGTCAAACCAGGGCAGCGTCTATGCCAATTAGGCCTGTCCACACTGGACGCATGCTCAACCGAGTGCGGTTCGCCCTAGCGTCCGAGCTTAGTGTGGTCGTCACTCAGGCTCGGGGTGCCGCTCGGCTGAGCATGCGTCCAGTGTGGACACCTATTAAAGAAAAGAGAAGGTCTCTGCTGTGTATTATTTCTTTCATATGGCACAGGCACCTCTGTTTAATGGCACACCACTATTAGATAAACATGATTTATTAGTTTGATATATGTTCACAGAATGCTGTTGGCTATCGCTTTCGTGACGATGTTCATATCAATGTGGATCACAAATACCGCCGCAGCGACGATGATGGTGCCCATCTTGTTCGCGTTGTTGAAAGTTTACGAAAACGTAAGTTATTTTGTATTTGTATTTAGACATCTAGAACGCCTAACGCGTGTTGTGCCCATGGTGCTAAGAACGATATGTACCTTCATATGCCCAGATCTATATTGATAATTGGTACCTTAAGTGACTTTTGATCCAAAAACGAACAAACACCACTTCTGCCTGGAACTATAATAATATATTATTGACTTCCAACTCTTATAAACTTTCGATATGTTTGATACTAATACGTGGTTTTTAACATTATGAACAGTCTCATAAAGTTTAATGTTTTTTTTTTACATTTTTTACATGTTCGAAAACGTAACATTGGGCATATTTACTACATTTAATGTAAGTAAGTAAATAAATAACGCCTTTTTTAGGGTTCCGTACTCAAAGAGTAAAACGGGACCCTATTACTAAGACTTCGCTGTCCGTCCGTCTGTCTGTCACCAGGCTGTATCTCAAGAACCGTGATAGCTAGAGAATTGAATTTTTTACAGATTATGTATTTCTGTTGCCGCTATAACAACGAATACTAAAAACAAAATAAAATATTTTTTTAGGGGGGCTCCCATACAACTAACGTGATTTTTTGCCGTTTTTATTGATAATGGTACGGAACCCTTCGTGCGCGAGTCCAACTAGCACTTGGCCGGTTTCTTTTTCAATTCAAAATACCCGGGTTACTGGAGAAGAGGGTGAAAATTTCACCTTTTGCACTACATCCTTCTTTAAATTGTTTGATCATTTGTAACTACTACGCTAATAAACGATTTCAAAAAAATGTCTCTTTCTCGGTTTTGATATGGGGCAGCCGACTTAACCTGATCTCCCAATATCTGTTTATTGCATTACAACTTTGGCATTTTTAAAACTGCAACTTTAAAAAAAAATGGTTGGTCACGGACTTTAATTGTTGAGCCATTTAGAGCTCACTTTATACTGGACACTTCAAAGCTTACTATGAAAACCAAAATTAGTTAACACCTAAATGGCTTAACAATTGAAGTCCGTAACTGTACCTACACTCAAGTTTCTTTTTTTCAAAGATAGCAAATATTATGAGCTTTTAGGAAATATGAATTACTCCAAATCATACAAATGGACCCTTTTACTACTAAACACTGACACATTTTTCGTTGCGTTTTGAATGAATGGGCATATAAGTACGTACAGAGTGTGGCCTGTAATAGGAGCAAATATTCGAAGGGACGCTTCCTTAGAGCATTTGTAGTAACCCCTTGTGTCCCACTTATATATTTTTTTGGATTCGGTGATATTTTGATCTAATGTAATGTATCTTGGCACCACGACATCATAGCACAGCAGTCAATGCGGATTTTGAGGTAACATCATGTAACGAGTCATAATAGTTTTTTCATTTTTATTTTCAAAGATATTTTGTGATTTTTTGATTTTTATTTCATTTTTTAGTGCCTTTAAAATAAAAAGTTACTGATAGCACTCCAGAAGAGTAAAAAAATACAACTAAACTTATTTTGAAGAAAAAAAAATAAAAAAAAAGATTTTTTTTCAAGTTAAACCATGTGGAAATAATTGTTCACAAGCTTAATAATCTACCGTTACATTTTTTGCTCCTATTACAGGCCACATCCTGTAGAATACCAATAAGATACTTAGTTCTGGGCATAAGGGCTTTTCATCGTTTTCGAAACAAAGGGCAAAATGAGATACCAAAAACAAGCATAATTCTGGGCTTAAAATGGAATAAGCTGGTGCTGATGAATACTAGTCTTTCCTATTGTATTATGTACATTCTGCTGCTAAAGTAAAATAAATTAGCTCTAGCTTGGCGAGAGACATCTTTGACGCAACACCAATGATAGTCAGTATAACCTACCTACTTACTATACATTGTGTTTTTCTCGCGTAAAAGGTACCGCATTGTCGGTGTTAATAGAATTATCTATTGGCAGGTAAAATAATATTGTTGAGTTTCATACCTATTTGAATGGATCAAGTATTTCGTTCCAGACGTTCTTTTCAAATATCAACTACTTACACATTACTGTGTTCTTAAAAGAATAATCGTAGTTTAGCATGTTTTATGAATTCAGTGAGTCACGTTATTATTGTTTTGCAGCAAAAAATGTACAAGACATATAACATTGATGAAAAAACAGGAGAAGTGTCTGCAACACGACTTACAAGCTGTTATTTTTGTTGCACAACATTTGCAGCAACCATTGGTAATATACACACTAACCGAATTACTTTTGTGATTTGACGCTCATCCGAGCCTTCAAATCTCGAGCCGTTAAAGCTATGATTAGGCCAAGTTCTCCAGTGAATGAACAAAACACTGCTTATTTGCTTAAATTAAGAATTCTGTATATTCAAGCATTCATGGGTTTTTGTAACATTTATATAAATGTAAACTCGGTCGCAACAGTTACTAAATGAGAGGAGCTTAACGTTGAGGGGCTACGAGCGTAATTTTTTTTTAATGAGCCGGTAATAAGGGGACAAGTAAACGATGGCTACTAATAACACTAGTGACAAAATCAACTCATGGCACGTATCTGATGACATCTCCCTTTCAGACCACAGATATATTTGCTTAAGGTACCAGACTAGAATACCTACACAAATTTTATTTTAATTTTTTATTCATTCCGCAAATTAAAACTAACAGACATGTTAATTATATAGGAGGATATTATACAATAAGGTACTTAGGTCTAGACTTCTAGAGCATTGGAAATAGATTCGGTATCAAAAAAGTATGGAACTTGAAGCCGTAATAGACTCCGAATATCGGCTGCTAGTCGAAAATTGAGATTCCGTGCTGTGGAACATATCCAGTTTGGTATCGTCTAAGTTCGTCTCAATCGTTTTTCGTCAAGTTCTTAAACTCGTCCCGTTCTGCTTTCAGCACCCGTTCTACTTTCGTGAGTAGTCTATTTCGTAATATTTTGTTGTTGTTGTTGTTTAATGTTTGGTAATATTTTTTTGTTTGTCTTTTTCTTATTCCGGCTCATTTCAGTATTCGTCAACATCTTCTTTGGGCATGTTCGATGCCAGTCAATCTCTTTTTTAGTCTCATTCGTTAATCGTCAATTCTTTCTCGTCACGTTCTTTGTTGGTCCTATTCGGTTTTTGACAAATTCTTAATTTATCTCATCCTGTATTCGTCACTTTTACTGGTAGTATTTCTCATCTTTGGTCATATCTGTTGTTTGTCTTGTCACCCGTGTGGTGTCGTCGGCATTATTTAGCTTTGTAATTGTATTTTCTAGTCTAAAAGAAAACAAAAAAGAAGCGGGTTGTGTCGGAGATACAACCGTTAATTAAGTTTAAGTGGATACTTCTTTGTTGGCTATACCTGTAAAATACATCCCATAAAAAACATTCCATGTAAAAATAGGCCAAGTCTCGAAACTCTTCCACAGTAAAAAGTGGTGAGATATATCTTAGAGCCAAGTCAGGCATTCTTATTAATCTTTATTTGCATGCTAAATAAAATTCTACAACTTGGGAATCACACAACTTAACTGCATTTACTAATTTTTGCATAGATACCTAAAACTATGTGTGATTGCCAAGTCACAAAACTTTATTTAGCAAGCAAATAAAGATTAATAAGAATGCCTGACTTGGCTATACTAAATATCTCACCACTTTTTACTGTGGAAGAGTTTCGAAACTTGGCCTGTTTTTTATGGGATCTCATTTCTTTTTGTAGACTTTGTATGGGAATTTTAATTTACCGACCGCAAATAGCGTTTGTATAGTTGTGCAGGAAGGAACTGCAAAAGTAACTTTGAAATCGCATGTATTTGTACAGAATTACAAACTTAATTATGCAGTTTGTATATTTCTGAAACGTGACTGAAATTGCAACATTTTTAGATTTTTTATGAATTATTATGCTAAAACAAATAAAGTTTGAAATTTGGAGCTTGTGGGTCTGCTAGAAAAACCTTAGAATTATGTTGATCATCAGTATATAAGTATGTCAGTGACAAAACTAACGAACTTTGACGGACGGTTCTTAAACTAAAATTTCAAATTGAATGTTATTGACATTATATGTAAGCCATATTATATGCCCTACATTTTACTGAAAATGCAGGGTTCTATCTTTAGCTAGCACAAAATTACAGGATGATGAAAATGGCCTGAATGGCTTCGAGAAAAGGATGCACGGCTGTGTCTCTTTGTTTTGCTCGACTTGGCGGGGGCACTACCGTGCCCCCAGATATCTGAATTAATTTACTAAAATCTTTATAAGTACAGATAAATCGGTATATATGGCAACATTGACTGACGCGTAGTAGGTTGGTTATAGGTTGTACGCGGGCTGGGTTTCCGCAACTCGACGTCATAAATGCGCCTATTTTGCGTAGGTTGACGCGTAGTATCGCGAGTCAAATAAGCTTATCATTTGACTCGCGATACATTGAAAATGGCGGTCATTTTAGCATTATTTTCATGTCAGCCACATAAACTAAATAACATTTTCTGATTAACAACTAATGGCAAATAAAGAAACATGTAACAAACAATTATTTGAAATTTGATTAGGCTTCGCTACAAAAAGTTATTCCGGAAGTCACGTGATACATTTTGAACTGTACCCATACAAAAACGCGAGCAAAGAAGTATCCACTTCAAAACTAGTCAAATAGCGAATGGGACGAATATCGAACGAGATAAACAGATAATGTGTCTAACAAAGAACGAGATACATTCCAAAAGAGCAAAATAAGAAAAATACGAACTTAGAATATTACCAAAAATGATAGGACAAGTGAGTCTAAAAACAACATATACTTAAATATATTAATAATGTTTTATATTTCCCTATGCTAGACTATCGCCATACAATTAAATAAATAAACTTACATCGAACATGCGCAAATAAGATGTTGACGAATACCGAAATGCGCTGAAATATGAAAAAGACAAACTACAAAGATTATCAAAGATGCAATAGACGACACACGAAAGTGACCAAAGAAGAACTGGTGATGAAAACAGAACGGGACAAATTTAACACTTAATAGGGGTGTAGACACTAAACAAAATAATCAATTTTCTCGAAAAAAGATTAAAAATGTAGTCCAATGAAGAAAAAAGCAACGCAACAGGTTAAATAATCACGAAGTTATAAGCGTCCAAAATTTTAAGAGGGGGTATGTTATGTCCCTTTTCCGCAAAACGCACTTAAATATGAAACGATTGTCATTTACTATGACGCTAGACGATCCTGACGTCACGATCCCGGAGCGTTTTCTATCTCTAACAAGCAACATTAAAATGGTTGTAGCTCTCGTAATTTTTTTAAATATTCGAATGGGATTTTCGTCATTAGCAGGGCCCGTAATTTTCATGCCGATGACATCAATTTGACGTCACGCTGCATATAGATAGGGTGATCCCAAATAGGTTTATTGAAATTATTAATCATTAGTCGTCAATAATTTTAATCATGTACAAATTACTTCAACAGTAATCTATTCACACGAGGAATGATTAATAGGTACCTACTTGATACGTGAAACGTAAATTAAACTATTTGTTTTGTTTTTATACATACTGTTGTATATCATGATTATATATGTGGGTAGCTGTGTAACGTAGGGCAGTGTGTTGAATTAAATAAATCAGTCTAGATCTTGCTCTCAAACTGGTGGTTTACTTTATATCCCTATATCTAAATACTACATGGTGTCAGGTGTAAATCGTGAAATTAAGTTAAAGACGGGAGATATACAATGACGGGAGGGAACAATAACCCGGGGACGAGTGCGCAGAACGCAAATAATGTTTACGCGAATATACAGCAGCCGCCGCCAATGTGCGATAGCGGTAATATGGCGGACAATTGGCGAGATTGGAAAAAGACGTTCGAGTGGTATATGGTAGCTTCGGGACGCGAAGACTCGCCAGGAAAGGAGAAGTGTGCATTGTTTTTGCATATAATTGGTAAAAGTGGTCGCGAAATATATGAAGAGTTGGACTTTGTGGAAGCCGAGAAGAATGATTATATTGTTTTGTGCCAGAAGTTTGATCGGCGATGTGACCCGTCAAAGAATATAAATTTTGAAAGACATCTGTTTTTTGAGTGTAACCAAGGTACTGAACAATTCGATAAGTACTTCGCAGCGCTGAAAGTCAAGAGTAAATCGTGCGATTTTGGAAATCTGCGAGAGAGCTTGATACTGACTCAAATGATAAGAGGGATAAGAGATAGTCAGCTCAGGGAAAGGATGCTTAGGAAGTCGGATTTGGAACTGCAAGAGGCGGCATCGTGGTGCAGGGCGGCGGAGGTAGCGAGCGAGCAAGCCGGGGCCGTGCGGGCCGGCGCTACGGGTGAGGCGCCCGCGCCGAGCGCCGCCGTCGAGCGCGTCGTGGCGCGCCCGCGGGGTGCTGCGCGACCGCGCGCGCCACTGCTCACTCGAGGCGCCGCGCTGCCCACCGTGAGCCGGCACTCGCGTAAATGTGGAAATTGCGGCTACGCACATGATAACAATAGATGTCCCGCTTTTCAAGTAGTATGCTTCAAGTGCGACAGACGGGGACATTTCGCGAGGTGTTGCCGTTCAATAGGATTTGCGAATCGCGCCCTTCGTGAGTTATCGTGTCAGTCTGCGGGGGAGATGAGCGACGAAGAAGAGTTCATGATACGGGGGATCGAAGTTGGAAGTATTGGCATTAAGGGCTGGCAGGAGATAATAGGAGTAAACGACGTTCCTGTGCAATTTAAACTGGACAGTGGGGCCGACGCGACGGTGATGTCGTTGGACAGTTATGTGGCCGCGGGATTTGATAAGCGAGCATTACGTAACACGAATACAGTTTTAAAAGAGGTCAGTAAACATACTTTACCTGTTGTAGGTTACTTTGAAGCATTTTTAAGTTATAAAGGTATGTCAATAATGCATAAAATATATGTACTAGACACTTCATGTGGTAATTTATTGTCAAGAAATGGCTGTACAGATTTAAATTTGATATTGCGCATAAAAGAAGTTTGTGATATGAAAAATAATAACATACTTACGACTCATAATCATAGTTTCGAGGGGATTGGACAATTGCCGGGGCTCCATAAGTTAATAATCGATGAATCTATCCCTCCTGTTGTTAGAGGGTCACGAAAAATACCTATAAAATTAAGACCGAAACTAGAGGAGGAATTGGAAAGGCTACAAAGGCTAAATATCATAGCTCCGGTGAGTGAGCCCACCGATTGGGTTTCAAATATAGTATTAGTGGAAAAAGCTGATGGAAGTATTCGATTGTGCCTTGATCCCCAGCATTTAAATCAAGCGATAAAGCGAAGCCATTTCCAACTCCCCACTCTTGATGAAATAACAGCGAATATTTCGGGTGCTATGTATTTTTCAGTTTTAGACGCTAGCAAAGGATTTTATATGTGTGTTTTAGATGAACCGAGCTCAAAACTGTGCACATTTGCGACCCCTTTCGGTAGGTACCGTTTCCTGAGGTTACCGTTCGGAATCCGGAGCGCTAGTGAGGTTTTCCACGGTATAATGTACAAATTGTTTGCCAGGCAAGGTGTGGAGGTATTTGTCGACGATATTTTAGTTTACGGCAAAACGCAGGCCGAGCATGATGAGAGGCTAACGGAAATGTTACGGCTAGCAGCCGAATACGGGGTTAAATTTAATAGAAACAAATGTGTTTTTGCTCAGAACAAAGTTAAATTTTTAGGGCATATATTTGATACTAATGGCATACGGATTGATCCAGACAGGGTAAAGTGTATCGAAAATATGCCAATTCCGGAGGATAAAAAAGCATTGGAACGGTTCATCGGGATGACAAATTATGTGTCACGTTTCATTCACAAGTATGCGGATCGAGTTGAGCCATTAAGGGAACTGTTAAAAAATAACGTAAATTTTGAATGGCATGAAGCGCATACAAAAGCATTTCAGGAACTCAAGCAGCAACTGGCGCATGCTCCAACACTCAGGTACTACTCACCCAACGAGCCGGTGACAGTGTCGGTGGACTCCAGCTCGCGTGGGCTGGGCGCGGTGCTGCTGCAGGGCGGGAGGCCCGTCGCCTACGCCGCGCGCACGCTCACGCCCACCGAAACGAGATGGGCTCAAATTGAGAAGGAACTTTTGGCCATCGTGTTTGGGTGCAGTAAGTTCCATCAGTTCATTTATGGACACGCTCAGGTAATTGTCGAATTGGACCATAAGCCGTTGGAGGCTATCTTCAGAAAGCCGCTGAATGAGACACCCATTAGACTGCAACGTATGTTATTAAAATTGCAAATATATTCTCTTAAGATCTGTTATGTACCGGGGCGGTTGATGTACGTGGCAGATACGTTATCGAGGGCGACAGTGGATGCGGGAGGTAAGAGAGATCAACATGTGCAGGACGAGGTAGGCCTGCATATAAATACTCTATTGGGTAACCTACCATTCAGTGATAGTAAAATGCAGGCGATAAAAGAAGCATCTAGGTTAGACCAGGGTCTATGTGAAGTAATGGAATGCTACAGAAAGGGATGGCCGCATACAAAGAGCATCGTGAAAGAGCAAGCCAAGCCCTACTGGGAGGTCAGGGATGAAATCCACGTCGTCGAGGAGATAGTGTTTCGTAATGACATTGTGATCATTCCGACCAGTTTAAGGACAGACATGATTGAGAAAGTACATGAAGGTCATCTCGGTATTGAGAAGTGCAAGAGACGAGCACGGGACGTGATGTGGTGGCCAGGTATGGCGGCCGCCGTGGAGCGCGCCGTGCGGGCGTGCGAGGTGTGCGCGGCACGCCAGGCCTCGCCGCCGCGCCAGCCTCTCGCACCGCACGCCACGCCCGAGAGACCATGGCAGGTGCTAGCTGCGGATATTTTTCAGGTAAAAGAAAGATATTATTTACTCGTGGTTGACTATTATTCAAAGTATGTAGAGGTAGCGACCATTCTGGATCTGAGGAGTACGACGGTAATAGGTATCTTCAAACCTATGTTTGCTCGTCACGGTATACCGCAAAGATTAGTTTCTGACAACGCCACTCAATTTGTATCGCAGGAATTTAAAACGTTCGCGAAAGATTGGGATTTTGAACAGGTAACCAGCTCACCCCACTATCCTCGTTCAAATGGTTTTGCGGAACGCAATGTGCAAACGGTTAAAAAATTGATAATAAAAGCGCAGGAAGATAAAACTGATTTTTACGTAGCACTTTTGAATTTTCGTAATACGCCAATATCGGGAGAACAATACTCACCTGCTCAGCTATTGATGGGAAGAAGACTAAATACAAAGTTACCGGTAAAAAGTAGTTTACTAAACCCGAAAACACCGTCGAAAAATGAAATTAAAATCAGTCGCGAAGTAAAGAACGAGAAATCAAGGCAAAATTACAACAGAGGAACTAGAGTACTAAAACCATTAAGTGACAATGAGCAGGTGCGTATTCGGGACCCGGGACTGCCTAATGTCGCGGGGCGCTGGGTGCGAGCGCAGGTGGAGCGCGCCGCCGCCGAGCCGCGCTCCTACTGGGTGCACACGCCGGACGGCCGCCGGTACCGTCGGAACAGGCAGCAGATCATACGGGCGCAGCCGCCCGACACTGCCACCGCTAACGCTAAGAGTACCAGTGCACGATATTACGATGACTTGGAGGAGTATGGCGGAGGTCAGGAAACGGGGCCGCGGAGCTCCCGGGAGTCCGAAACCAAAACATCTGGGGATCCGACTTTCCGTTACACTCGTTCAGGCCGGCGAGTGCGCACGCCCGATAGATTTTAATAAACCTATAGTTGTGCATGTATGTAGGTAATGTTCGTTAAGATAACTGTTACCTAAACAAGTATCATAAGATTATATTGGTAGCTATGTATGTTGAGATTATTTAATGTGGCCGATTTTTTTTGTTACTTTGTATGTTATGAGTTATGAAGCTGCCATTGGAGTGGGAACCTTATACCTAGGAAGGTGGAGTTGTTTTTAAATAAACAGCTTCAATGCAGTTCGGCCGACTCAGATAATCTCAAGTATACCTACGTTACAACATTTTTTTTTCTGACAAATATGTAAATCAGAAACAAGAATCGATTCGTTTATTATGCAGCTAGATCGAATCGTTTAGCAATAATATTGTAGTATAAAGCTTAATAGTGGAATTAATATCAATAAGTATGATACCATCGGTGGCACAGTCACCTGCCCACTCGTGAACCTTAAGTAAACGGGTTAAGGTCTATTACCAGTAGGGCGTGCTGCTGTTGTGCGTAGCCACATGGTTTGTTTATCTTGTTATACGCTTTCGTCAGGAAAGCAATAACAAAGAGAATTATATATATAAGTAAAACCATGTAAGCATGTGAGCATGTACGTAGACAGAATTCATGTATTGTATAGATAGATAGATAGATAGTGAATCAGATGAAGGTAGTTAAAGCAGGTCAAACAGGTCTCTGTTGCATTGACGACTGAGTCTTGTCTGGCCTGGTCTTCATCACAACTGTACAGCATTATATCCGTATTCCACTTGTGCGAATATAGGTAGGTATGCATAAGGGGGAAGATGTTGTATATCATGATTATATATGTGGGTAGCTGTGTAACGTAGGGCAGTGTGTTGAATTAAATAAATCAGTCTAGATCTTGCTCTCAAACTGGTGGTTTACTTTATATCCCTATATCTAAATACTACACATACAATTGCAATCATACTCTATGCAGCCCGACGTCATTTTTGCGTCAACGGCATGATAAGTACGGGCCCTGGTGATAACAATACCATTTAATAAAATGTATGTAAAAAACAAAACGAATAGTTTAATTTACGTTTCACGTATCAAGTAGGTATCTATTAATTATTCCACGTGTGAATAGATTACTGTTGAAGTAATGTGTACATGATTAAAATGATTGACGACTAATGATTAATAATTTCAATAAACCTATTTGGGATCATCGAATATGCAGCGTGACGTCGAATTGATGTCCTCGGCATGAAAATTACGGGTCCTGGTCATAAAGCATATTTTGTTGCCTTCTTTCTTTTGAAGTTATAATAAATTATGAGTCTACACCCCTATTAAGGGTTAAATTCCAATAGAAGTAGTATATTTCCCAATGATATTTTACGGTGCTCTAATCGCTCTGAAGGTGGCTGGATCCCACTTTGTGTCAAATATAAACTGTATATTTGTCTATGCCCAAAACTAAAGACATGAAACGACACGCATTTTTTTTGGACTCAAGTCAAAGTGACAACGTCAGTTGAGTGTTGCCAAAACATGGTAAATTCGTGTAAAATAAGTTTAAAATAATCATTGTATCGTGAATAAATTCAGTAGTTTAAAAAAATTGTGTTATGGATAGATTTTTAGTTGTTATTTGTCCCTGACAAGTTATAAGTGATATTTTCGTGGTTACTTTAGAATTTCAGTGTTATTTGGTAGTATCTAATTTGTGGAAAATATTATACTTCCAACCGCTATAGAAGTTTATTTTGCACCATGTGGGAAATACTTCACTTCTAACCGTTCATAAATCCATTTTTTTCATACTTGAGGCAAATTTTTGCCCCCCCCTCTTATCCGTATTTTTCACAGAAACTAAAAATATATATTAACATTTTTAATTTTCTATGTACGTCAATTAGCTTTGTCTACAACTGTTCCAAATTTCAAATTGATAGCATTAGTCGTTCCTGAGATATTTAACGTTGTGACAGACAAACAGGCAGAGTCACCATGTGTAACACATATTAATAAGTATTTCACTTCTGTGGACTTGTTTTACCTGAGTAAGCCACTACACCAAAAATATGTACCTACTCAGCACCCTAGCTGTAATGTAGGCTAAATTATTATATTTCAACGGGCTATTAGCTTATTCTAAAATATATACCTACATAAATATATCCTAAACCCTCCTTCATATTTCATAAGCTATGTGTAGTGTAATTTCTATTGCATTACGCTCATCAGCTTAGTTCGTAGTAAGTATTAAGATGTTTAATTCGACGCTATGTCTCAGTGAGAGCAGTTTAGGAAATAAGTGCATCTCTAGTTGTAAGCATTAGTTACTATTAGTGTATTGTTGTACATTTGCTTCTGTTGTTTCTCCAATAAATAAAATAAAAATAAAATAAGGGTTCCGTTTTTACCTTTTTGGTTGGTGTGCATATTAGTAGGGCAGTTTCAGGTGTTAATGTGGACACGATGCCCAACAGCAACAAATCTTTTTCAGGTACTAACTAGGTAAGTAGCTTTAAGTTTTTGATAGGAACCAACTCCTCCGTCGGCCATCTTTTTTTATGGGGGTCATTTTGAATTATAGACCAGGTATATTATTAATATCTCGGGTTCTAAATCACTTAGAATCACAAACTTGGTGTCTGAATATACATATTTGGGGTCAAGGAATTCAAATAGATATTTTTTAGGGTCGAGTTTCTAAAGGATACCATACGGAACCTGTTACCAAGCCTCCGCTGTGGGTCCGTCTTTCTGCGTGTCAGGAATAGCTAGATTGTTAACTTTATTATTCTTTTATTATTCGTAATTATAGTATACAGGGTGGCTCATTCAAATCGGTCAGTATGGGAATGTCTGAAACTATAAGACATACGAAGATTTGTTCTTAGGAACCATGTCACCGATTTTGATAAAAAGAAAAACTGCATTCATACATTTGAAAAAAAAACTGTACCCAGCTCGGGAATCGAATCCGGTTGTTTTGAAAAAATTAATTTACACTTTTTCTATTTAAATATCGATTGTGTAGGTCTTAAGCTGTAAATGTCTCTAATAAACATGATGTCTAAAATGAATAAAATGCATTGTTTTGACATACTTTAATTTATCATAGTAGATATTCGAAGTGACCACCATAATATTATTATCTAGTATACATATGTATACTTAGACACTAAGTTTGTGATTCTAAGTGATTTAGAACCTGAGATATTAATAATATACCTATAATTCAAAATGACACCCATAAAAAAAGATGGCCGTCGGAGGAGCTGGTCAAAAACTTAAAGCTATGTACTTAACTAGTACCTGAAAAAAATTTGGTGCTTTTGTCCGGTGTGTCCACATTTACGACAATTTGTTCCGGCATAAAAAAAATAATGGAAAACTATTGCGAAAGCAAAGTAGGTAATTTAAGCAAACTAAAATAATTGTTTGAGCTATAATAGTAGTATATAATCATGGAGGATAGTATCGCTATATTACATAAAACAATTTTGGAAGTCAAAAAATTCCATAAGTATTAATTCACTGGAGAACTTACCCTAGCATTATGCAATACTGAGAAGACTCGAGTTAGCCCCGACGGCTCGAGTCTATCCGGCTCGGCTGAGCTCTAACTCAACTCCCTGTAGTGAATACGAGTAATAGGAGACAATGTCAGCGAAGTGAGATGAAATTGCACGACTTCGCTTGACATGTCGTGCGCGTGGAACTATGAAATCTTGTGTTGCGCGATTTTCCCAGACCCAGATCAAGCGAAGTCACGCGACTTCGCCTGTCGTTGCTAGCGACACGGATTACGGGACGTATATGTAGTGAATCCCTTTTTGTCATAAGTGGTTAACGGCAACATATCGTCGCCCCCATGGAAAACTCGCGTATCTGCTATTATGACGAAATTGACTTTTTGATGTAAATCTGCACCAAATTAGGGGAATATGCACCTTCTCACGAATTTTCGTAGATCTACCATTTATGTTTCCAAAGTTACCTTTGTACGAATCTGATTATTTATATGTTTGCATTGCACCCATGGTATTTTTCCGTGGACGATTAAATGGATCATAAAAGATTTTGTCCCATAGTAAACTTACGAATCGGGCAAAACTCGCGGTCAATGAATACGGGTCGGTAAATTACTGTCATATTTCCTAAAATATTAAGTGCAGGGTTGACAGTTTGACTTGACTGTCAAGATCTTTATTTAATTTAATTATACATGTAAACTGGAAAAATAACAGTAACAAAAGAAAGTTACCAGGTTTAAATCGGACTCGTAAAAACCCATGAAAAAAAACAACGTTAACGGAGCGAGATATCGCAAAAATCGTCATTTTTGGACGTTGATATTTTTATAATGGTATCCCGGAAATTGCTAATATAGTTGGGTGTTAAAAAGAATACTATACTAAGTTATTAACTAGTGTTAAATATAAAAAAAAAACCTGTTGCGGTTATTTAATTTAGGGTGACCCGTATTCATTGACCGCGAGAGTATTATACATGAAGTATAATACCGCGGTCATTGCAAATTGGCCTATGGCAAATTAACGAATCTAGTTATTTCGCTACTGTGGCGATTGTTACCCAGCAACATGAGTAGCCTAAAGCAAATTTGCGTATGTGGCATGTTCGTCAATTTGCTGTGGTGGAGATTATTACATTTATTAACCAACAACGAGTTTAGCTTACATCAAATTTGTGAAACTGGCAAATTCGTTAATTTATCGGTGGCGATTGTTATTCAGCTACATACCTAAGTAGCCTATAGCAAATCTGCGATTCTCGCTTATTCGTGAGCTTTTAATGGTGGCAAGTGTATTAAATTATGGTCGGAGAATATAATTTAGTAATTAAAGCTCTTAATTTACATTTTTGCGAATTTACCTGAATTGCATTTTTGCTACAGAAAATAAATTAAATACCGTAAACCTTTACTTTGATTTGCGGGTCGACTCTGATAACAACTTCCATCCACTACTAAAATACTTATGTAAGTATATTAAAAACTTTAAAAGCACTTAATTTACGTACTTTTTTTGCATTATTGGCAACACTGGTAGTTGCTTCGTCACGTAGTGAACGGGAGACGTCAAAAAATGTTTTTTTATTTGTGATTGAAAGCTATTAGCCTTCAAAGCCTTATTACCTTTTTAAAGTTTCTACACTATTAGCATAGAATTGATCGCCTTAAGAGCTAATAAATCGTGTTTTTATTGTTATCAAAGTAACCCTTAACTACAAAAAAAAAATTTAAAGTCTAAACGGAACATTTTTTTTTAAAGTTTTTTTATGCTTCTTAGTGGGTTTACTTTGGATTCACAACAAAAAAGTAGTAGTTTTAAAGTAAATCTTAAAAGTAGTACTGCCGTCCTTTAACTTAAACCGGACTAACCCACAAATTGTAGTTTCGAGAAAAATGCAAAAACCTCTAAACTAATATTTCTAAAAAATGTGAAGGTTCATCTCGGTTTTTTTAACTACGAAAATCAAAACTAAAGGCTATAGCCGTGTTTCTATACAAAATTTGCCTTTCTGTCAAATGTTCTAGTAATTTCATTTTTAGATACTCCTTGTAGAAAAAGGTCTGTTCCCCAAAGAAGAGCCATGTACACTTGTCAGTTTTCGTAATATGGCGGTTTGTTTTTTTTTCACTTTTTAATTTATATCTTGAATTCGGTCTTTGCGATTAATTTGAGTTTTTGGTAAACTGTACTATATAATAAAACTCATTACTACAAAAAATATTACCTGAAACTTTAGTACAAATATATGTCAAAATAATGGAAACTATAATTTGTTTTTTTTTTTTTTGGTGTTCTGGTGTAGCGGCACCTACAGTTTTTATTTCATAAATTGCCCATCTATAGACCTACTACATATATTAAATTCAAATTATTAGCTTTGGTACTTCATGCCAAAAACTAACTAATTTCAAAATAGTTTAGTACATTTAATCATTAATCACAAAGTAAAATAACAAGTAGGTACAAAACTATATAATTATGAACTCATACAATGCACTGTGCACTTAATATTTTACGCAATCTAAAAAAAAACAATGCATATCAATATTTTCTTTAACGAAAAATTATACAATTTTTGAGTTTATTAAATATTCTGACTTCTATTTACAAATACATTTATTACCTCTCAATAGAGTTATTTTTGCGAACTATATCACGGGATTATAATCATGTACATATTAATATTTCTTCTCGGAATCCCGCGATGTTGCACGGGTCGTGCCGATCATTGATAATAAGATTCAACACAGGAAATGAAAAATTTAATTTTTCACTATGTACATTAGCGTTCAATTTATTTATTTCGAGATAAAAATGACAATAAGTATAGATTTGCATACAATGTCAAAATTATAAGAATCCTTATCACGATCGTCAATAATAAGAAATTAAAATAAAATAATATTAAAAATGTTATTATTACACAAAGTGGAAATAGTATCTCCTATTACGGATTGTCATTTAACAACTAATATACAATTACTATTAAACAATAATTAACAACTTAGAAAAGTGGAAAATCCCCCGATATTTTCATTTCAAAGTTCAATATCTCAAAAACGGATAAACCGATTTTGTTGAAACGTAGCTAAGAACGACCTTGATCACATCAGCTTTCGGACAAATCGGTCCATTCGTTTAGGAGCTACGATGCCACAGACAGACAGACAGACGGACACGTCAAACTTATAACACCCCTATTTTTGCGTCGGGGGTTAAAAATAAACCATGTAAATTTATGCATTACGATTTAAAAGTTGAATATACAATATAAATATTACACAAGACATAATATCAAATTAGGTATAAATAAATCAAATAAACACTTAAAAACTATTTCTATGAACTCATGAACAGCTACATAATAATATACAAACGTAATTATCATTTCATCTGCTTTCAAACTCGCAGTGTACAGCACTGTTGTACAGCACTATTCTTACTTTTTACAGAAAAAATGAGAAATCGATCTTGAACGTCACTCGACAGTTTGAGTTGCTTATTTTTACATCGCTGGTTTTGAACGCACGCAAAGTCTGGCTCGTTAAATTAAAGCCGCAATGGAAAACTAGCGTTGGCACACAATCACCCGCTACTGGTTCGATGAAAATAGTAGAATAAATCGTTTATTAAATAATAACAGAGATTTAAGGACAAACAGTACTCACCGAAAAAAGGTAAATACCTCGATTTACAGCTCTAACTTTATTGGAGCCGCTTGAACAATTGGTTATTGCGCAACAAACCATTTTGTGTTTATAACCTGACGTCGCACGCAGACCGCGGTCGGGAGCAGACTGAAGTTCGCTGCGAGCAATGATGACAAATTGTCATCGTTTCGCCACGCGAGGTCCCACTCTTTCCTTCTATCTAGATATATTTATGTGGTTCTAAGTTCTCAATTTAACTTTGATCGCGTTGTGTTTATTTTTTTCTGAAGAAACTATATGCCCATTTTTTTATTTGGTATGCAGAAAGAATAGTAAAATCCGATTATTATATTTTAAATCCATATTTTTTTCTTGAATTAGTGTCGCCATAATATCGTGTCAAACCTTCAAATTGATCAAAGTAACCCTGGTTTACGGTACCTAATCAATTCATATTCATATTCATTTATTGCTTCATGTGTTTTACAATAATGTATAAGTAAGTTTTATCATACGAGTATATTATACGTTACATAATATACATATAAATTTTGTTATATAATTATTATTTTTTTACTTACGAAAGTGGCACACTATCGTCAGTTAGTATGAGCTTACCTTTTTTTTCTGTCTATGGAGTCACAAAGTTGCGAGTGTATATTAACTACCTACCTACTGATTCCAATAACGTAATGTATATCTGACAAATGTACCTATCATATAATGCATACAGTTTGGAACCCTATGTATTTAAAATATCAGTTCAACGGCAAAATTAACTTAAAAAAATATATTTTTTTTGCAGCTTAATACTTTTCCCCTAAAAAATGAGGTTTTTGCACATAGGTGAGTTTTGCTTGGGGGTGACGATATTAATTAAAACGATTGTATTCTGATCGATTTACAGTACAAAATTAAATTTATTGTTAGAGTTCTGGACCAGTCTAAGGTGCCCTATTCGTGGTTAACCTTTAATTACCGGACACCCTGTATAGGGAAAACACAGCTTCGCACATCTGTGGTAAATATTCACCCTAAAACCTTTTCACTATTATATTATACATTTACCAGAATAGGGCACCTTAGACTGGTCCAGAAAATCGACTTTAAGGTTTAGTAAAAGTCCCCTGGTTTGGTGTGGAAAAAAAAAGTATCTAGACCAGAGTGGCCAACTTCCTGAAAAATTGTTTATCTAATACTGATTTTATAATGGTATATCACGTGCCATTTACATCTTTACAAATAAAGATGTTGCTATTAATGTTCACTTTTGAACACTAATAGCAACATCTCATCATCTCTCTCTCATCTTGGTTTGGTACAATTTGCTTTTCGAAAAGTGCGAATATCTCGAAAACCAGGGGACTTTTACAAATCGATTTTCTGGACCAGTCTTATGTGCCCTATTCGTGGTTAGAAGGTTGACCATTAATTACCGGACACCCTATATGAAACACATGACAAAATTATTACAGTTAAGTAGTATTTAATTACATTTACTTATTGCTTTTAAAAGGTAAGTTGACAATAATACTGCTAAGATAGCCAATAATACTCATACAACTCGCATTCTTGTTTAGGTGGCATTGGGACTCTAGTTGGTACTGTAACGAATTTGACGGCTAAAGGACTTTTTATGGCGTACGTATCAAAATACATTAATTTATAACTCACTTTAAAAACAAAGTTTAAACCGACTTCAATTCAGTACCTCGCTAAGCCAAATAGGTACAGTTCCCGGCAAACAACTTGAACATGCGGGACGAAGTGGGGGGGCAGCTCGCACGTACAATTCGCCTTTGCGCAGGCAAGGTCATTTGCGCACGAAGTTTGCCGTCTACTGTACCTACATGGAAATTTCCACCTTTTCTTTCTAATTTACGACATGCTTTCCGAGAGGAAATGCGTTGATTATAAGATAAAAAAACCCAAGTCGCTATCTGTGGGCAAGTCGCTATATTTGAGGAGTTCCGTAGACTCCTCAAGGATCTCGGAATTAGCACTTCATTTGTTGCTTCTTTAACGGAATCATGTCCTTATCTTTGACGTACTTTACATCTTTGAGGATTTCTATAAGTCATCTGTGGTCTTCATTATCAGTTCCACTTCACCAAAATTGCGATTTCCGAGGGTAAATACAAGAGTTATATAGTTACAATAGAAAATACCAAAATTACTACACGCATCTAATCCTATAAGATTTGAGGGTGGCCCTCAATTTCTCTGGAATCCCATCATCAGATCCCGACTTGGTGACACTGAACTACCTCAGGAGTATACTCTTTCGATTAAAAATTAATTTTGGAATTCGGTCCACAATTGACGGAGAAATCGTAATACCGTATTATAAAAAACAAAATCACTGAGTACAAAATATATGGCACTTTAAACAACCCGGTTGAAACATTATTTTAAAATATATGGAAATTGTATCCCTTGTTAAATGATTTATTGAGAATTAAACCAAAAACCATATTTACCTACTCATAGCAAAACGCACTGTTTGTATTAAGCTGGTATCATTATTTTTTGTGTTTGACATTTCTAAGTGTCATTTTACTTCGTTGAATAAATGAACATACTTTAGTTAACTGAACTACTGGCCACAATGTACCTACTAACAATTGTGTTATGTTTTTGTAACTTACAAACACTTCTATGGGCAAGGCTTGAAGTAAACATTATGTGTATACAAGTTTTCTTTTATACAACGGAATGTTATCGCTTTCCTTCGAGTCGAGGGCAATTGTAATTTATTAATTTGAATTTTCCATTTCAGGGCCTACCCGAAAGCGCCAGATTATTTACTTTCCTTCGCGTCGAGGGCAATTGCAATGTATTAATTTGATGACTCTCCATTTCAGGGCATACCCGAAAGCGCCAGAATATTTATCTTTTCCGCTTTTTTCTGGTTTTACTATACCGTTCATGCTTGTGTGTAACGCATGTATGTACCTATACCTAGCGATATTCTACATGGGATTGGGAAGGTAAAAACATATATTTTATAAGTTCTATGTACCTATTAATACAGAAAATACGTTAAGTTGACGTCAGAGATAGATGCAATATCAAAATATATTCTGCAAATAGGCCACAAGGGCACTTCAACAAGTGAAAAAAATATATAATTCATTCTAAATTAGGTATTCATCATCCAGAAGAAAACGAACTACATCACCAAAGTTTTACATGACAAAAACAATTAAAAGAAAAACCGGCCAAGTGCGAGTTTGACTCGCGCACGAAGGCTTCCGTACCATTATCTATAAAAAACTATTTTATTCTGTGTTTTTAGTATTTGTTGTTATATCGGCAACTCCAATGTATATCTCAGAACGATTTACTGTTAATCTTCCTAATAATCTGAAGGATTGTTTAAATAACTCAAAAATTCTGTAAAATATCTCAAACTTATCAACTACTACAACTTGATTTAATAGTGTATCCCTATAGAGGTCGCGCCTGGTCGCTAATGACCTTAGCTGTTTCAGCGACCTTAAATAAATAAATAAAAAAAAAAAAAAACATCATCTGTTAAAATTTCAGCTCACGGTATCAATGAGATACCCTGGTGACAGACAGACGGACGGACGGACGGACCGAAGGACGGACAGCGGAGTCTTAGTAATAGGGTCCCGTTTTACTCTTTGAGTACGGAACCCTAAAAAAATAACAATTCATATTTCTTGTTCATTATTTTTCTTCTTGTAGGTATTTTATGGGCCAGCTAACTATATTTTGTTGCTCGTTGCTATGGTTACGTCTCCTGGGTCACTCTTTAAAACTGTGATTTTATGGGTTTTAATTTAAATTCACTAAACATGCATAAAACTCACATGACACAAAAATAGAGTGAAATCTCGCATGTCAATTCCGCTAAACACTATATCCTATTCTAAATTCTAAAAAGTAATAATGAGTTACTTGTTGTCCTTGCAAACATGAACTGACCGGATTCCACAAACAGCACCCGTTCACAACAATGTCGTGTATCACAGCCATCGCCTCCCGTATGCATACATTTGAGAGCTACAAAAGCGTATCCATGCTAATAAGTTCACATACATTTTTTTTATACATGTACACATATCGTCACTACTTTGAAAAAAAACTCATATTAGACTTTTTTAATTTTTTCATCTGTTTACGCGATTAACTAATAAAAATACATCTCGTATGCTGCACAATTGGCTACTTTCCTAAAAAATATATTTAGCCCGTCAGTTACCTAGATTATCAAAAAAACTGGACACCTTTTTTTTTTCAAACTATAAAAAAACGATGAAGATTTTTTTTTTTTCTCTTTATTGTTTTAGGAACATTTAATCATTTAAGATTACGTCAGTTCCATTGTACCTTAACCTAAATTACTAAAGCTATGTATATCTACCTACGTATTGGTATTATATTGTATAAGGTATTCTAGCACAAATAAATATATCAATTTGGCTTCTTCTGAGGTCGGGGCTGCTAGTATACACTGAAATGCACCTACATCTAACTTATTAATATTAAGTGATGTGATCAATACTTGCCTATGGTTTTCATTCCGGGTACACTCCGTCAATATGTGTTGAACATCTTCTAACATGTTACAAATTTTACAATTCGGTGATGGTACTTTTTTCATTAAATAAGCAAATTTATTAAGCGGAATGTGTCCGGAACGCAACCTTAAACCTATTTTAATTAACTTCCTGCTTAGCGTAGCGTTTGTAAACCAAGGAATATGAGGAGGTTCACTTTGCATTGTATTGTACCACACACCTTTCTCCTTGCAACGCTCATCGAAATATTCTTTCCACATGCAATGTATCTTTCTGTTGTATTTATGTAACGTGTCATTAAAATCGGGTAAAATGTAAACATCCGCCCCGAACGTGCAGGCATCTTTTGCTAATATGTCAACCTCCTCATTCCCTCTTAGTCCTACGTGTGCGGGTATCCATTGCAACTTCAAGGTCACGTCCTCCGGTATCGTGTTTAATTTATCCAACACAGAGTAAGCTAGTGCTGTACATCTGTTTCCAGAGGCGCAGCGAGCTACATGTTGTAAGGCACTTTTACTATCCGTAAATATAACTATCTTTTTACGTTTACAGCTAATTGCATAAGTTATAGCCTCTGAAATTGCAAACAACTCCGCTGACATAATACAGATCTCTGATTGTATACTATAACAACTTTCCTCTTTATATAAAGGGTCGTGGTACGCAGCCCCTATACTAGTTATATTCTATGACCCATCTGTGTAAATTCTATGCCAACCACTATATTTCTCACTTAATTCTGTCAACACATTGTATCTTAGATCGCTTGGATCATACAATTGCTTAGAACGATTGACTAGATCTAGATTGGCAACAATAATATCTTTGACATTAATAAAAGATACCCAGATATTCAAACTGTACATCTTAAGAGGATTTGATGCAGATATTCTTTCACTTTTGATGTCATTGTAAACAGTTGCCAATATACAAGAGATCACGTGATCTAAGCGAAAGTGTAACATGTGTTCAGGTGTCACTCGATGAAATAACGAATATGCTAAGAAAATTAGGTCTAGAAATATCCCTCAGTAAAACAAAAGCGTGTTTATTTACCAGAGGACGTAAGTTCCAAAATATAAAGTTAACTCATGAAAATAATAAAATTTTGCTAGTGGACAAAGTCAAATACTTGGGGTTTTGGTTGGATAAGGCGTTACTTTTCAACGCCCATATTAATGAAACCGCAGTTAAAGTATCTAAATATATAAATATACTGAAAGTGTTGGCAGGACCTACGTGGGGAGTACATCCATCACATTTAAGGAGATTGTATATAGCATTGAGCCGCAGCAGACTTGACTATGCGTGTTTTTTGTACGACTGTAGTGCCAAGTCTCATGTAACAAAGTTAGATAGGTTACAAAATCAGGCGTTAAGAGTGATTGGTGGTTTCATCAGAACTACACCAATTCATGTGATGGAATCTGAATTAGCTATACTGCCTTTGCACCTACGAAGATTCTTTTTAGCTTACAAATATGGCCTTAAATGTTTGACATGGACGAATAATAAAACTATCACTCTTTTAAAACTATTAAAATTATCAGCTGGAGGTCGATACTGGAATAAAAAGAAGATACCACGATGAAGATATCGCCCGTTAAAGTCCAGTGTGACGTCACATTATGGTACATTTTTTGATTGATTGACAAAAAAAATAGGTGTCTCATATTTTTTGATAATCTAACTGACGGGCTACATTGAATTATATATTTTTTACCCAGGAAAGTACCCAATTGTTACGAGGATCTGCATTAAAAATTTGTGGCTAGTGAGTAAGCGAATGACATTTTCTTAAGTGGCCTGTTATTGGCGATTTACCCTACACATTCAAAATAGTAAATTGAGTTCCACTCATTACACCATCCACCAACTGTGACCATCTTATTGTACGTGCACTATTTTATGCAAATACATTACTTACTTACTTACTTACAGGCCAAAAAGCGCAGCAGCGAAGAAAATAAAAATACCCCCTGAGGGCCTATTGGCTGCAAAGAAGGCAGTTGCAGATGACATAAAAGCATTAGGCAAAATATCGTGGCATGAAATCGTAAGTTCTTTATCGTTTATCGGCTTTTATTAACGTGGTGAATGGTGATATGTATGTATGGGGTGTGTAATGTAATGTATCATATAAATACAAATTTCATATTTTCATTTTGCATAACAACGAATACTATAATTTCGGCTTGTATAAGTGGGCAAATTGCATAAAAACAAAGTGAATACAAACTTATTTTTTCTGCATAATTTCATAGATTAGAAATATCCATTTTCATAATTTTTAATTGTAGGTATAATGAACAAACGCTATAATGGACATTCTGCATAAAATGTAATGCTCAAAATGTATCAAAATTACGAATTTCAATACACCGAACAATAATAAATCCGACTACTTGTCAGATTAAACTTATACAGGCTGTATTATTCAAACAGGGCAGTGAGGGAAAATCCGTAACTATAAGAGATACGGAAATTTGCTCTTAGGAGTCACGAGACCGATTATAGAAAAAATAAAATTTGCAATCAAAGATTTTCAAAAAAGCCTCATACACGGCCGGGAATCGAACCAGGTCAAATCTGTCTAATAACCAGAGTTCGTTTTTTTTGCGGTAGTAAATAGTGCTGGATGTAAGGAACAATTGTTGCTGTATCTACAATCACAGGATAATGCTGAATTTCATAGTTTAATGTACGGAAATGGATCTCACCCTACTAAGCCGCTGCTGCGATGTAGGATGGCAGTTATTCGTAACACTCCTCCTCGCTTCACTCGTCGTCGTACCTACTGATGTGCCGACGGAAAGTTTCCTATGTTGCGAAATGTTTCTGCAATTTAACATAGGAAAATTTCGGAAATTTTCCTAATTTTTGTATGGGAATTGAAACTTTCCATTTCCAACATGGAAATTTACGAACTGAGAAGCATAAAACCATAACTCTTATACATAGTGTATAACAGTTACATTTTTATGCTTCTCAGTACGTAAATTTCCTTAATTTCTTGTGAAAATTTCTAGATATTTTCGAGAACTTTTCGAACTTTTTGGAAACTTTCCGCAATTTGCACATCACTAGTCGTACCTACACCGACCTGCCTTAGAGTCTCTCCGAAACTACTTTTAACTAATCGAAAATCTGAACTTCATAATTCCTAAGCAAATAAATACCGATTATTAAAAACACGAAGGCTCCGGGGCTCTTATATATTACATTCTAGGGGTAGGACAGACAAGACCACATGGAAGTGGGGTCCTTTGATTCAGTTTTTGGCAATTATGTTTTCTATTTATATCTACTTTTTCTAGGATGCGATTGCAATCATTTATTAAAACTAAATACACCAACTTCTCTCATCATTATTTCAAATGTTATTATCAGTTTGAATCATTATACTAAATGTATGCCAAAATAAAGTATTTGTTGGCTATAGTTTTTGAAATAGAGCTTAGGAGTGAGCAGTACTTACTCTTTGAAAATGTCTTACTTTGGTCGTATGTATACACTAGAAATAATTATCGTAAAACGAACTCAAAATATGTATACCGCCTTAAAATTTTATGAGCTTTCGAATCGTTCACGTTCCTTACAATCCAAAAAAAATTGCTTAACCCCTTATTACACTCAAAACTAGTTTTTATGTTGCTGGATTCGTCGATCTAAGAACTCAAAAGGAAAACGGCCGTTTTAACTTTGGACGCATAGATTGACAAATCCAGCAACGTAAAAAACTATTATATTATGATGAACACAACAAGGTAAAAAATACAAAAAAATAAAAAATACAGTGTGTAGGAGCCCCTACTTTTTTAAATATCTATCGTTAAATTTAAATAATCTCAATTATTTACCGGTGGTACAGTCACCGGCATATTACATGTCAAAGCGGACCCCGGGCTCCTTTAGGGGCACAACCAGGAATAACGCTAGGAGGATGAGGATGACAGTCACCGGCATAAATATATGATAGAACAAAGGCCGCAAAAATATCTGATGACAACTCTATTCCTAGAGCCGTAAGAGCGTGTCAGATATTTTTGCGGCCTTTGATTATTCATATATTGATGCCGGTGACTGTACTAGTGAGCACAAGAACGGTCTCTTAAATTGGGGGTTACTTCTTTTTTACTTTATCTACACCCATATCATAAATCGTCTAGAATGTGTTCGGAAACCATGTATAATGACCACCATAATTGCAATCAGTAACGTAACATCAGCGTTTTATCTGTGCCAGTGTTATTAAAATGTATGAAAAATCATAATGACATCGATAATCGATTTTATTATGGAAATCTGGTCTGGTGTTGGGGTGGTGTCAGGTCTGGTGGAGTTGGTCATGATTTGAAATCTAGTCGGCCATGGCGGTGCAATGGCGGTTATTCTAATGGTTACCGAACACCATCACTGAGCGTTTATAAGATGTGGGTAAATAAATTACCTAGTGTATGTAACTGTACATAATTAGGCATTAAAACACTCGTGTGATCCTATTATGAAACTCGCTGGCGCTTGTTTCATAAACCCACACTCGTGTTTAATGCCCTTTATTATGTACAGTCACATAAACTACTATTATTTATGTGATTAGGCCATACATTCCAATATCTGTACCAATTTTTTGCTTCCCATGTCATACGGTCTTCGGGAAAACTGTCTGTGTGAGACGGACAGCCTCCGAGTGATCGCATACCTAAGTATTTCGTTGGACAAATTTTGGGTACGGATCACTAAAAGGATTACCTATAACCAGGCATCAGAGTATTTTTAGCACGGTAAGACTAAAGTGAGCTATGGAGTCGTCGTAAGCGGGCATTTTCAATAATTCATGTACCCAATTAGCGTGAGTTGTTAAACAAAAATGAACTCAGTGTCAGTTTTGTGACGACAATTTAGTATTCAATTTGTATAAAAAATCACTTTTTCTCTTCATTTTATAAATGACATGCATATACACGTTATTTAAATGTGAAACAAGTTCATTTTCACATCATTTGTATGCTTAACTTTCGTCACATACTGACACTGACTTAATTTTTATTTAACAGTTCACGCTAATTGGGTACACGAATGATTGAAAATGCCCAAGCATGTAAATTTAAATTTTACTCATATACATACCCATCCTCATTGTTTTAATTCATAATATAAATAATAACTATAAAAAATACACCACCATCTTCTTGACGGATAACAAATAATATGAAGGGTCCACGAGAAGAACATTTTTAGTTACTTTTTTTTTCAAAATGAGATTTAAATTTCACGCAATCGTTCATAACGAGCGCAACATTTTGATATCAAACTCTCATTTTGAAAAAAAAAGTGACCAGACAAATGTTCTTTCCGTGGACCCTTCATATTATTTGTTAGTCGTCAATGAAGATGGTGGTGTATTTTATGAATTAAAATAATGAAGATGAGTATGAGTAAAAATTTAATTTTAATGCTTAAAACGACTCCATAGCTCACTTTAGTCTTAGCGTGCTAAAAATACTCCGATTCCTGATTATAACGTATGCACGCAGTAGGTACTGCATGCGTATCGCCCGCCTCTGCACATCCCGCGTCAATCAGGAAACGCTCATTGAAATGTAGTTGTGCAGTTAAGAATCTGTACCTACTGTACCCAGTTTAGCCTACTGATGCCGCACCGACTTCGCACTGCTTAAGAAAATAAGTAGCTTCAAAGCTTTTATCGGGAAGCTCAAGGGGGGCTGAGCTTCCCGATAATATCTAAAAGAAAACTACATAGTGCGTGAAAGACCAAGCAAATGCTTTTGCAATTCCACTTTTGATACTTTCAGTGACAAATATCCTCCTCGGAAATTTCCTGTTCGGAAATTATAAAGCGTTCTGACTAAAATAAAAAGGAATTATAAAATGTGGTATTAATCTTAGCGGTAGGTCAAAAGAAGCTGCAAATGGTATTAAAAGCATAAAAATCAGAACGATTGATATTTACGAGTAAGCCATATGAATCAATTTGACCCGTAGCACCAAAAAATAAAGAACAAAAGAAGCGGAATTATGCGTCATCTTTATTTTGTAAAAAAAAAACTTAAACCTATCGTGTGAGTTATTAAATGAAAGGGCTTTCTGAGCCGGTTCTTAAAATATATCACATTATAACATTACAGTCATTTTTTTTATTAAAATAAGAATGATTTTCAAAACATACCAAGTTTGGGCTTCTCCAAATACGATACGGTTGAATATTTTTTTGTAAAATATACCTCCAATGATACCTACCTAATATCCCCATATCAAACCCCAAGAAAGCAATTTTGAAAATATTTACATTCAGTATTTGATTTTAACTTTTACTTGATACCACACGTTACGATAGGTTTCAGAACAAAAAAGATTTTTTCCGTACGAAACAAAGATGACGTCATAATTCCGCTCCTTTTTTTATTTTTTTTGGTCCTACGGGTCAAATTGATTTAATTGGACTGAAGATCAATCACTCCGACTTCACGATGGCTGTACCGCTAGGACTATAAATATCTTGTATGAATTTTATTTCAGACTATATTTATTCTGTTTATACTCGCAATGCTACTATTTTTCTCACGTTCACCGCAAGTTTTCACTGGATGGGCTGACGCGCTTCAACACCATTTTAAGACGGAAGCTTTGTTGTATGTATTCAAGTCAATTTACTGCATAACGAAAGGTACAGTCGTGGGTGAACGAATACGTATATGTACATAAATAAGGACATAAAGATCTGTACAGGAATCTATAATTGTTAATGTCATAAAGGCGTGTACATATATTTATGTACGCATTCGTTCACCCTCAACTGTACCTCGCCGTTGCCTTTTGTCAGTTTTCCTAATTTCGTTTTCATAATTTGGCTATGAAAAAAGAATAAATTTTCGCTGTTTCGTAATTGATTATGATTATGAAAGGAGAATTTATTTGATAATTAATTACGAAACAGCGAATAATAATTCTTTTTTTCATGGCCAAATTATGTAAACGAAATTACGAAACCGAACTAAAGGCGCCGTTGAACCTTCCTCGATAATATCGGAACCGACACCGATGTCAGGCCAGGTACAATGGAGTATAGTATAAAAGTGGTTTGCTACGCACCCCGGCAGTTTATAATACAGAATGATTTCGGGGTCGTGGAGCAAGAAGACCAAAAGCGAATAAGGTAGTAACACTGAACAAGTTTTCCCAAGAAACCGACCACGAAATCGCAAATTCTTAATTCTTTATTAACTCGCAGTTAACTCACAGTTAACTCTTAATTGGCTCTTATTTTTTTGCGATTTCGTGGGTGGTCCCATGTATTTAAACCTGCCTGTTAATTGGAAATCACCAGATATTCATAGCCCATATACTTAATGTCCTTCTTTATTTAGTAAACTTATTATGCTGTCATTACCGCGCACCTAGAACTAAGATTGACCGTCCTGATCAAGTCGTTGGCGTGTGGGGCACGAAATGGGCGGACTTCGTATCAAGTCAATGGCGGTGAAAAAGTTAATAAATGACTATAACTTTAACCGGAAAAAGAAACAATCAATTCATACATTTACGATCGTTTACGCACCCGTAACGAGTGGGGCATAAAGCGTGTTTTAAAACGTCACACGTCACAGACACGTCAAACTTATAACACCCCTCTTTTTGCGTGTATCAAAATGTCCTCCAACAAATCACATTATGCTTCTATTCCGACGACCAGTTAGCCTAGTAGGTAGTGACGATGCCTACAAAGGGAAGGTCCTGGGTTCGAATCCCGGAAAGGGCAAATATTTCTGTGATGAACATGAATATTTGTTCCTGAGTCCTGGATAGAAAACATCCAGTTACCAGCAACAAGCTTTATTGGGTTTCCTTTCAAGTGGCTCGAACTAGATTTGTGTAAGATTGTCCTCTTCGCTTGTCCATAAATCAGGCATTCATTTTATGTTATGTTTTAGCATCAAAGATTCAGCGGCGGCTACGTCGGTTATATTTCTGATGGTGTTGTTCCCTGCTTCTGGAACGATTTTCAAGAATTGTAAAGCCAAATGTAAGTATATAAACTGGATCCCGAGTTTTCGTAGCACCGTGAGGAAAGCGAGCTCTGGAGGCAATATTGCCAATCAACATCTTAAGCGTGTAAACGGACTTTAAGTCAGCCCTTACGGCGTATTACGCATATGCATACTCCCGACTCTCATAATTATCGACTTGTTTTATGGGGAAATGGTATAGACATAGATAAAAAAATTATTCTCTAAAAGAAATGCATCAGGATACTTGCAAATATTGACCAAATGGAATCATGTCTACATTTTATTAAACACCGTGTTCTTACCCTTACTTCCATGTACATCTTTGAAGTATATAAGTTTGTTAGAAAACATAGGGACCAATATACACCATTAACCCTTTACCAGGCCCCTAAGAACTAGCGTGTCTTATATACGTTCTTTATATACTGTTACAACCGTATTGAGCGCCTTGTAAAACATGTATTTACGAAAGTCAGAGATGTTCCTTTAAACCAGAAATAAAAATGTCGGCTACGGTTATCCCATCGCCTGTCTAAGTAATTAACTGTCCTACTCTATTTTATCTTATTATATTCTTGATCAGGCGAAGGGATATATTCGTCCCACATCTTATATCGGATATCTGATAGTCAAGGTTCTCCAAATCTACTACGAAACATGAATTCGCTCTAGGTTGAACACAAAAACAGTTTTATCACTTACGTGATTTTTTATGACATGACAAGACAATTTACCGGGCCATGGGAAGAATAGCTCCCGCACAGTTAAACTCTAATAAGGCCATGGGATAATGTCAACCCACATCATAATTCTGGGCATACACAATAATGCATGAATATTTAGCAATGTTTACAATAACATTACCTGTCAACACTCAAAATAAACAAAATATCAAAAAATTGTTCGACCTATGTACAGTCGCCATCACATAAATCCTTTGCTGCTAAAAAGAACTTTACTTGAAAGCACGAAGGTTAATTCAAAAGCCTACACCATAACACTCGCTACTAAGGACTGCATCTTTTTCCTTCTGCGAAATGTATGCAGAATTGAAGAACCGCCTTAAATGCAATGTTGTCATCATAGCGACAGGCCGAGTAAAATTAACCTCTGCTTGTATTTATACAGTTTCGGACGAACTTCCGAAGGGACGACTCCGGTCAGCGCTCGACTGGGATAAGATGAATGCTAATTTGCCGTACAGCTTCTGTTTTCTACTAGGTTTGTATGATCATATTCATATTTATATTCATATTCATTTATTTGGTATTAATCATACACTGTCAATTGGATACATTATAAGTAAATTAAAATTAAAACCGCAAATACTGGGTAACAAAGTATTGCATATTTTTTATTTATAAATGTAGTGTATAATACATTTGTTTTTCTTTCTCTTCACGTCGTCGTAACAGAAATTATCATACTTTTTTTTGCACCTTTTATTAGTCTCTGTTTAGCCCAATGGTTAGCAGGTAGAGAATGCCATTTGGCATTAAGCTCGCTATTTGTTTTTTTTATTGTATTTTGTGCAATAAAGTTTAAATAAATGATAAATAAATAAAAGTAGCCATTGATGTTTGGTTGGCAACCAAAATACTACTTAGGTGCTCGACACCCTGGTATTGTTGTGAAAGTTATGTTACTGAGCCATGGCATGCTATTGATGTGAAATTTAAATGATAGGTATATTTAGTTGCAAAATAAAGGATCTGGCCCCTATTTCACCATGTTGACAATTGCTACCCGACAATGGCAGTGAGGCGCATATTCGCCGTTATTATCTCGTTGTCCCAGTCCCACTAGTTCCACTGGTTGGACAAATCAGTGGGATTATGAGTAAACTGCGCGCACATTGCTAGGTCGCCATGTAAAGATGGTTGCTAGACAATATTGTCAGTATTGTTACGTATCGATCCACCAATGTATATCGAATTCTAAGTGTCAAATTGGTGATTTTCATACGAATTGACGAATTTGTTGAATTTACTTTATTATGAGCCAGTCATATACTTAATTGATTTCAGCTGGAGGGTTTGCCTTGTCTAAAGCGGCAGACAAGAAATATTCAGATTTAAATGGACAAATTGGCCATGTCCTAGAGAAGCTTGAAGGCATGCCGTTAATAGGCGTTCTGCTCATTGTTATCATCGTCACAGTGTTTATTACTAATTTTGCGTCGAACGTAGCTGTTTGTAATGTGATCGTGCCAATAGCGATGAATCTGGTAAGAAATGTTATTAATGCACGAGTTAAAAAACCCTATTTTGGCCCCTCATCACCTTCACACCAAGATGTAAAATATATGGAAATTGGAAACACAGCACGTCATCCTCCCCGTCATAACCACCTTATTATCATGAATTCCAATATAGATGCGTTTTCATGTACATTCGAGGAAATTGAATGCTTATCACTTTTGGACCTTAATTCCATTTCATAGAGTCCAAAAGTGCTTAACACTCGTTTTCCTCGACCGTACTTATTAGGTAATAAGTATATAATAACACATCTTCACACATCTCTGAAGAATACTCACGAGTTTCCTTCAAACTTTTAATGTTTTCAGGCCGTGAAGTTGAAGTTCAACCCGTTATGGTGTTGCGTGGCCGCTGGGCTATCTGCTTCATTTTGCTTCATGCTGCCAGTGGGTACACCGGGGAACCTTATTGTTCAAAGCGCAGCGAAAATACCCACTTCACATATGGTAGGGCAAATAGTAAACTTATATCCGCTTAACACGTTAGCTGCCCACCATACTACACCTACAGTATTATTCCCTCGTAGAAAAGAAACTTACTGATCCCACAGGTGATGGTCAAAGCATCGCTCTATTACTGAGGTGCCATGAGCATCACCGGTGGGATCACGTAATCTTATCCGTGTGGCCATGAGCATCACCAGTGGGATCAGAATATGTTATGATTTTGATTTGATTACATTTCAGAGGTAGTATATCAACTAGACAAAAACAAACTCCTATGGATGTCTCGAAAAATTTGGCAGGCCCACTTACATGAAGGTATAAAGTAATGATGGTCTACCAATTTTAGGAGCCCCTCTGAAGCAAGGTATCCAAAAATTCAAAATAATCAAGTTGTAGTAAACAGGTAACTATAAAGTATCCTCTACAAAAGAGCATTCAAAGTTTGACTCTTACCCCAAAAAATCCGTAAAACAATACCATAAAAATGAGCTTCTGATCCAGTGATGCTCATGGCCATTTTAGAGCGCACGATTGTTGACAAACATAAGTATTTCATTGCATTCTATTCAATTATCACTTTCTTTTAATGTTAGAGTGAGACAGACAGAGCGCATCGCTGTGCAGGATAGTGTTCCGTATTAGAAGTAACCTTGTTTCATCTATATACATATAAATGCCTATGTCCTGACTGACTTATTCACTCACTCACTCATCAACGCACAGCCGAAACTACTAATCTTAGAGAGTTGATTTTTGCACAGTAGGTTGCTTTTATAACGTGGGCTAGGGGTAAAAAGGGATTTTTGAAAATTCCACCCCTAAGGGGATAAAATAGGGGTACAAAGTTTGTATGGGAGAACCTTTTTTTTGAGCTAGAGGCTTACAACTTTGTAGAAAGATTAGTTATCAAAATAGAGACATCACTTTCTAAAAAGATTAGTTATTAAAATACAAATAAAGTAATTTCAGCGTTTTGGAAAATCCCACCCATAAGGGGGTAAAATGGGGGTGCAAAGTTTGTATGTGGAAAACTTTATTTTTGAGCTAGAGACCTAAAACTTTGTAGAAAGATTATTTATTAGAATACAAATAAAGAACTTTCAGCGTTTTGAAAAATTCCGCTCCTAAGGGGGTAAAATAGGGTGCAAAGTTTGTATGGCAAAAACTACTGTTTTGAAATAGATACTTAAAACTTTGTAGAAAGATTACGTATTAGATCATAAAAAAATTACATTCAGTGTTTTACAAAAATCATTTCCTAACGGGGTTAAAAGGGGGTGCAAAATTTGTATGGGGAATACTTTTTCTGAGCTAGACACTTGAAACTTTGTAGAAAAATTACTTATAAAAATTCCAAAAAAGTACTTTCAGCGTTTTGGAAAAGACCATTCCTAAAGGGGATAAAAAGGGGTGCAAAGTTTGTATGAGGGAAAGTTTATGTTTTTGAGTTAGAGACTTGAGACTTTGTAGAAATATTACTTATTAAAATAAAAACACAACATAAAGCGTTAAAGAAAATTCCACCCCTAATGGGGTTAAAAAGGGATGCAAGCATTATTTACGGCATTATTTTGAAGATATTGGAGTTATACACATTCAAAACACATAAAATGGCAGGCTATAAAGTATTTTTTTTACAGGAGATCGTTTGAAGTATTCTACCAAAATGGTACCTACACTCAAAAGGTGCTTGCATGGACTTTGATTTAGATGTTAATTTCTGAAGTATGTTTTTACTATATTTATCCAATTCATACATAAACAGTAAACATATTTAGGCCATTGACTAGGTGTTACCAGAGTTTTTTTTATTGTAGGTGCACTAGGCGTTATTTTAGAGATAAATGGAAAAAAGGCTTATCTGCTTTCATTCAAAATGACGACTGCAATTATCACAGCAACCATATGTTTTAAACCAGATAAATTAGGTTTCTAAATATTACCATTCAATACACTTATGGTTTAAATAATAATCTTATCATCAGTTGAACAAAAATCCCATAAAAACATGATCTAAACACGATACAAATCAAGGCCATGATTAGTATGAGTGCGCAGCGACGATGACGTCACGAAGTGCGATGTGAGTACCCCTCGGAGGGCCTTTTACCGGACTGTTACTGGCCCTCTGAGGGCTTTTTATGATCGCTATCAATTTCGATCGATTTATTTACTTTCGGGCAATTGTTAATACATTTACGTCCATTTTAAATTAATTTACGATAAATAACGGTAATGTTAATAGCTGTTAATGATCTCAAATTATTAGAAAAGCGCTAAATAACGTGTTGAATTTTTTTTACCTTGAGTAGGTTTGTTTTGTTAGGCACAGGTTTAGTACCGAGAACAGGCTGAACATTCATTTTTTAATTAAAAAACGAAAGATTACTTACTTACCTGTGTTCTCTTTATGGCACTTAAATTCAGCACTAAACCCACACATTTTCACTCGCGAACAGCGACCGTGTCATACGCGCCGTGACCGTTTTAGACTTACGATCAAATTAAATTTTCCCTTCTTTGGCCATTAAAATTATGGCTTGCTAGCTGCCTCGCTTCATTGGCTAGCATTGGTTTCAACGGATTAAAACGAGATCGATACACGTTTGGCTGTTATTTCTCTAAGAAAGTAAGATCAGCTCTTGCGGCCCTCAGAGGGGTCTCCACAGACCTGCAGAAAAAATGTGAAGCCCGCAGAGGGGCAACCACAGCTAAAGGGGTATTTATACGAAGGGTTACGTCATTCTAGCGAGCCTTGTAGCGGGAATTCTAGCGAAATGACAGTACATTTGTTTCGAGCTTTTTGCCGAACCAATCATTATTATTATTGTTCCGCCGCCTTCTCTCCCCGCACAGCATTTACTAGAACGATCGTTAAAATGTTTGAAGCGATGTTTGGCTCTATGCTGTTCGTTTTAGGTACAGTTCGTTAATTTAAAAACGGCGAATGCCCGTTGTTCTCTCTGCACCTTTAGTTTGAATTTCGCTGCAAACCAAGTGGTTATGACTTTTCATAAAAGAACTTCAGTAAAATACCGTATGGCGGTATTCCCTTGGTCAGTTGAATCTTAACCTTTTCACCGCCATTGGCTTGATATAAAGTCAGTGCATTTAGTGCCCCACACGCCATGGTTTCAGTCTTTTGCTACAAAGACTATGGCGTGTGAGACACAACTAAAACGTCTGCTAGATGGTCGCCAACACACCCCTCCGACCGAGCGACCTTGGTCGGGCACCGACCGCCGTAGTACGAAATTTTTCTACAAACAACTGTCTACACGGTCGGTGCGGACCAAGCTCGGTCGGAGGGGCGTGTTGGCGACCGTCTAGCAGAGACTTAATGGTATCTACTGTGGCGGCGAAAACGCTACGCTCGTAGCCAATCTCGTGGATTTCCCGCTAAGTAGCGGAAAGCGCCTATACGCGGGCTCCTGGCAGCGAATGTGTTAAGATCGGCAATGTGCCTGCGACATTTCCGGAGTTGTGTTTGTAGGCAACGGGGCACCCTCATCGCGTATCACCAGACGGTTTGTACGGGTCTCTAGAAAACAGGTTTATTTTTAAACTTTGTATTGAAATAAAGCTTTTTTTCAGATCGTCGCTGGTGCTGGTCCTACAGTAACTACGATATTTTTTACATGGTTCTTCTTATATTTGTATGGTCCTGTTATATGGCCGGAGTTGCATAAGGGTGAACCGGATTGGATACATTAATTAATAATACTTCATTAAATTAATTCTTACTTAAATTTTGTATCGGTATCGGCGATTGCAAAGAAATGCATTGCAATCCGGATTTCAATGATAATTAAGTCTGTTAAACGGCACTTTGCATTTTTAGTAATAGAAATGCATATTGGTTCAATTGCTTATTTATGAATAAACATGTTCTCTTAGTCGCAAGATACTTTTTTTTCTCTCTACCGAACTCACACGCCAGTCACAAGCCAGTCAGTTACACGATTAATTATAGTTTTTCGCCATTCTCTTCCAATAGAGAACATTACTGCAATGTTCTGCCGCCAGAGGCAGCACTACTACTAATAGTAATCCAGTATAGAAATATAGGGATTCACACACACATGCACAATTGGTTGTCAAATGAGTGACAAGGATGCTTGCATAGACGATACCCCAAGTGGGAACGAGATACAATGTCAACGCTGCTAGTGTCGTCGTATTCCTGTTTCGTCGCATTCCCGATTCGTCGGATTCCTGATTCTTCGTATTCCTGTTTCGTCGGAATTATTTATATAAAATCATTACAAATAATGGACCATTATTTATCCGCCTTCCCGAAGAGCAGTTATACATATACAATATATATAGTTCCACATATATGAACATATAGGTACTGGGTGTCCTATGACTAAGAGCCGAAGGGAAAGTGATCTAAATATTGAAGAGTCAGTGTTTTACCGTAAGAAGACAGAGTTTTATTTCATAAAATTTTAAGTACAGTCAGTGTTAAAAGTAAGTTATCACTTTGGAGCCATATCGCTTTAACGTGAGGTTCCAACTACCATATGAAGTTGTCAAACATCTGAAAGCGACAAAGAACAAAAATGATCATTGACTTTTGACGCTGACTGTACTGTATTCAGAGAGAATTTCTTTTTTCGTATTTTGTATGAAACTATGCAATATCAAATCAGTTTTAGCGATATAATTTTTGAAATACACAATGTATGATACAGTATAATAAAAACTCGTCGAGCAAAAGATGTTCAAAAATATCACCAAGAACGGGAAATAGTCAATGATTTTATTGATAAAAAATCACAGTCATTGAATGTTTAAATAGGCTTTGTTTAATAATATAATACCAATATAGCATGTGTGTTAAAAAAAATCTTATATTAAAACCCTTTTATTGTAAAAATAATCTTTTCATTTTTAAAACGTAAGTGGAGTCATGGTAATTGCATAGTTTCATTCGATAATAAAAGTCCGACGAATCAGGAATACGACCAATCAGGAATACGACGAAACAGGAATACGACGAATCGGGAACAAATCCTAGTGTCGCCACCTACGAAGTGTTTTGCGTAATGTTCCTTATTGGTCCGTTATATCATCAGATAATGCGTCAATTTGTGCGTCCGAGTCAGGGCTCGGTATGTTATGCTCCGGTGTTTTCATGGCCACACCGTGCTTCGGCTAGCGTTCGTCAGTGTTGTTACCTATATTATTTTCAGCGAGCGAAATTTTTTCAATTAACTTTGGGGTTATCTTATCTTATCTTATCTAGGTGAGGGCCCTTTCGGATACACTTCGACCCAGTGGGATCTTTTGTGCATTTGCCCTCTCCTTTATACCTGCTCCCAGGCTTGTTCCATCATTTCCACAAAGAAGATGCTCTCCACACCAACCCCAAAGCAATCCCAAGCTATCCCAAGAACATGTACCTATCTCTGAAGGTATCTGCTTTCGCACAAAATAATATAATTACTATTGCGATATCACTTTCATTCGCTCGCTCGTTCTCTAAATATTAGAACTGCAAAATACTATGTTGCCGAAATACCCGATTTCTGAAATATGGAATTCCCAAAATACCAGACTTTCTATTTACCGTGTTTCTTTATATGTCGGATTGCGAAAGCAACTGTTTCTCAAAACACCATCTTTACTTTAAAACCGAATTCCCAAATGATTCCCATTTCCATTGTGATTTCGAAATTTGATGTTTTGGGTTAGGGAACATGGTGTATTGAGAACATGGTATTTTATAAAACTGATATAAAAGGAACATAATATATAAAAAAAATGGTATTGTGGGAATCTGATATTTTGATAAGCATGGATGTCGGCAATTCGATATTTTGCAATAAATGTTTTAAGGGAACGAGCGCTTTCATTTATTTATTGGAAAACCAACAGCTCACAAAACAGGTTAAGAGGGCGCTCGTTTTTTGGTCAGGAATAAGCGAGAATGACGGATTTTTGACGTTGTAATTCTAAGAAACGGAGAGCTTTTTCTAGATCCTGATTACTTATTTGCATAGGTAAACTCCTCTTATTGGTCCTAGCCGCCTCCAATTTACGAAGAACTGAATACTTTAACCGAAAATACCCGATTACCGACAGTAGTTTTCTGAAGAGAGCGCAGAGTCATAAGTTTGAGCCCCTAATACTCCATGATGTTATATGAGAACCTACTTGTTTTATTCAATTTTCACTAGCGTAATATGTTGCCATTGCGCCTAGCCGCCTCGAATTTTCCTTATTCTGCACGTATATATATGTAAACTGTTCTCAATTACACCATATTTGTCAACAAAATCTTACTGAAAACTCAAGGATTTTCTCATTATTGTTGAATTATTTGTGTATTGAATCTTACACAACATTAAAGTTCATGCTTGTTCCAACAAGATCCAGTCCAAAAAATATAACTTTAGTCAAAATTTATATTTATAAATAATTATTCAAAACTAGTATAAATTTACCGTCGCGCGGGAATATATCTCAGTACCGGCTGAATAGCCCTCCGAGACAGACGTGTACTCTGTTTATTTGTGGCTATTCACGAAGCTAACCGGCCACTCTTCAGATAAAATAATATTATTTTGATCTCCGACTAGGCATAGTTGTTACCAACCTCGGGGTCAAACTATACTGGGGATACATTCGTGAGGCAAATCGAGACAAGTTATGAATTGCATAGCTATCAGATATGACGTAGTGTAGCGAAAAGGCTCAAACCCACAGGATATGTAACATTTAAAATTGAACCTTCTACCTAAAACAAAAGTCATACATTTCAATGGTGATATCTTGTGGGTTGGATCCTTTTGTCTAAACTACGCGTTCTATAGTCAATTATTATTGTACGAGTGATTGTGATACTTGATAGATTTAATTTATTTACTTGTTACTATCAGTCCACCTTGTGGAGGGTCCGCTGCAGTTTCCGGTACGTAGTCGCCTCTCGAGAACCTCCCTGCCCCAACGGCCATTATGATTAGTTAGTATGTATGTATGTATGTTAGTTTGGGCAAAATCTTCAAATTAGGTACAATTGCGTATCTTCGGTGACAATGCCATAATATCATAGAGCTGGTCTGATGATGGAGTCGGAAGGTGGCCATAGCAACTCCTAAACTCAACAAGATAAAGCCATCGAATTTGGGCTCATTTATTTGGTCATGGCACGGCAAGACTTTGGTGCTGGATGATTTTCAGAGTCTGATAATGGAGCTGGAAGGTGGTCATGGAACTCCTAAACTAAACTAGATAAACCCATCTAGTTTGGGCTCATCTGTTTTGTCTTGGTAAACACTTTGGTGATGGATGATTTCCAGGATCTGATGATGGAAGTTGGTCATGGGAACTCCTAAACTAAAATAGATAGACCTATCTTGTTTGGGTTTGTGTGATTTGTCTGTACAAGTACCCACGAACCAGCGACATAATATGCAGGGTTATTGAAAATAACAAGATGAATAAAAAACTTTTTAAAAAACAAGCTTATATGGCGTTTGTTAAGTACAGCACGATCCTACCTTGCATTTAGTTATTATTTTCGTTTATATATAATAATAACACACACCGGGGGTTTACACTGGAAAGGGAGATTTTTACGTGGTTTTATTACATTTCCGAGTCATCATCATCATCATCATCATATCAGCCGAAAGACGTCCACTGCTGGACATAGGCATCCCCCAAAGAGTGCCACAATGGCCGTTCCTGCGCCACCCGCATCCAGCGGACTCCCGCGACCTTTACCAGGTCATCAGTCCACCTTGCGGGGGGCCTACCCACGCTGCGCCTTCCGGTACGTGGTTGCCACTCCAGAACCTTTCCGCCCCAACGGCCATCGGTTCTACGTGCAATGTGCCCCGCCCACTGCCACTTAAGTTTAGCAATTCGGATGGATATATCGGTTCCCTTGGTTCTGCTGCGGATAGCCTCATTTCTGATGCGATCGCGCAGAGAAACTCCCAGCATAGCCCTCTGCATTGCCCTTTGAGTGACTTTGAGCCTTCTTATGAGGCCTATAGTAAGCGACCACGTTTCCGTGCCATATGTCATCACTGGCAACACACACTGGTCAAAGACTCTCGTCTTGAGACACTGCGGAATATTGGACGAAAAGATGTGCCGTAGCTTCCCGAATGCTGCCCAGCCGAGTCGGATTCGACGATTGACCTTCCCTTCGACATTTCCGAGTATCACTCTTTATTTCGAAATAAATGTTAAAAAAACCGGCCAAGTGCGAGTCGGACTCGCGCACGAAGGGTTCCGTACCATTACCTATATCTAAAAACGGCAAAATATCTATATCTAAAATCACGTTTGTTGTATAGGAGCCCCCTGTAGCCTAGTTAGTAACTTGGTAGTGACTCTGCCTACGAAGCTGGAGGTCCCGGGTTCGAATCCCGGTAAGGGCATTTATTTGTGTGATGACCACAAATATTTGTTCCTGAGTCATGGATGTTTTCTATGTATTTAAGTATTTATTTATCTATATAAGTATGTTTATCGTCGTCTAGTACCCATAGTACAAGCTTAGCTTGTGGCAAAGTCGATTTGTGTAAGATTGTAAAAGAAAAAGAAACAAATAAAAACTAAAATAAAAATAAAAAGATGTATTCTGTTTTTTGTATTTTTTGTTATAAATAGCGACAACAGAAATACATCATCTATGAAAATCTCTATCTATCACGGTTCATGAGATACAGCCTGGTGACAGAAGGACAGACAGGCATTCAGACAGACAGACGGACAGCGGAGTCTTAGTAAGTACGGAATCCTAATAAGTGACATAGGTTTTAGGCTCAGAACATAAAAAAGGGAGAAGTGCCGTATTGCTTAACTCCAATGTCCCCAGTTTTCTCCCACCGCAGCGCCCATAGGCACACACATTGAACCGTGTAAAAACAAAGACTCGGGCGTTGCCAGTGAGTCTACGGCAACATGCAAACAAGGGCTGTGATTGGCTTAAACGCACTACACTAGGGGGGCGACAAACGTTAAAATTATGTTTTATCGACATTGATATTAAAATTGGGGTCCCAGCGCACTTAACCTAATCAAAGAGCTCGCCAAAAAATTAGCCGACACCACCGGGGACCGAAGAGCTGGCAGCTTCCTCGCTCAACGCATTAGTATTGCGATACAGCGGGGAAATGCTGCCAGCATCTTCGGCACCATGCCGCGGGGAGACCCCTTAGTTTAGTCATAAGTAGTTTTATTTAGTTTTATTTATTCTTTTTTTTTCTGGTTTTTAAGTTGAATTTGTTACTGTACCTAGTTAATTACATTATTAAATGAATCGTTTAAAACCGAAAAAAAAAAAAAATGCATAGTGGAAAAAGTCTAAAGTGGAACGCACTAATCTTCTAAATTAATATTATGTTATGATATTGATAGGTAACAACTTCAACAACATGGTAAGTTTATGTGGTGGTATTTAAATTTTTAGCTACAAGTTTAAATAACACGGGTTGTTAACTTACCATAAATCGCAAAAGTAAAAAATATTGACGAATACCTACAGAGTAATATAAACGGCTTTTTATAAGTTCGTGTTCACATACATTTAAAACTCTGGTCACATCGATATTTTTGACCTGTAGGTACCAGGCCGATCCGTATCGCATTTTGGCGCGAAATAATATGTCCATTACTCATATTACGAGATTTAAGGCTAAGGGCGAGTATCCACCAAAGATGTGCGGAGATGTGTTACCATACATTTTACACCTAGGTTTCAAGCAAGCGAGGTGTCAAATATTCGAAAAATGTACGGCTCTTATTAAGTGGTTGGAAACATTTTTCTTGAAAATGTTACGAACACATTAACTCTTCTCTGTACAGGAAACCAGTTAGGACCTCTGCCAGTAGCATCTATCCATTTTTTTAGTACCTACTCGGATTCTTTGGAAAACTGTAATAAGAAACCGAGATTTCTTCTTCAATTATCACATTTCAAATGAAAGTAAAAAATACTCATTTAAAATAAATTATTGGTAATAATATCACATTTTAAGTTGTTCTGAAGCCATTTGCAACTAAATTGTATACACAATTTTAATATGTCTATTTACCGTTCATACTGCAACTTAGTGAAAATCTTATTAGTACTGTAGGTACCGTAAACATTTTGTGCCTTTTAATCTTATTAGTACGTTATTAGTTACCTTTAAGATAGGCACCCAACCAAAACAAATAATTAAATAAAATAAAACAGCGAAAGTAGTCGAAATAAAATAACTAGTATGATATCGTACTTCTATTTTATCGATTACGCGTAAATTGTAACTGCACTTTGGCACCGCTCTAGTTTGCGACGCCAAGCAGCGGCCGTACCACAAAAAAATTCAAGCATCGTCCATATCCATAGTGGTTTAATACATTGCGCCGTGGTTTACTGTATTGAACGTTCAATGTACAACGCATAGAACAAAAATATGCTTTTTCGTTCGATATGTTAGTTCGATCCCGAGAAATGATGCGGCGTTGCGTTTATTTATTAAAATATTACTTTTTACTGACTTAAGTGAAAATACTGTGGTGCGTGACTCCACCATTTATGTAGGTTTTAGTTTCATTCCTATTTTTGCATGTAACCACGCTACAATTCGGCATTTTGAGTAAACGTGGATAAACATTTCAGATTCACGGCAAATTGCGACTAACATGCGGTGGGCAGTGACATGCCCATTTGGCCATGTCGCACCGACACGCGCCAAGCCCCCGTTTCATATCTATTCCTTTTTATCATCTGAGGTTTTAGGCTTTTGAATAAAATCACGCATTAATTAATTGTATTCTAGATAAAAAGCTGTGTTTGTATAATTTATAATTTTCAGTTCCTTTGGTAAGAAACGGACATAGCAATTTCTATGAAGGGCAGTTTTTTTTTACTGTCCATAACAAAAAAAAATCTTCAAGAAATGAATACGTCAGTACCCAGTAATTTCCTAGTAGTGGGTCGACTGGTATAATTTCATTACATTACTATATATAAATAAGACTCAGATAACATGCAAACTATTAATATCCGTAAAACAAATTATTATTCTTATTACTGACAACTTTAAAACTCGTTAGTATATTTTATTTTATTTTATTTTTTATACTAAAAAAACGAAACTAAATATACTTTGTCATATCATAGTATTTTAATACAAATAGAAAACTTGTGCTCAAAAATCAAATACTTACTTTATTCAAGTTATCTAACTTCGCTAACATGATGTTCTAGAACATCATGTTAGCGAAGTAATCTTACCACTTTTTAGTGCAAGTATCAATATCGGTCACGGAGTGAATTCCAACGGTGCGCTATACAGCTATTTGCATCGGCAAGCTCCGCGGTTAGTTCTATCCCGATCGCACTTACATATAGCTAGAAAGGGACGGCACCCGCGGCTGGTGCGATCTCGCTGTGCATGTGGGGGTTAGGTACGTTTGTGTGGGTGGTAGTAGTATTTACACACACAAACGCACTACGCGTGTCAAAATACCGAATTCTGAGCGAGCGCTTTTTTGAAGAGCACTCTTAACAACAGTTATAGAAATAGGAGGCCATTAATTATTATAGGTTCTCACAGATAGCAATCTAATAGAAGTATAGACAGATGTCCATTGAACTACACTTATCAATTGCATAAAGTATTAAAGCAGTAAAATAGTAGTAAAAAGCAAGAAGACAAAAAGGAAAGGGCAAGCTCACTTAAATAGTTTACGCGATAAAATACGCCTAAAAGATTTGGTTCATCAAGTTAGTTAATTTTTGGTCCTGTTGTGCTTACTTACTTTCCATCTTGTGAATGTAGTAAACCAATAAAACCACAAAATACACAATTGGCAGTGTTTATTTCAGGAAATGTAACAATTAAAAATTAACTAATAACATAATGCTAATTCACGTACGCTCATAAATTCGAAAATCACCTCTCTTAAATACTATCCGCACTTTAATACGTGCATCATACACTGACATAACAGTACTTGACACTTATCACTGGAAGATATGCGTGGAGGGTTGGGACGTGCATCAGACGGGCGTGGTGCGGCGGTAGAGGTCGGGGCCCACGGCACGGTCGCGGCGCGTCGGCGCCCCGGGCGCCTCCTCGCGCGCGCCGCCGAACGTTACCAGCTCCTCCTCGCGCGACGGCGGCGGCTCCACGGCCGACGTGTCCAGGAACCGGCCACTCGCCACCGACGCCTGCGACTGGAAGATCGACGCGCTCCGCAGCCCGCTCAAAGTGTTCGCGCTCTGAGGCACCTCCTTGAACTCCTCGAAGTAGTTGTCGCACGCCGTCGGCCGCGGTGCCGCCGGGAACCCGTACAGGGTCGACGTGGACAAGTCTTTCAGCGACGCTGAGCTTAGATTTATTCTTCTATTCTTATGTATAGAGCAGTGGGGCATGTCGTCGCCATCGAACACGAAGCGCCTGCGCTCGCGCGGCGTGGCGGCGGACGAGCCGCTGGGCGGGTACGTGTCTCGCTTCAGCATACGTCTCTCTAGTAGGGTGGAGTCGCGTTCTCTAAAATCTGAGAAGGCGTACTCGCGATCCCACGCCCTGCCATCGGCTTTGGCTTTCTCCGTGACCTCTGTGATCCAGTCTTTTTGGTACCATTGGAGGAACAGGAATATGGCCGAGGTACCAGCTAGCTCGACGGCGACGAAGCCGCTGACGTACAGCCCGAAAGAGTAGCCGTAGCTGTAGGACATCCGAGGCATCGCGAACACCGTGTAGTACAGTTTGTGGTTCACTTGCGACTTGAACACCGATATATACATGACAATTCCGGTCAGCATCATCAGTCCTGAAAATGAAAACATGTCTTTTTAGGAACATTCCGGTATATACGTCAACAAAAAAAATTGTTACTAAAATCTCATGGCAAAAAATAGCCATGTTGCGGCTATTCAGGTATCTGACGTGTAGGTTAAAAGGTTGGCGCCCAAAGGGTTAAATCAATTTATATTTTAACAAACTGATTACTAGGGATCGGAAAATCGGATAGATAAATATCTACACTGGTGCCGTTGATGTTGAGTTGTATGAAGGCAGGCTCAATTCAATTATACAAGCTTTCTATTAACTTGCAATGTATGTACAGTCAACCAATTTGATTCCTAGGCCACCGTAGAACCCTGTCATTTTAACTGCTACGTAGCGACGCAATAATCCTAGTAACCCGTATTGACAAAGCATTTAACCCTTTAGTGGGTAACGGCAAGATATTTGCCGTGATACGACTCAGATATTTTATTTTTTTCTCAATGAAACGTGTTGTTAGTTAATATAACTTTTGGTTCGCATAAGAGAACATACTCGTACCAATTTACGAAAAAAAGAATAGCAGATAAACGTTATTCCAACCCATGTTAAATGATGATTCTTAGGCCTGAACTTAGATTTTTAACTATTCCTTACAATTGAACAAAAATGTTTGTAAATAAAATTTTGTTTGCTGGATTTATCCGATATTCACAATTCTCTACTTTCAGAGACAAGATTGGCGATATAAAGTTTAAAGAAAAAAAATCTGTTATTTGATAATTTTAAAAAATGAAGACGGCAATATTTTTGCCACTATCCGTTAAGTGTCTGGTGTTTATTAAAGGAAAGGGTGGGTTAGGCTACAATTGTTATTGATTTATATATGGAGCAATAGCTTAATTCAATACTTCAAATTTGCCTTTTACCTTTATTGCTGAATTAGCCGTGTTAGTTAGAAACGACAACGGAAGTAAAAAAATCTCGCAAAAAAAGTGTTGATTGTTCGTGTGTGCAATCTTATAATATAATTATATTGTTGTTGCTTAACTCGCAGGTTAGGTAATTATTTCTTATCATCTATTGGTTTTTAATTTATTTATTTTAGATACGTCGTGCCACCCGTAGTTCCCCCGGCAAACTGACATGACGGTCTTGTCACTTAATGCCCTTGGCTGATAGCGGCAAACATATTGCCGTCTCATAATTCGGAAACCCTGCAATAATATATACATTTCTCTTTCTCAAAAATCATAAAAAAAATCATTCATGCTGTGCGTATCGTTTAAGTTCTCGATTCATTGCTTTAAAAAAATAATGGTCAAAGGGTTAAAACGACAAGGTTCTATGATGGCCCAGGAATCAAATTAGTTGACCGTACCTAACTAGGCAGCTATGTTTGTTCGTTCGTTTGAAATTGAGGGCAAACCTCAAATTTTATAGGCTTGCGTGTAGTGATTGCGGTATTTTCTATTATAACGCGTGTATGAAGACCACAGATGACTTATGGAACTCCTCAAAGATGTAAAGCACGTCAAAGATTCTGACATGATTCCGTTGAAGTAGCAACTAATGAAGTGTTAATTCTGAGATCCTTGAGGAATCGACGGAACTCCTCAAGTATTATCTGCCCACACATAGCGACTTGGGTTTTTTCTGTAATAATCAACGCATTTGCTCTCGGAAAGCAGTCCATGTGGTAAATTGGAAAGGAAATGTGGAAATTTTCATGGACCATGGCTTGGCGAAGTACTGAATTGAAGTCGGTTTAACGCATTCACTGCCACCGACGCGTATGTGCGTTCCAGTGACTTTCACCGTGTGCCATCGACGCACAGACGCGTTCGTAATTACGTAAAGTGCATTACATAAAGTACATTTTAAAAAGTGTGGCACCTGGCGAATGCCCAGGAAAAGGAGGTGGCAGTGAATGCGTTAAACTTTGTTTTTAAAGTAAATTATTGAGTGTTTTATTGCACCCATTTTGACTGCACCATCGAGCTAATTTGATGATGGAGACAGAAGGTGGCCATAGGAATTCAGTACTTATTACTGATTGTACATACAATAATGTAGGTACATCGTTACATCTGAATAACAACTTGTTTGCTTACAGAAATCAAAAATAACCATAACCTCAACTAATTTGCGAGTTATTTATTACATTTTCGTGACGTTTTGTACAATCCCGGAACTAATAATATTGTCCGGGCTCTCAGTGGAGTTGCGTTTGCAAAAATAGCGTACCGCAATCTGACTTCTGATATATATTATATGGATCCCAGACAGCCAATAAATGCATGTTGCCAAGCAGTTTTGTGGTCCAGTCTCCCCCCCCCACTCTCAAATATTATTAGTTAATTACAAAAGATTTTGGGTTTTAATTATGGAATTTCATTAGAAAATAAGTACTTACGGGTGCCTATATCCATACTTAATATTATAAATGCGAAAGTGTGTATGTATGTCTGTCTGCCTGACTTTCTGTCTCTCTGCCTGGTACCTCTTCATGCCTAAACCGCTGAACCGATTTACATGAAATTTGGTATAGAGATAGTTTGAGTTCTTGGGAAGGACATAGGATAGTTGTTATCCCCGAGATCATCCCCTAAGGGGGGGGGAAGAGGGGTCGGAAATTGGTATGATAAGATAAGATAAAATTTATTGGTAACATATAAGTCAAGTGTTTTTTTTTTTAAAACAGTTACAATTTGAAATGGTACAAGGTATTTCATATGAATACCTAAACACATAATTTATACAATGTATAATGTCGTTATATTAATTAAATAGTCATTGGTAGTTTCATGAACTCACTAAAACTATAAAAGTTTTGTATGAGTAACCATTCTTCAAGCTTACTTTTAAAAGAATGAAGAGATGCTGCATCTCTTATGCTGTCTGGGAGGCGGTTGTATACTGCAGGGCCCGTTACGTATACCGACTGCTCTGATCTAGCGAGTTTGTGACAAGGTGTAACTAGGCGGTCCCGGTGCGCATTGCTGCGGAGGCCGTACGACGTGACTATTCCCCTACGTTTAAATTTATTTATGTTCATGTGTGTAAAGCTCGCGATTTGGAGGATAACTATGCCGGATAGGGTTAAAATGCGTAGGTCCTTAAAGTGGTTGCGGTTCGATTCATCGCTACGGATGCCCACGTTACCTCGCACTGCGCGCTTCTGCATCCGGAACGCGCGTTCATACTCCGATGCTCGACCCCACAACTCAGCACCATACATTAGTATCGAGTGGACGGTGGCAAAGTAGCACGATCGGACTGTTTTTCTGCTTGCCGTTGATGCCAGGCGTCGCAGCGCATAGCACGCTCGGCCTAGGCGCGCGCATACAAAGTCGATGTGCTCCCTCCAAGAAAGTGCGCAGTCGAGAACGAAACCGAGAAGTTTCGTTGTTGGAACTTGTTGGATTTTTGTGCACCCCGCGCAGATATTTAAACTGGTACTTGGGTGACCGTTTAGGCTGATACGTAAAAAGCAGGTTATTTCTGTGTTGAGTGCTAGTCCGTTCTGCGTAAACCACATGTATAGTCCTTTAACAGTGTCATTGACAGCGATTTCGAGTAGCTGTTCGTTCGGCGCTGCGACCACTAACTACCGTCACATCATCAGCGTACATGAACATCGCTGAATCATCGAGGGCATCTGGTAGGTCGTTAAGCAATATTGTAAACAGAGTATTAGATAGACAGGAGCCCTGCGGAACTCCCATTACGCTGCTTTTTTCTGCTGATCGTACTCTCCCCTGATCTCGCACCACAACTTGGGTTATGTTCCTCATAAAAGACACCAGTATGTCGCGAACGGGTATGGAACTATTTAAACCGTTGAACAAAGGGATAACTCTTAATCCTCTGACCTTTCTCGAGACTCAAACTATCTTTATACCAAATTTAATCTAATTCGGTTCAGCGGTTTAAGTAGTTCCATACCAATTTCCATCCCCCACTTCACCCCCTTAGGGGATTATTTCCGGAATAAAAACTATCCTATGTCTTTCCCCAGGACTCAAACTATCTTTATACCAAAATTCATGTAAATCGGTTTAGCGGTTTAGGCGTGAAAATGTACCAGGCGGGGAGACAGAAAGTCAGACAGACAAACATACAGACACATATTCGCATTTATGTATGGATATAGGCACCCGTAAGTACTTATTTTCTCATGAAATTCCATAATTAAAACCCAAGATCTTATGTAATTAACTAATAATATTTGGGAGTGGGGGGGGGGGGGGGGGAGAATGGATCACAAAAAAACTGGTTGGCAACATCCATTTATTGCATGTCTGGGATCCATATAATATATATCAGAAGTCAGATTGCCGTGCGCTATTTTTGCAAACGAAACTTTACTGAGAGCCTGCTCTAAAAATATTTTTTTAAGATACCGAATCCATGCTTAACATTTATCGGGAAAATGTCAACTTTAGGGTGCCTTTTCACCAGAAATGTGCTATGCTATGTATTCAACTACAGCTACGTTTCAAATGTATAAAAACATAGCACAGCATATCTGGTGGAAAGGCACCATTAGGTATTTATCTATCCAAGTATCCTGCTTGATAACAATGAACAATTAACGGATAACTATAAACAGATAATTACCAGATATGATAAAAAGAACTCCAGCAATGAAGGTGCATAGCCGTCGGCCCTTCACGCAATGGCCGAGCACGCAGCATAAAGCCGCGAACGCCTGCGTTAACACGGCGAGGAGCAGCGGAGCAGCCGAGCGCGTCACTACGTCTGGAATTATTACCAATTGATACTTATTACAATGCCGTCATAATTAACCTTTTCGCCGCCCAGACTTAAAACCAAAAGGGACATTGTCACGCCAATATTCATTACGAGAGAGCAAATACAAACTTTAATGTCATGCGTCCTGTCAACCCCACTTTCGATCTCGGGATTTCTGAGTATGTGAAAAAATTGTACCAAAATTGTACCGAATTAGTTACCTACTTACTTGAATAAAATTGTACTTCAATAGTTTCGAGAGTACAATTATTTTAAATTGGGGTTGCTGGGAGCATTTCTCCAACAACCCCAGTCTTAAAAAGAAGAAACTTTACGTAGAATCTAAGTTTTTTGGGTAAAATAAGACCCAAAAAAAAATGTCCTCTCGTTTTTCCCGTTGAACGAGATAGCTAGGCTAGTTAAATCACCAAAGGCGGTTTCCGATTGAGGGAAGAAAATATGCCCTTTCGTGATAATGGACAGATTTTTTTTTCTACAGTCAGTTACCTACGTTTAGTAGAGTAACTGTGTCAAGTTTGGTTGAAAAATTCTTTGCGGTTCCGCAGAAAAAAAATAAAAACGGAAATAATGTAATATGTTTTTCTCATAATTTATTGAATCAGGCTTTACTTTGCGGACGTCCATGATATATTACGAGAACAGGAGATGTTGCTTGCGCCACGTCCACTGAGCCCCTGAGCGTCCGTGAGCTGAGTTTGGGCTCAGTGGACGTGGCGCAAGCAACACCTCCTGCCAGCATCTCCTGATGATGCCTCGTAGAGAAGCGAAACACGTGTCGAGGTTTTTTCATTATTAGTGATGGTTTGCTGTAATTATTTGCATATTTATACGCAAATAGTTGCATTTGATCTCCACTGATCGACCAGCACGTTTTTTAGCGGAATAGCAAAGGAATATTGTTCTCGTAATATGTTTTTTCTACTCCTGTACCGTTATCTGTCATTTATATAGGCTGTAGCTCAAATACAATGACACCACTAATAAGTCGTCGAAAAACTCTATGCTCTATGGCCCAAAAACGTACTGTTTAGCGTACTTTTTTGGTTCATACATTTTTCATAAAAGCACTGTTTAACTTTTTTTTAATCGGCCGCTATATTGCAGTAGTGCCAACTTCATAAACAAATATTTCGAAATGAAAGTATTTATTTACGATTTAACATTTGTATACTATCAAGTATTTACTAAAATTATCATCTATTGTGTGTTAAACTACATGTTTTATAAATGATTGGTATTATTTATAAAAATAAACAGTCCGAATCCGGTCCGGGTCCGGATTTGGTTTGGTTCGGATGGCAAGTGCACACAAATTAAAAACAAAACAAACCATAAGCAAGAGGTGTCACATTTCTGATTTCCCACCAAAATACAGTTCAAAATGAAAAGACGAAAGATGATAAACTATTAGTCCTGAACTATTAAGATTTGTTTCGTGTTTGTGTAGACAAAAGTGTACGTTCCTTTTAAAATGGTTGAAGAAATTAATAACTGCACTCCTGAAGAAATTGCGTGAGTAGCAAAAGTACGAATAGAAAACTTGCTGCCTGAAAAGTTTAACTATTCTGTAGTCTGCTATTTATTTAAAATTTGTCGTAGAAAAGTTTCGTGTTTGTGAAGACAAAAGTGTACGTTCCTTTTAAAATGGTTGAAGAAATTAATAACTGCACTCCTGAAGAAATTGCGTGAGTAGCAAAAGTACGAATAGAAAACTTGCTGCCTGAAAAGTTTAACTATTATGTAGTCTGCTATTTATTTAAAATTTGTCGTAGAAAAAGTATTGTATGCAACGGTGTATAACTGGTCTAAAAACGCTCGTGGCGTCTGTAATTGCGATGCTCGCCAAGGCTCGCATCGCAACCCACGCCACTCGCCTTTTAAGACCCTTCTTATACAACAGTTGCATAAAATACTATTTTCTCCAAAACTATATTTAACTTTAATGTACTATCATATTTTCATTCTGTTAAACGTAGTCAAGTTCATGTTTTAAGTGAAAATGGTCTCTCTATATCTAACACTTATGTAAAAAAATAGGTAAGTCAAAATTTTAAACTCTTTTTTTTTTTACTTTTGAAAGAGATACCATTCTAATTGGCATTTCTAAATAAGCCTTAGTTAACGTCCTGTAACACATATTAATTTGATACATAAAATCGGAAAGCAACTGTGTCAAAATGAAATAAATAACTGGGTTGGATTTTATTACATTTTATTAGTAAGCTATTCTAACACTTAGCTAACTTAACATTCTTTACAAATAAACAAGATTTGACAGTTACAGTGACATTTGCTAGAAAATGTCACCTTTTTAGTTACTTAATGAAAAAAAAATACACTTATTCTAATCCTCATCGCTATCTTCATTGACAGTAACGTGAATTCCGTGATTCAAAAAAAGTCCGCTTAAAGTTTCAGCAGGCCGAACAATTTTGGACAAATATCTTGCGTGCGATAAATATTAAACAATAGCAGCAATGTGTGAACAACACCCTACTGTTCGCATTCCGTTGGCACATTCACAATAATGCCGCCTTATGGATCCAACACCTGTTTGGGACATATTCGATTAAGCATCTGAAAATCTTTTTGGAAATATGGCGAGATTGGACTTTCAGTTTCAGTATATTAGAATTTTCCTTTACATATTCCAAATTCAACGAACCATCTTCATTAAGTATTTCTGATAGATACGAAATCGCTTGCTGATATTGATATGAACATCATCCAATAATATTAAAACGAATATTTTAAAAACTCGCCATATTTTTAAAAAGATTTACAGATGATTTATCGAATATGTCCCAAACAGCATTTGTGTTGGATCATCAGCCTTATTTTATCGAAAAAACTTAGATTCTACGTGAAATTCCTTCTTTTTAAGATTGGGGTTGCTGGAGAGATGCTCCCTAGCAACCCCAATTTAAAATAATTGTACTCTCGAAAGAAAGGTAGGTACAATTTTTTTAAGTAAGTACTAATTCGGTACAATTTTGGTACAATTTTTTCATATACTCGGAAATCCTTAAATCGAAAGTGGGGTTGCCGGGGAGCATGACATAAACTTTATATAAAAAAATTGTCTTCTACTACTTCTCACTCTTGGCGCGGCGGGTAAGACAACATTTAAAGGGTTAAAGAAATATTTCTATAAATCGAGCTAAAGCCACTGCAAGACTCAGAAATATTCGCGCTCATCAAACATTTGCCCTTACTGGGGTTTTAACCCAGGACTGTAGCGATAAATGTTTTAGGTACAACTTTGGATATAGGGCCACCAAGCTTACTACCAACTAGCAAGTACCTACATTACCAACAGAACATGCTCAAAATGGACAGTTAGTAACAGATCCTTCTCCCGTTGAGATTTGAGTCCGTCTCATCCGTGTATAGATCGGTTTGAGCACTAGGCCCGCGTAGCTACTTCTTCTGCGAACTTTTTTTGACAGACTATTATTTCACTGCGTGGCTCATAGCGTAGAGCTACGCCGTAGCCCGTAGCAGGTATTTTACGCTTTAAAGTGAAAACATAGGGTGTAGCGATTTACCGTGATAGCGTGTTTTAAGTGTAGTAAAAGGGTCAAATAAGTTTACAATGCTTTTCCTTTGAGTAGGGTGACTTTCGCAAATGCTTACATATGTGTGTGTACCAATATGTCTACTATGTGTAAAGTGACAGAAAAGTGCCAGGCGAGGATATAATAAGCGGACGGACTTTATGTAGTAGTATACAAGACAAATACTCTTAATAAACACCAACACTATGTTTGGCGAACTTATAAGAGTTATAAGTAATAAAAAATGTAACTTATTATTTATGAAAAAAAAAAAAAAAATTAAAATTGCATACTTCAATATGCAAAACCAATACAGGACGTAACTAAACTTAAAAGTAGAGGTAAACAACAGGTGGTCTTATCACTAGAGAGTGATCTCTTCCAGACGACCTTTATTATTTTACTTAATAAAAAAATTGGAAATAGAACTAAAATAAATTCGACCAATCACATGGCTGCTTTACCGAACTGTAATGAATTGGACCAATAGATTTGCTTTGATTATTGAGTCTACTCGTTGATGTCGTACGCTCGTTGATGTCTTTTAAGATATCAACGAGCGTACGAGCGGTAGGCTGCACTTCGTTTCAACAGTATCGAGTTTGTTTAATTAGTTCAGTTGACTCGTAGAAAATTAATTTTAATGAACTCGTACAAAAAGTATTGTTCACAATAGTGTTATAATCAAGATTTTAAATCTCGTACCTTACTTAAGCCTTTCAGCAAGCTTCGTGGCCTAAACACGGTACTCGACTAAAAAGCTCTCTATTATAACACGATTGTGAAAAATACTATTTTCCACCGAACCTCGCAAGCCATATTCCAGACAAACAAAATTTCGCGTCGTCAACAGCAAAAAAACTATTTAGCCCATTCTATTGGCTATGTATACGATTTGTGTTGGTAAGTAGCCGTTTTATATTCTTAAGGCCCTATAGGTTCAGCGAAGTGAAGCGAACATAGTTTTTGAAACAATATAATGCGTCTGATTATAATAATATGGTTTCAAAAAAATTCGAATAGTAATCTTGAGGCTTTTCTGCAGGGAAATCAGTGATTCGAAACACGATTAAGCAATTTTCGCTCGATAGAAAAAAATCACGAACATAGGTCTAAAACATATTAAAATTCACTTAAAACATTCGTAGCAAATTATGCACAATAGCTAAACATATTAACATTGGTTTTAAAAATCGGCAATATCATGTTTGAGGGAACTTAGTGATTACTTTTTTATTTATTTAAACGCACAAAAAATTAAAATTAAAAAACATGATATCCGCGCTTCCAAACACGCACTTCCATCTCGCTCACGCTTATGCTCAGCGAGAGGGAGAGAAGACCATGATACTATAGCGCCTTAAAAGGTTTAGGACTCGACTAATAATGGGATATCTATGTACCGTAAAGTGGGGTGAGTAGGGTTCGCGAGGAGAGTTGGGTTATGAATGGGAAGAAAAGGGTTGAAAGGGGGGTGAGATGGGAGTTTAATGCTACTGCTACAAAAATAATGTATTCCAATTTAAAATGGAGCTATACTCATAATTAAAAAAAACGATCCAACAATCTTCCAAAATCACCTTTGTATAAAAACCCATCTCACCCCAATTACGAGGGACTACGCGGTGTGGTGGGTTTTCCTGTTTATCGTCAATAGTTATAAAATGGAATAACCAAAAATAAAATAAAAACTAAAATATAAACGTCCGGAACACTTATTATAGTTATTATACTCGAATACACCATTCAGTTTACATAGGTATGTAAAAATAAAAGGTTATCGAGATGTGAATGTCAGTTTTGACCATACTCACCCTATTTAACGGTACCTAACATTTGAGGTGCGTGAAGCAAGCCTGATATTTTTTTATTATATGCGTTTTGTTTCAGCATAAATAAATTTTCTCTATGGTTTCAGTGATTTTCTACCCTCGCGTATAGACGCGAGAAATTTGTAATCTCACGGTGTAATTTTGATATAGGGGCCTGAATGAGAGAGAAATATATCATATAAGTACTTGTATAGTAGTGTGAAATTAATTATAAAAGAAAAGTTCGTATCGTGTGTAGGTAATAATTTAACCCGGCGAGCATGACCCAGGGTATGACATACCCTGACAGTATTAAAAACGTTTGTTATTTTTTAAATCTTGGTCTGGCAACACTAGCTCGCTCAGTAGCTGGAGGCAAGGGAGTGCGGGAGGGAATAGTGGCGTGATCGCAGTGCGACGTGAGGCGTCGGCCGAAATATTTGTGCACGAACCTGTTTCGGGTATGTCACACCCTGCGTCATTTTAGACGTATTTTTTATGTATGTTTTATATATTTTTTTTTATTATTCTTAGAGTTTTTAAGGTTTCAATGTACAGGCTTGAGATTACTTTATTTATATTAGTTGTTTTTCTTTTATTTTCTATACAAGAAGGTCAGAAAAACCAAATATTCCTGTAAAGGTTGCAGCAATTAACCAGTGATTAACCATATTTTCAATAAAAAAAAATATTGTTATGTTTTTTCGAGAAGAGGATCTCATTATCTTTTAGTTAAAAGTTGATTTATATTCGAAAGACAGTTTTATTTTTGTTTAATTGTTCATTTTTGTAAACCTCGAAACTTTTGTTCCTATAATTACATAGTATAAGGTAAACACGAATTAATAAAAATAATTCCATAATTAAAACTTTTCTTTGATTTAAATACATTAAATAATTCATTATTAAACAATATACACTGCACGAAATAAAATAAAATTAATAAAAACTATATTATGGTACATTAAATTTCGGGTACGTCATACCCTGCCTCATGCTTGATGTAACTTTTTTTCACGTCATGCTCGCCGGGTTAATAGAATGCGCTGTCATAGCGCCAGTTCCCATATTTCTGGAATGGCACTACTTGGCACGTTTTTTTGTTTCTTTTTGGCACCCTAACCTTTAGTCTCTACTTGGATACGCGTTAGATGATCAAATCGAATTGTTTATTATTCTCTTTTGGGTACAAAATTCTTTAACTAAGGAGCGCCAATCCGTATTGACCCTGTAAGCATACAGCAATTGAATAATATCGTCACTAATATTTTCAAATTTTAAAATGCCAAAAGTTACATTTATGGAACTTTATGAATATTTACTACGTTGAGTCGTTAAAAATATTGATATGAAAAGTTAACCGAAACATTTGTCTCTTTCTACCAAGCAAAATAAAATGGTGGTAGCTTCGTTTTTTGAGATATCTGAATAGGATTTTCATCACTAGGCATATGTTATTACCTACTTTCATTTGGAGTCATATAATATTACATTTTAAGTTTATTGGAATTTGTTTTGTTTCGTCTTTTAAAACAAAACAAACTCTACTTTATTGGATTCAAATATTGCCATTTTTTCTTGTATGGGTGTCTAGAAGATATCAGATTTCTGTTGATACTTACATGGTATAGCATTCGTGGAGTCAATGGGGTCGGGAGCGTGCTGCGACAGCGGGAAGTACGGGATGTCGACACACCTGAACAGCGTGCTCCCGGCTGGAACACAATAGCGAGCATTTCAACTTACACTATTCTCACACATTGTTTTTATACTTTTTACTTGTTTTGACACCGTCGCCGCTGCGTGCCGTTTAGTAAATTTATACCTAATCTCTTATTGTGTTTATAAAGACATTATGTAAGGCTCTAAAAAAGGTGATTTTTGTCATCGATACAAAAATGCGCCATTATTCCAGCCATAAACTTGTATCTTGTTGATATGGCTGCAAAAAGTCGCGGTGTGTGTAGGCAAACGTTCTTATACCTACATACCTTTGCCTTAAACAATTCGTAAACATAATAAGTGTATGCACATATAAATGTATAAAAACTGTTCAACGTGTAGGAGTTCAACCCACAATATGCGACATACCAGATCGGTAGACATGTTCTAAGCATATTATATTACATCTACAGAACTACGACACTGTAAGATATTGGCAACGCGCGCCAGCGACAACCTGCAGATCCCACACAAATGTTCTGTCCATATATATATATATAGAAAGTTACATTGAAACGCAACAGCACTGCAAACACAATGTTATATAGTGGGCAGACGAAACTTCCGCGCGGCCGACAATGCGTTCGTTTCCGTCGTCGGGAAACGCATTGTCAGGCTACATGGCGCGCCCCACTTTCCACTAGCGGCCGGTGCGTCCGCTCACTGTCCTGCGTTTATGCATTCATTCCCTTTATAAAACGTATAACGCTCGTAATCATTTCATACATGCAAACGGTGTCAAAGAATCACGTATGAAGGTAGTTAAGTACCAACTAGAAACTTCGGAAGCAAGCTTAAATGCCTGCGGCTTTACTTTGATAGTAAAGTCGCCTGTTGAGAAAAGTAACTCCGTCTTTATAAAAGTTACCTGGAAAGAGGAGGGGCGCCTTGTTACTTAAGAAGGTCAGAAGTCGTATTTTTTCTTTGTGCTTTCATCGCCCCTTTTTATACGCACTAAACTTTACTCGCGACTTTATCCGTTTAGAACTCAATAATCCGAGATAAAAAGTTTTATATGTCTCTCTCCTGTTTAGCGAGTCAAGCTTAAAAGGATAGAAACAAAAATATCGATTTCAGGATGTATAGTTACATTACCTCCCTCCTACCCACTACAACTAAATCGCCCTACCAAGTGATGAAATGAGCTTGCTGCTCTGTCAAAATTGGTAATGGAACCTTATCAGTCAAGAACTTGGTCATCAACTTACGATCAGTGTGACAAAGCCTCCACAACCCCGACACAGTGTGTTTCGCGACGAGGCTGTGTCTCCCTGTGCCGTTGTACGCTGGATTTAGCATGTTCTCCTCAGTATGGAGCCAGTTGTTGGTCGACACTGCGACCAGCACAGCAACGACTGCGGTGCCGGCGGAGAGAGGGGTGAGCAGCCAGAGGCACGCCACGGACGAGTCAATCTGGGCCACCAGCGTCGGTGAAGGGGGTATTGGTCTGGAACATTTTGTAACGAAAATTAATTTAAGGTCTTTATAAATCATCTTGTGAAGGGGAACAAAGTCTCATTAAAGTAGTACCTATTTGGGTCATTGTAGAAATCCTTTTTGTTTGAGAAAACATCAACGCTTAGGTACTACACCGTGTAGACTCGGGCAAGAATAGGTCTGCGGTCTCCCACGCCTGTCGTAAAAAGTGACTTAAGGGGGTCAACAGGGTCGCCAGTGGTTTTTGAGGCGGGGGCCACAGCACTAGGCGATGTACCCCAGAGAAGGCGATGAAGATGCCCAGAACGAGCCCGCAGGGACAAAGTGCGAGGAGGGCTCATGTGCGTTCAATCTGAGATCCTAGTGTCCTCCGAATAGCGCAGATGGCGGCTGACGTGGTGTTTTTAGTGGGTAGAAATTCCACATATCCCAGACTTCCCCCGAGAGCTGGGTAACTGGTTTCCTTAACGAAAAAAAGGTACTACACACTCTCTCTTTATCTACTACTGAGGAAGCGCTAAACACAACAAAGTGATGGCTTGTTCATTTTCACCTACGTTCTACAGGTAAATTTGCTGAATCCGTTGGATCATAGGTGTATCATAATTATCTAATATAAATTTTATTTATAAACATTGATGAGGATATATAATATATATGTCTGTAAACTTTCTAAGGTATATTGCAGGGTTTCTGACGTAATGAAGGTAATCGCGGCAGGCACGGCTCTCATTTCTGAACCCGTATTATATTGACGTAGTCAAAACATATTTCAAAACATTACAATAAATTATAGGTACAGTTGCCATCACATACATCGGAACACAACTCTATTTTCAAGGCATTAGGGTGCATGTGCCGATATTCTTGAACACCTATAGTGTACATATGTATATATGTGATGGCGACTGTACAGTAGAGGTGTGTTCCGATGTTTGTGACGTGCTTGTTTGCTCCGATGTATGTGATGGCGACTGTACACTATGTTCATTCTAATAACCTAATTAAAAAAAACAATTTAATCGGGCAGGATGGGATGTAAATGTATTGTTAGATGTTGACATTGTTGACCTGGGCGGGCGGCGGCTAGCGATGGCACCGCTTAGCGTGGGCGCAGGCTGGCGCGCGGCACGCGGCAGCGAGGCGTGCACGCACTGCGCACCGCCGCCCCACATACCTTCCCCGCCTCTCACTGGAACAACACATAAATAAACAAATAAGTATTTGCGGACAATCTTACACAAATCTACCTATCCCCATATATAAAAGTCCCATACTAAGCAAAGCTTGTACTATGGGTACCTACTAGACGAAGATAAACATACTTATATAGATAAATAAATACTTAAATACATATAAGTAGAAAACATCGATAACTCTGGAACAAATATTCGTGCTCATCACACAAATAAATGCCCTTACCGGGATTCGTACCCAGAACCTCTTGCTTCGTAGGCAGGGACACTACCAACTAGGCTAAAGCGGTCGTCGTACACATATATTCCAATTCAACATTTAATAAAAATGTATTCGTGGTAATAATTAATATAAACACATGACAAATGGACAAAAAATGGACTCCACCCAGCATGATGCTTGGCTTTAACATATATATTTTTTATATCTCGGCGTTGGTAGGCCTCCCACAAGGTGGACTGATGACCTGGTAAAGGTCGCGGGAGTCCGCTGGATGCGGGTGGCGCAGGACCGGTCACTTTGGAACTCTTTGGGGGAGGCCTATGTCCAGCAGTGGACGTCTTTCGGCTGATATGATGATATCTCAAATAAGTAACAGTTACGGAGTAGAACTCAGAAAAAAAAAATAGTTACTTGAATCAAGAGATAAAATTATAAAGTAGAAGGAATACGGAAGACCACAAGTAATCTTGAATTAAACAGCAATCATCTTGAATTAAGATGATTCAGTCGAATCAAGAGAAATAAATATTTGCTCAAGATAATTTCGCTACGTTCGGTATAAGTAGGTAATTTATAATTTTCTTAACAATTTCTTCGTTCAAGAATATTTACCTCGAATCAAGTTAGCTTATTTTGTATTCTACATATCGTCGAGGATAGTGCATACCGTGTAACTAGCACTGGCAAATACAGCGTATCTACATTTTTACAGGAGAAGCTTAAAACGGTGTATCTTTATTATTTTGAAACATACTTTTTCTTTTTCTACACAGAGAATATTGAATGACAAGTTCTACAAGATAGTGACTTTAGTTTGGTATATTCTAATAAGGGTTTTACGTTGGCGGAAAATCTTAATTTGGCTACATTTGTTAGATACTGCGGTATTAACCAATGCCAGTTACGCCGATTTGTCCTATGGCTGTTGTGTGGATACGCACTATTTACCAGTGCTAGTTACACGGTATTGCAATATCCCCGATAATAATGCATTCGTGGCCTCACTCGTGGTGCCGATAAAAAGCGTCGGCCGCGATCAGCTCTTGAATGGGCGATTACTATTTGAGTGAATTGCAAGGTGGTATGTTATTGATCTTGAATGTTATGTAACAAAAAAACCGGCCAAGTGCGAGTTGGACTCGCGCACGAAGAGTTCCGTACCATTATCTATAAAAACGGCAAAAATCGCGTTTGTTGTATGGGAGCCCCCCTTAAAAATATATTTTATTTTATTTTTAGTATTTGTTGTTATAGCGGCAACAGAAATACATAATCTGTGAACATTTAAACTCTCTAGCTATCACGGTTCTTGAGATACAGCCTGATGACAGACAGACAGACGGACGGACGGACAGCGAGGTCTTAGTCCCGTTTTACTCTTTGAGTACGGAACCCTAAAAAACCCGTTGTTAGTCCAGTTGGTAGTCGAACGGCCTGTTCAGTCAATATATTTTTGTTAAGACTGTGGAGACTCATTGAGATTACTCAAAGAGTAATTTCCCCTCTTGATAAAAAAAAAAAACTACATCTATTCTTGAGACTGGGTAAATAGGTAGGTAGCAAGAGGGAGCAACCAGGACCATTAGGAGGAAGGAAATCAGCATTACGTAAACCAAAACGCGATTACAACGTATTTGAATATCGGTTTGCTCAAACTCGCGTCAGCACACGCGTAATCTGTCTAATGTCATTGTGTGAGAGCCACGCACTTGTAAAAGAAGGGGACATGTTTTCCTACTTTCATGTATCTGTCTTTTAAAATAGGAATGACACAAACAACTATAACATCTCGCTTCTGTTAAAAAAATTAATGGTTTATATACCCCTAAAGTTTATTGTAAATATTGGTTAATTTTTTATTTCATTCACTTAATATCCAATATACCTACATCCAAACTTAAAACTTCACCCATTTGTAAAGGTAGGTACCTGCAGTGTGGCAGTTAGTTTAACTTAATGGTAGTATTTACTAACACGAATTAGTTAGTTTTGAAACGATACAGAATGGCTTCACGGGTTTTGATAATACTTACCTTAAGTCCCACGTTACGAGTATTCTCTCTACGCAGACGTAATTTGGGACATTGTTTACATGACCATTAATCTAAGTTAGTGTGGATACTGGATATTGCTATTTAGTTTAACAAAGAACTATTGGCACAGGAAGAGTGTTAGGTATAATAAAGAAGATGCCTATAAGATTGTGTATACTCAACATTGGGTGGATATGGAATGAATAGTTAGATAGACTTGTGTAAAAGCTAATTCATGTTTTGTTAATTTTAATCGAAGGCTTATAAAACACAACGCTTCCAGAGACTATCTGGCTAATTCTAACCACTACCATCCAATTATTACAAACGATAACATCTTCTTTCTCTTTGTATCCAGGCTGCTGAAGGGAGGCTAACGTTGACAGTTCATCGAGGATATATCTTTTTAGGGTTCCGTACTCAAAGAGTAAAACGGGACCCTATTACTAAGTTTTTGATACTTTACAGCCTCAAAAGCTGGAGGTCTGTGTAGTAGGTACAGTCAGGAGCATTCATATGCGTACATAAATGAGGACATAAATATCTGTACATAACTTTGTTAACGTCATAAAGATGTTTGTGTATAGATTGATATTTATGTACGTATATTAATACCCCTGACTGTACTCAATAAATCGTACTATATTTTAAAGAAAAAATATTTATTATTATAATGTCGAAAGGTTTATTAATAAAAATTCCAAAGTACGAGTATATACAAGATGATAATCAACATTAACTAAATCAAATTGAAACTGAGTTAAATCTAAAAAGGCCCAAAGGAACTGCTGCCAGCATCTTCGATACAATGCATCGAGGGTCTTTTTAGGGTTCCGTAATCGACTAGGAACCCTTATAGTTTCGCTTTGTCTGTCCGTCCGTCCGCGGATAATCTCAGTAACCGTTAGCACTAGAAAGCTGAAATTTGGTTCTAATATTTATATCAATCACGCTGACAAAGTGGTAAAATAAAAAGTGTTTTTTTTATTTTTAATAGGGTACCTCCCCTATACGTAACGTGGGGAGTGTTTTTTTTTTCATTTCAACCCTAACGTGTGATATATTGTTAAATAGGTATTTAAAAATGAATAGGGGTTTGCTATAAACAGTTTTTGATATTGTTAATATTTTCGGAGATAATCACTCCAGGAGTAAAAAAAAATGTGTCCCCCCCTCTAACTTTTGAACCATAAGTTTTAAAAATATGAAAAAAATCTCAAAAGTAGAACTTTATTAAAACTTTCTAGGAAAATTATTTTGAACTTGATAGGTTGAAAAGTTTTTAAAAAAATTATAAAATAATTTCACACACTGTGACGGACGAAAAACTACGGAACCCTACACTGAGCGTGGCCCGACACGCTCTTGGCCGGTTTTTAGATTGTTATTATTACGTTTTTTGCCGATGTATATCTAACAAGGTCTTCATAGGTCAACACCTATTCACCTCGAAATGTTAAAATTTATAATGCAAACAACACTAACTAATACAAAATAACAAATAATAATAATAGAATCGAATATATTCCGAGCATTGTTATACAATGTAGGTAGGTTATTTTAACATTTAAGGCCGAAGCTAGTTCCCACTGTTTGTTCCACGGAGAAGTTCCAAATTGAATATGTAACAGGAACATGCACTCAAGTCAATGACAACTGTCGGTTCTTGCAATGGCAGTTCGATTCTAGTCGGGATTGTTGTGCGCATCGAGCACGGTCCGGGGGGATTCAACTATTGGCGGATGTAAAACATCGTTTAGTGAACAAATGCCTTTATCAACACACAGCTGTCACACCTATACCCTATTCCACATAAGATTAGACAAATCGTCATGCAATATCAAGGAAAACCATTTTGAAAAGTAAAAACATACACATTGTTGTATTACAAAAGTAGGTAGGGTCGTTTCGCCGGTAACGCGACCACCTTCGGTTAGCGACCACTTGACGGACTAGGCTGCTTCAATTAAAGATATTAACATTTCTACAAACCCAACAGAAAAATAATTAGTTATCAACTATTCTTGAATAGTGTCAGAATAAGAATAAATACACTTTAAAACCCAAAGCTTAATCCAAAGCAAGAAAAAATAACCTCAATTCACACATTTCACACATTGCTTCCGAAAAGTGTTGACGTGCAGTGAATCTGTAAAAAAAATAACGCGACAGTTGGCGCGAAAACTTTAGTTACGTCACTTAATTTTATTATTATGCTGAAATTAGTTAATTGATCGTTTAAATGATTAAGCTGTTGTAATAATTTCGTTGAAATTCGGCATATTTAAAAATAGATTTAAATAAAATGGGGTGGTCGCGTACCCAAATACATAATTACCAAAGAAGTCGGATAGCGACCACATCGTTTTCTTTTTCTTTCCTTATGGATTCTTATGCGGCACCCGCGATATTTAGCTTGGCTAGCAAATTGAGTCGGTATTTAAGCCGCGCCAATCCATGTTATGTCCATAGTATATATAATATAATAATAATATATAATTATATATTATATTATATAATAATAAATAATTTATATGAGATAACTATATTATAAATTCGAAAGTGTCTATGTCTGTCTGTCTGTTATCTCTTCACGCTTAAACCAATGGACCGATTTTGATGAAATTTGGTATGGAGATAGTTTGAGTCCCGGGAAGAGACATACCTAGGATAGTTTTTATCCCCGAAATAATCCCCTAAGGGGGTGAAAGTTTGTATAAAGCTACGATATAAACGATTTCCACGCGGACGGAGTCGTGGGCAGACGCTAGTGTAAGTAGAATATAATCTAAAAGTTAAATAAAAGCTTATAAAAAGGTGGCATTTAGATACCTACTATGAATGACATGTGTGACTGTAATATCAATATATATAAAAGCACTATGGTGTGAGCGAGAAGTCGCGCTTTTTTCGATTCTATTCTTCATTGACACAGCAATGTAAAGTAGATTTAGAAGAGTAACAATTTAGGGGTGTAGACACTAAATAAAATGACCTATAATGATGAATTTTCTCGAAAAAGGATTAAATGTAACGTCAAATGGAGAAAAAAAAGAGCAGGGGATTAAGTAATCACAAAGTTATAGTATCCAAAGTTTTTAGAGGGGGTGTATTCTATCCATTTTCCGCAAAACGCACCTTCATATGAAATGATTGTCATTTACTATGATGCTCGGGGATTGTGACGTCACGATCCACTAGCGTTTTCTCTCTCTAACAAGCAATATTAAAACGGTTGTAGCTTCGTAATTTTTGGAGATATATGAATAGGATTTTCGTCACTTAGGCTTATCATTTTGCCTTCTTTTTTTGGATTAATAATAAATGGTTAGTCTACACTCCTATTTGTAGTGGTATAAGGGCAGTTAGGTAGGTCAAACTTTGAGAGAAAGAGGTCAATCGTCGAATCCGACTCGCCTGGGTAGCGTTCGGGAAGCTACGCTATGGCACATATTTTCGTCCAATAAGTATTTCGCAGTGTCTCATGGCGAGTCTTTGACCAGTGTGTGTTGCCAGTGATGACGTATGGCACTGGAACGTGGTCGCTTACTATGGGCCTCATAAGAAGGCTAAAAGTCACCCAAAGGGCAATGGAGAGGGCTATGCTGGGAGTTTTTATGCGTGATCGCATCAGAAATGAGGCTATCCGCAACATAACCAAGGTAAGTAACCGATATAGCCATCCGAATCGCTAAAGTTAAGTGGCGGTGGGCGGGGCATATTGCACGTAGAATCGATAGCCGTTGGGGCGGAAAGGTTCTCGAATGGCGACCACGTACCGGGAGGCGCAGAGTGGATATACCCCCACAAGGTGGACTGATGACCTAGTAAAGATCGCAGGAATCCGCTGGATGCGGGTGGCGCAAAACCGGTCATTGTGGCACTCTTTGGGGGAGGCCTATGTCTAGCAGTGGACGTCTTTCGACTGATATGATGATGATGATGATTAATCGTTTTATTAACTATTTAAACACTATTTGCAAGAGTGGTCGCCAACTAGCTAACAGGTGGTCGCAAACCGACTAAAGCGGTCGCTATCTAGCGAATTCGCTATTTTGTAACCTTTTCTATATTTTTTCCTAATCTATGGATGAAAGTGCTATATTTTATTGTAGGTTTCAAAACTTGACTATACTTAGAGCCTTTACGAATACCATCTATTATGTGTGTATATTGAATAGGTATATTTTTACTAATCTAAAGTGAGCAACTCGGCTAAGTGGTCGCTAACCGGCGAAACGACCCTATTTAATAATCGAAATAAGTAAAACTAGTACAATATTTTCCTTTAATATCCTAGATAAACGAACAAATTATCCGCAGAAAATCAAATGTTTTAGTTGGTTACTTCACAGTTTATTACCAAGTAATGATTCGACTAAACAAGTATAGAATTTATTCAAAGATTAAATTACATGTGTTCATATTAAATCTCAAATTAATTTATTATTCCAGCTAACTAGGCTGAATTTAACCAAACATTTCTGAAGATTTAATCAGAGTGTACACTGACATGTTATATTGTATATATTTATCACAGTATAATATATATTATGGTCTAATGTAATTTGATTGAATTGAGACTAAGTGTTGATTAAACCAAACAAGAATACTGTTTCATCCAAGATGAATTAACACAATTTTTGAATTTAAGTATCGTAATAATGAATAGAGTTTGGTTATACCAGAGGGGTAAACACGAAACGTTCCGAACGAGCGTTAGGACAATTTAGAATCAGAATCAGAATTGACACGAAAAAAATAAAAATACAAGAAAAAAAAACTAAATACACTTACAAACTAACTAGGTAACAGTAAGGAATATGAACCAATAGGCCCCAGTCTCAGCATGTGCTGGGCTAGGCCCAGCGCTGGTTTTCAGACTGGTCCAGGGACATCGGTCGATCGCAGGCTAACAAACCGCCGTGTTTATTATGTATAAATATTAACAATAATAATGTTATTAAAGTCTAATACCTTTTTTTTATACAACGACGGTGGCAAACAAGCTTACGGCCTGCCTGATGTTAAGCACACCTACAGAAACACCTACAGAAAAAGCAGATGAAAACAATACATAATTAAAAAAAAAAAAAAAAAAAGCAACGCGGTAGCTACAAAGCGGTAGGTATATAGTTCCATTTTGATATTTGTGTGTACCTATTAACGTGTCAGATTGATTGTACATTGCATGAGGTTTGCGTAAGTGTGTTATGTGTGCGACTGTGTGCTGCATGTGTGTCACTGTCGAAAGGAGGGAGAGTATTCAGAGCTTTTTTTGTATATCTAGCAAGTAAGCTTGGACTGAACGCTTAAATGCAAAATTTAACTGTCATTAAATTGGATTATTGGTAAGGGATTCAAATAAACTATGTTTTCTTGATAATATGAATTTATTATCGGTGCACACAACTTAGCAAGAACACGATTACAACCAGAGAGCAGGCATAGACAGTGTCGCCATCTGGTGACCTGAACGTAAAACTAAAAGTAGCTAGTGTTGAATTTACTTATTTATAACACTCCCACTAAAATTTAACACCGTTACCAAACAACAACCGTTATGAAACATTAACATGTATTCAAATAAAATAAAATAAATGTTTTGCCCTTTTCTCACTAACATAAAAGTTGAAGTGACAAATAATGACCAACAAACTTCAACAGCACTTTAATTAAGATAGGTCTGATATGTATCACTTCTGAATAAGGACATACCACTCTACTTATATAAAAAACTGAACTATACAAAATCTGATCCCTTAGATACATAAAAGCTTGAGTGGGCAAAGGCTTTGTTAAAATATCCGCCAATTGTTCTTTACTTGGGATATAATTTATTTTAATCAAGCCCAACTCAACCTTTTCTCTTATGAAATTATATTTAACATCTATGTGTTTTGTTTTCTTATGATATACAGGGTTGTTAATCAACTTTATTGCACTCTGATTATCTACATAGAGCACAATACACTCACAGCTTTCACCCAATTCTGACATAAGTTGCTGCAGCCACAATATCTCTTTGGCAGCTTCACAGGCAGCAACAAATTCAGCTTCTGTGGTTGAGAGAGCAATGGTCTTCTGTTTCCGACTGGACCAAGTGATTGGACCATCATTCATTTTAAAAATATAACCGGTTGTCGACTTGCGTGTATCCACATCACTGGCAAAGTCAGAATCTGAATAACCAGTTAGATCATTGCTTTCTTCATATTTTATACACAAATCTTTTGTATTTATTAGGTACCTGATTATACGTTTGACAGCATTTACATGTTGCTGACTTGGATTGTTCACATATCTGCTTAATACATTTACTGCATATGAAATATCAGGCCTAGAAACAGAGCTCAAAAATAACAAGGAGCCTATAGCTTCCCTGTAAGGAAAACTAATATTTATTTCATCCATTTTTTTCGTAATAACAACATTAACATCTGCTGGGGTACTCGCAGGATTTGCATCAATCATAAAAAAAATCTTAATAATTTCCTCAATATAATACCGTTGATGAATACAAAAACAATTATTTGTTCGTTCTATTTCCATGCCCACAAAATATTTCAAATTTAATTCTTTGATTTTAAAAGCTTGTTTTAAATATTGCATTATTTCTTGAATAAGCAGTTTGCTTGAGGAAATGACCAAAGCATCATCAACATAAATTATTAGGAACATTTTAATCCCATCAAAAACCCCAATATATATACAATTGTCAGCTTGAGACTGTACAAAACCATATTTGGTTAAGAAATTTGTGAACCTTTTGTTCCAGCATCGGGAGGCCTGTTTTAAGCCATACAGAGACTTATTTAATTTTAATACATATTTTTTTATCTAAAGACACACCCTCAGGCACTTCTATAAAAATATTTTCATCTAGGTACCCATTCAGAAACGCAGTTTTTACATCAAATTGCTGAATTTCTAATTTGTACTTAGCTGCAATAGAAAACATTATTCTTATGGAGTCATACCTTGTTGTCGGAGAGAATATTTCTTGATAATCCACATCTTTAATTTGATTAAACCCGCGTGCACATAAGCGAGCCTTGTACCTCACTTGACCATTTTCATTCTTCTTGACTGCAAATACCCACTTTGTAGTAAGGGTTCGTTGACCGGATCGTTCAACTGCGCTCCAAGTATTATTTTCTTTGTGTGCAGCTAATTCTTCTTTTATGGCTTCAGACCATTTATTCTTCTGTGAGCTCCTCAGCGCCTCATCATATGTGTGAGGCAAGGACAGCTCGACAAGATTTGCTTCAAATTCTCTGTTCTTCCTTGGTCTCAAAGTTATATTCCGCTTTAATACATCTTCGTCAAGCTCTAAAGACATCCTGTATGACGGATCATCACTGTTGTAGCTGATCATACTGTTTTCAGACTCAGTTGTTGTTTCAGAACTATCAATGAGTGTAACATCTGGACTAATTTCTTCTACTTCGCTAGTCTGTCTTATTGTTTCAGAACTTTCAATGAGTGTAACATCTTTACAAATTTCTTCTATTTCCGTAGTCTGTCGTATTGTTTCTGAGTCATCACTTTCTATACATATTTGTGTAATATTCTTTCTTATTTCTGGAACCTGATGTTCATCAAAGATGACATTTCTTGATACTTATACCGACTTTGTATTTAAATTGTACATTCTGTAATTGGTGTGCTCATAGCCAACTAACATCAATTTCTCACTCTTCTTGTCAAGTTTTGTTCAAAGTCAAAGTCAAAGTCAAAATCATTTATTCCATTGACATACAATATGCACTAGAATATGTCTTAAAACTAGGCAGGTTTAGGTTTACATTTTATCAATTTGAGATTCATAACATTTTGTAATTTATATTTCAGAGATTAATAGAGAAAGTTTTATATTTTAAATTCTATGTCATAGTACTCATTTATATTATACAGTTCATTCTCAGTTAACATTTGTTTGAGGTATAATTTATATTGAATGTCATTTAGTATGGTAACAGAGTCAGGTAAATGGTTATACAATTTAATGCTTTGGTAAATAAAACATTTTCTAGATTTGGCTAGGCGTACATTTGGAAGGCAGAGTTTATGTCTATTTCGTGTGGGGTAATTATGAATATTACATCTTTTCTTACTGCCGCTCAGGTGCTTGCGAGCATATAATAAGTTTTTATATATAAATAAGGAGTAAAATGTCATTATGCCACCTTCTTTAAAAATATTTCGGTAGGTTTCTCGCGCAGAAACATTATAAATATTTCTGACTGCCCTTTTTTGCAATATAAAAACTCTAGACCCCGTTGCTGCATGACCCCATATCAGCGCTCCGTAAGACATTAGGGAATGAAAGTAGGCGTAATAGAGAGACTTACTAGCTTGGACACCGCACAATTCCCTAATTTTTCGTACAGAGAATGCCGCTCTTGTAAGTTTTTTACACAAATTATCAATATGCGTGTCCCATTTTAGACAGCTGTCTATTGTCAGACCTAAGAATTTTGTCTCCTTAGTATTCAATAGCTGGTTTCCATCGTAGTCTATATGCAAGTTTTCTTTGTTTGATGATGATAATAGACTGTAATGCATAATTTGGGTCTTACTAGCATTTAATTTTAATTTATTAGCAGTAAACCAAGTGTTAATCAAATTCAGGATACATTTAACATTACATATAGTGTCTTCAATTTTGATGTCAGAGGTTACAAGTGTTGTATCATCGGCATATTCTATAATATTACATTTGAGTTGATCGGGGATTACGTATGGGAGATCGTTCGTGTATATTATAAATAATAAAGCCTTCGCAATTGATCAGGGATATGCACATACCCGACACTGCCAAACACTCTCACATGGCCTAGCTGAGGTTTCATGCCATGCCATAATTCAAATGGCGTCTTATCAGGAGTCTGACTAGAGCAGGTTCTATTTAATATATACACTGCACAGTTGACAGCTTCCGCCCATAGATCTAGTGGCACATCTCTTGCATACAACATTGAGCGTGCACTCTCCACTATGGTTCTCAGTTCTCTCTCTGACCGTCCATTTTGGGCAGGTGTGTAAGGAGCAGTAAGCTCGTGAACAATACCCTCCTTGTCCATATATTCTTGAAAAGCTTTGTTTATATATTCTCCTCCTCTATCTGTATGTAGCGCCCGGACACTGTGCATGTACTTATTCTTAATCAAGTTATTATATTTTTGAAACATTTCCATGACATCACTTTTGTTCTAAATAAAGTATACATGCCTGTAACTTGTAGCTGCATCTTTGAATAATACAAAGTAGCGCAGTCCTCGAACCGACGTGTGGCTCATGGGTCCGCATACATCGCTATACACTAAGTCACCCGGCTGTAGTTCTCCACGTACAGATTTGTGAAATGGAAATCTGCACTGTTTCCCATATGCACATGCCTCACATATGAAGTCTTTCAGGTCATTGTCCTTGATTTTCACACCTTCAATGACACTATTTGCACACATTGTATTAATTTGTTTTAGGTTGATATGTCCTAAGCGTTCATGCCACATTTTTAAGTCACTTTGATTGTTTCGAACTAAGTTACAAGTCTCTGGAATCAATGTTTTTATTTTCAACTCATACAAATTGTTTTCTGTGATTATTGCACTCATCACTACTTCATTGTCTTTGTAAATTAAAGCACTACTGTCTTTCTTAATGATTGTGTAACATTTCCTTATGATAACACCTTCTGAAAACAAGTTTCTTCTCAAACCTGGGACATACAGCACACCTTGCAGTTCACTATTCTCCCACTGTCCATTGACATATCTTCTTATTAACACTTTTCCGATGCCTGACACTTCTACCGACTGCTTGTTTCCAAGTGTTAATGATTTCTGGTTACATTCGACTAGTTCCACGAAAAAATCCTTTCTAAATGTCATATGAGCTGATGCTCCACAGTCCAGGATCCAAGTATCTTCTTCAGCAGGACAGGAACTGTCTTCTACATTAAATGCTAACATGTCTGCACCTTCTTGATGAGGTTTTCTGGGCTTGGTTTTTCTAGGAAAACGACATTCCTTAGAAAAGTGTCCTCGCTTTCCACAATTATAGCATTCAAATCTATGATTAGTATTTTTATTTTGATGTGTACCACTTCCGGATGCCCGTGGCTCATTCTGCCTTGGCTTGTTCTTCCACCCCTTGTTAGAAACAAGCAGAGCTGTTTCCTGTTCTTCCATGGACGCTAAACTTGCTTCTTCGTCCAATAAACGAGCAGTTAAGTTATTAAGAGTTTGTTTTTCTGTGTCCAATGACATCCATGCTTGTCGCAACGACCGATATTTAAGAGGCAAAGTTCCAAGTATTTTCGTGATTATGGCCATCTCGCTAACACTCTCGCCACTTTCTTTCAGCTGCTTAGCTAAGGTTTCTACTTTCGAGATATGTTGAGCAACGCTGTCACCTGGTGACATCTTGTATTGATAGAATTTCTCATGAATTAACATTTTACACAATTAACTCTTTTGTTCATATATCGATTCAAGTTTTGTCATTATTTCTTGAGCAGTCTCACAATTTTCTATTAGTGTTATTTGTTTAAAGTCCATCGACGAAGTTATTATAAACATCGCCATGCCATCATTCTTGAGCCACTCGACGCTGCCTTTTTCAGGTTTAGGTGTTGAAATATCTATCCCCTTAGCTTTTAGAGCGCATTTGAACTGGAACTTCCATTGTCTGAAGTTATTTCCATCAAATTTGTCCATATTCATTGAACGCGATAGATCCATTTTGAGGTTATGTCACACACAGGCATGCGGTTTGGCGGTTTACGACTTGCCACTGTTGTAATTTTTCTTTGCTGATTTCTTCTGAACTTTCTCAGAGTTTCCTGGTTGGATTATTGGAACCAATTGGATTATTGGTAAGGGATTCAAATAAACTATGTTTTCTTGATAATATGAATTTATTATCGGTGCACACAACTTAGCAAGAACACGATTACAACCAGAGAGCAGGCATAGACAGTGTCGCCATCTGGTGACCTGAACGTAAAACTAAAAGTAGCTAGTGTTGAATTTACTTATTTATAACACATTATCCCATTAAAAATTGACATTTACATCTACCTGACGCGCGTACAATGCGTTACGTGATTGACTAGCAGTAGGTCGATCACGTAACGCATTGTACGCGCGTCAGGTAGGTCTAAATGTCACTTTTTATATGGAAAATTGACAGTTAAATTGTACCTACGCGCGTTCAGAACGTTACGTGATTACCCCTCTGGCCTAATTAAAGAAAACAGTACGAATATCATGATAGTCTACTATCACGATGTTCATGTTTTATAATATCAAAATTTACTTTAAAAACAAAGTTTAAACTAACTTAAATTCAGTACTTCGCCAAGCCAGATAGGTACATAAAAATTTCCACATTTCCTTTCCAATTTACGACATGAACTGCTTTCCGAGAGCAAATGCGTTGATTATTACAGAAAAAATCCCAAGTCGCTATATCTGGGCGGATAATATTTGAGGAGTTCAGAGGATCTCAGAAGTAACGCCTCATTAGTTGCTACTTCAACGGAATCATGTCAGAATCTTTGACGTACTTTACATCTTTGAGGAGTTCCATAAGTCATCTGTGGTCTTCATCATCAGTTCCACTTCACCAATTGCGATTTTCGAGGGTAAATACACGAGTTATAATAATAAATAACGAAATCACTACACACGTGCCTATAAAATTTTGAGGGTTGCCCTCATTTTCCCTGGGATCCCATCATCACATCCTGACTTGGTGAAAATGGGACCACCTCCGGAGTATACTCATTCTTCTTCTTTATCCTCGCCTTATCCCATTTCAGTTGGGGTCGGCTCTCCTAATCATGTTTCGCCAGGACATTCTGTCCTGGGTCGTCTGTGGGTCTATTTGGGCTGCACGTAAGTCCTTGTCAATGACTGATTGCCATGTGAGTCGGGGTCTGCCACGGCCTCTTGGAGACCAGCTTCCAAGTTAAGCACACTTCGTGTCATATGGTCATGTGGTCTTCTCATGACGTACCCGTACCACCTCAACCTACATTCATTCCGGAGTATACTCATTCGAATAAAAAAAAATTTTTTCAAATCGGTCCACAACTTTATTGACAGAGAAATCAGCGAAGATACCTACACAAAAAAAATACATACAGTGGAACATAATAACCTCCTTCTTTTTTGAAGTCAGTTAAAAAGTGGAAAGCAAACAATCAAAAAAACACTTAGTTTACGATGATTTTAAATAAACTTAAAGGAATGGAATATTACGTAGCACTGTGTAGTTCCGACCAAAAATAGGTCTACGGTCTTCCCCGCATGATATAAAAAGCGATTAAACTGGGTTATCGGGAGTGACTCGACTAACGACCCCCGAGTAAAACGGAGAACCACGATAAGCTAGAAATAAGGAGGTGCGAGGGGGACAGGGCGTTCAGTTCGATATCCTGGATACCTCAGCATAGACGCGCGTACATGGTGGCTGCCGTGGTGTTTATAATAGTGGGTATGAAAAACCTTCAAGCCGTTAATGCCACAAAGCGGATCAAAGCAATATACAGGGTGACTCCTAAGTCGTGAACCAAACTACTAGTTCCCAATGCACTTCAGTATGACGATTTAGAATATTATCTGGTTCTACTTGCAATTAATAAACGTTTAACATTATTTTTAATCGTTAAAAATATTTCCAGTCTCGATCACATTTTCTTTTGGTCACCCTACTTAGCTTGTCATGAATGTCAACTGCAACAAAAACCTGTAGGGTGACCATGAGTTAGGCTGAAATAACATAGAAATAGATATTTCATCGTTCAAAATCAAAATCAATCAAAATCATTTATTTATTCTGCAAATAGACCACAAGGGCACTTTTACATGTCAAATGGTCTTATCACTCTAGGCAGCAGTGAGGTAGGTTAGGACTTGAAAATAATATTTCGGTTCACGACTTAGGAGTCAACTTGTATATATTTATATAGGGTGAAACCTAAGTCGTAAACAGAATTTTTATTTTCTATCGCAGTATTTTAAGAAAAAATCATTGCATTAACTCTAGAATCAAACAATTAAAAACTTTATTGATAATAATTTTAAATACTTAGCAAAAACACCAACCCTATTCAACTACTATGGGTAGTCACATGGTCACCCTAATTGGTACGTTAAGCTGTCATATGACAGCTTAACGTACCAATTAGGGTGATCTTGAGACTCAGTATATTCATTTTTATTGGATTCACAAACAACGTTTACATACGTTTGCCTGTTGTCTTGTCACTCCACATGTTTAAACTAAAATTAAACAATAAGAAACACATATTTCCTCTTCACTACTTGGGATTCACCCTGTATATATTTACACCTACGTCAATATATATATTTACAAACATTAACCTCATAGGGCAGGCGCACAAAGCTGTCCAACAATTAAACATTTTCACAACTGATTTAGCAGACTAAACTTCATATTCATTTTATTAATGTGCACTTCAAAATATGTTTGTTTGCTAACAATCACTTTCGAATTATTAATGCAACATACAGAGTGATAGGCAATTAATTGCGAGATAGATCCCCATGAGCACGTCACGCGTCGCCCGCCATTAACATATTGCAGTTGCGGCCACGTCAATCGCGTCAACACACGCTCTCACTATAAATTATTAACCATAGTTTTCCGTTGACTGACCATATTTGTTTGTATCGTCATTTAAAACTACCGCTATGACAATGTTTCGAGTTCAAATTGTGATTGTTAAATCATCGTGATATTTCAAACTACTGCAAAGTGAGGTAACGCTTCTGGCGCTTTGCCTGTGGGCACCCCTGGTGAATAAATTGGGTATAGCAACTGCTATAGCGGACAAACTTGTGTACAATAGGAACAATGTACAATTATATAATACCACTTCCCACTTTTGCAATAACGGAAAATATAACACTTAACACATAAAGTATTGCACATAAAACTGCCTTCACACTTATCGTAGCTACTCGTAATTAGGCCAATCCTATTTGGTTGAACGTACCCATCTATAAATTCCACACGATATCCACTAAAACTCAATCGATTAATTAAATCAAAGGGACGGAAGGATCTGTAATTAAGGAATAATGGCATAGTTTGGCCAAATTGTCTGACCCTATAGGGCCCCATAAACCCTTTTAGTATTTTTTGTGGGTCAGGAGATCAGCAGTTACGATCACAGTGCCCTGGTTTTAGGTTCTTTCTTATAATCTCCTAAATGTCAAAGGTAATTTAAATTGTTTAACTGTTCAGGGTTACTGAATATTAACGTCTATCTGCCATCATAGAAAGCTTAAACATGAAAAAAATTCTGTCAAAAATTTTATTTTTGGTACAAGCTTTTATTGCCGACTGTACTTTTCTGTATACTCATTGAGACGATTCTAACGAGCCCAAATTCAACGTGGTTACGTCGGTTAAGTACTGAATTCCCATGGCCACCTTCTGTCTCCATCATCAGGGCAACTCGATGGTACCAGAATAGTGAACTAACCTACTAAAAATTTCAGCTCAATCGGTTGAAGATATCTGCTTCAAAATTGAGTTGCAAGATTCCCACCCGAACAAACACAGTGACATAGTTAGTTAGGTACATGTACATCGCAAGTTAATAGAAGGCTTGTAAAAAAAATATCTATTTCCTCGTGAAATATATTATAAAGGGTGTATTGTAAAGCGTGTGCCAAACGACTAGGGTAGGTTAGGTTAGGTTAGGCCCCTACCACACATTTGGGGTAAATTTAGACTTATCTCGCAGTATAAAGTAAGGGCACCAGTGGTCAGCCAGAACCCAGTGGTCACCGTTAATGACCTTTTTTGACCAAAAGTAACCCAATGTTTTATATAATAATAAGCCAGTAATAAGTTTACAATTTAATTCATTGATATCTCATTTATCAATAAATACAACTTAGAAAAGTTGAAAAACTCCCGAAATTTCCATTTCCAAGTTCAATATCTCAAAAACGGCTGAACCGATCTTGTTGAAACGTAGCTAAGAACCATCTCGATCACGTCAGCTTTCGGATAAAAAAAACTGCATTCAAATCGGTCCATTCGTTTAGAAGCTACGGTGCTACATACAGACACACACACACACACAGACACACAAACAGACAGACACACACACAGACACACAGACAAGACAGACACACAGACAGACAGCCACACAGACACAAACACGTCAAACTTATAACACCCCTCTTTTTCCGTCGGGGGTTATAAATAGAACTTCATATGAAAAAAAACTGATTAATAAAATAAATTCAAAATGGTGACCTCTGCTGATTGTGTGGTCAGCGCTATTTTTGACAAAGTTACTCGAGGTGTCTGTACGAGTCGTAAGTTAGTCATACAGTAAACTTTTTTAAATATATTTTCTGTTGATTTATGTATTTATACAATAATTATTTACGTTATTAATAGTTTTAAGGAGGCTGACTACTGGACACACACACACACACACACAAACACACACACAAACACACACACACGAACACACGCACACACACACTACATTATTGCACAAAATCCAGAGCTCGGCCACACCCGGCCGGACACTGGGTTATTTAAGTTTCCATATGAAATATTACCGTTGAATTTATTATTTTCTAGTGTCCAGCCATTATTGATGTAATCATAACATCGTCTTAAACAAATCTTACCTAAACCCAATAGTCAACCTCTTTAGTTATTTTTTGATGCGGCTGAATACTGGGTCAGTTTTAAAATCGTAGAACTGAGGTCGTGGGACCGAGTCTGCCGCTGCGCCCGCTACTAATATAGCGGCTGGCACACAAAAGGCTGATATTAGGGTCTCAGGAGGCTGGTTACTGGGAAAAATTACCCTTTTTTACAATTTTTTTTAATATTTCAGATATTGTGTTGTGATTTTTAAATTTGACTACTAAATGAAAGATTAATCTATTCTCTACAGGCGACGATGATGTTAGCTGTAATTGGCCTATGCATGACAGATTTAGAAGACTTTTAACTTAGAGATTACGTTAAGAGGCTTACAAATGATGCCTTTACCCAATTTTTGTTTTATTTTTTAAATTACATTTCCTTGTTTTCCAAATTCTTATTATTTTCGTGATTTATCTTTGTTTTTACATGTGCTGGTTAAATAGTTTTTTTTTATCTTATTTTATTATTTATTTATTTCTTTCACAATAAACTTAAACACTAGTTTAACAAAAGTGATCCGCCAAACTGAGGACAGTTTGTTGGCAGATAATACGCTCGTTACTTAACACTAATAATAAACTTAAACAAGGAAAAAGCGTTTTTACAAATAACTATTAGTTAAGTAGGTAAGTACATGCATATATATATATATATGTGTGTAGTGAATATCCCGGTTACATTCTGATGGAGTCCGAAGCTCGCATGCTATAGCCCGACAACTGACAAGTTTTTATTTGACCCTAGCTACACACACAGTGACACTATTTTAAGGGTCAAATAGCGGCTTGTCGTGCTTTACTAAGTCCCAATAATCAGCATAGGCACTATTTTTTGCGAAGCAGTAACTTGACACGTAAGTGTGATCTACCTGATTGTTGTGAGTAGTAGCAGTAGTACAAGTTGCCGTTGTCGATTTTTATTTTAGATAAACTTGCACTTTGCCGGCTAATATATATTTTTAATAAATATTTTATAAAATTAAGGTGTCAGATAAAAATGCACCAACTCACGAAAAAAATAATAAGTTTCAGTCAAAAATTTCATTTTTGGTACAAGTTTTTATTGCCGACTGTACTTTTCTGCATACCATCACCAATTTCTCATTGAGACGATTCTAACGAGCCCAAACTCGATGCGGTTGTGTCGTTTTATTGCGGAGTTCCTATGGCCACCTTCCAGCTCCAGCATCAAATCATCTCCAAGTCATCATAATATTGCATTGTCATGCAAAAACATATGAATGCAAAATTTCAGCTCAATTGGATAACGGAAAGTGACTGAAAAATGGATTGCAAATTTTGACGAACAACTTACATACCTACTTACATACATACGAACAGTGCAAGTTAATATAAAGCTTGTAAAAATAAAACTATTATTCACTTCTCATGCTCGCAAAGTTCGCCTTTGTCCTGGATGTATGCTGCACAAAATCCCAATTTTATGCACAAGTGCACAAATTAAAATTGTTTTAAAGACTAAGATAATCGGGCCTAACAGCCACACACACAATAAAACTTCGTAGACTAAACTTGTCATTTGAAATGTTTTTCTTTAATAAATTTCACATCCGTGTTTTCCATTACTAAATTAATAAAACGAGATAAAATAGGAGTCAATTATTATTTTAAAACGTATTGAACCATTAAATTACTTGGCAGTAAGTACAGTCAGCCCATGAAAATGTTGAGCACTTTAGGACTTTGTCAAATTAAATCACGATAAGGGAGAGTGACGCGCGTGATGGTTAGGTGTCAACTATTTAAATTTAGAACACATTGTTATGACATTCATGCAAAAGAGTGTAGACTTGTCATTGCATATCTCTGTCTCTGTTCTGCGATGTTGTCAGACTGCAGTTAACTTAATTAGAAATAATAATAGATGTTGAAACTTGAAACACAATGTCAAACTTACAAGGCACAAATGAGAATATTAATTTCGAATAACAAAGTATGAGTCCTCGTGGCGTTGTCAGTAATTGCTTGCTTTCTAATACCTATTGAGGTCTCAGGTTCTTATCTCATACGACAACGGTATTTTGTGTATTTTTATTGAAGTTTAGTAATTGGTATGTTTGGTGTTAGAAAAAGGTGAAACACATATTTATGCAATACAAAATCTTCGTGAATTGTTTTACGAAATCAGATTATCAGTTTCGGAGATTAAATATATGTAGACAAATACAAACTTACAAACTTTACCTACTGCTTTATTAATGAAAATCCACCAAAGTCCAATTTTATGACCGTAGATCCTTAATCTGAGCTCGATTATTGATTAAAAATCTAAATAAATTATAATGAGGACTAATCTTAGACTAAATTAGTTTTTTTGCGTGGTTGCCATCATGTCATCTAAATCATCGTCATTCGTGATCTGATGAAATAAAACCGAGATTTATCCAGGAGTTTTCTTTATTACAAAGTAAAATATAAAAATTAGCGTTATTGAAGAATCTGTAGTGCAAACCAGTGATAGCAAATAATTTCTTATCACCCGCGGACGAGTCCTTAGATGACCATCTATGTTTGTTGTAGGAAAATCGGTTTTCTTCATTCATATTCCACAGAAGACTTGTCCGTCAACGATTATTAGACTATTATGTTGGCTACGAATTATTCCTTCGACAGCATATCTTCTTACTCATTCACAGTTCTTTAGTCACGGTATTACGCTGGGAATAATGATGGATGGATACCGTTGTAAACTAAGACAACATACAAGAAACAACCGGGAAGACTCAGAATAATATCATTAAGTTTGGAAATACAGTTGGCCTCTTGATACTGAGTCGCAATTTCAATGCTCCATTTCAGATATTATAGCAGGCATCTAAATGTTTAAATATTAACATTTCTGTCAATTACTTTGATAATTTTAGCTCTTGACAGACTCATAATTTTGGTAATTTAATGTCACCGATGACATTTATCAGTGGCATTTATAGAAGTTTTAATACTTAGGGAGTCGGAGGAGGTTTCAAATGTAGGTAAGTATATGACATTTCAGTGTCAACAAAGTTGCTTGCAATTTGATGCGATAAGGTTCTAAGTATGGTCATCATTTTCATGGGCCGACTGTACCTAAGTCTAATATCACGTGTCGAAAATTAAACATAAAAACTTTAAAAAGTTAAGTGATGGGAATGAGCTATTATTTTATTTTATTTTGCAACTAATTGTTATTTTCTCGCAATCGAAGTGAAAAGCAGTGTGTATAACTCGGGCATAAATTAGCCATTTAACCCCTCGACTTTACTATCCACCCTCGCCGGTGGCTCGGGATCTACTATTGCCAGCACATGTAAAAAAAGATAGGTCGTAAACGTGTAAAATATTGTTTTTTTTTTACAAACAATTGTGGGCAGCCAATCGTGTTGTAATAGAAGTTTATGTGACTGTACATAACGAAGTGCAATAAACACGAGTGTGGGGTTATTCTTGTAATGTGTAGCTATTGCTAGCTCTGTTTGAAGAGAGGAAGATTATGACAGTTAATTTAATATCCATGCGGGTTGCAAGCAAGCTAATTTGGTAATAGATTCATATAAAAATATATTGTTACGTCATGTCTAAAAGACTAGTAGCCATATTAAAAAATACAACCAGTTATACTGAACTGAGCGTATCTTCGGTTATATTAAAGAAACATTTTCAGATCAAGTAACATTTTTTCTAAAATACCTACACCAGGTCTCGTTGGCGTTTAAGTTATTCTATAAGGATGAAAAACCAAAGTATGAAACCATAAAATGCCAAAGTTTACACAAAACGTACTCTCGCAGCGTGGATTCGAACATCACGCAGTTAAAACAAACGAAAAACAACCATAAACAAACTAAAGGTACAATTTAAAAGAAAAAAATATTGAATAGTCGGTTCACTGCGATCGTTTACGGTGGCATTGTTATTTTACTATGTAGTCACAAGTACTCTCTATTTATAAATAGAAACTAGTTACTGCGAAAAAGAATTGGCATCACTAATTTAAAATAATTTACTTTAAAAACAATTCAGTACTTCGCCAAGCCACATGTAAATTTTCATGTTTTTTTCCCAATCCAATTTACCACAAGAACTGCCGAGATTGATTATTACAGAAAAAAAACCAAGTTGCTATGTGCGGGCTGATAATATTTGTGGAGTTCCGTCGATTCCTCAAGGATCTCAGAATTAACACTTCATTAGTTGCTACTTTAACGGAATCATGTCTGATTCTTTGACGTACTTTTCATGTTTGAGGAGTTTTATGGTTCAATGTTTGATGATGAAGACCACAAATGACTTATGAGTCATCTGTGGTCCGCATCATCAGTTCCACTTCACCAAAATTGCGATTTTTGAGGGTACATTCACGAGTTATAATAGAATATACTGAAATAACTACACGCGTGCCTATAACATTTGAGGGTTGCCCTCAAAATCCCTGGGATCACATTATCAGATCCGGACTTGGTGACAATGGGACCACACCAGGAGTATACTTAATCGATTAAAAAAATCATTTTGGAAATCGGTCCACAATTGACGGAGAAATCGGCGCCGTTCACCGTTATTTCTATTAGAACCTCTTAAGGCGACGTGAGCTCCGAAAACGGATTTTTAAAAAATCGTAGCTCTTGTTTGAATTATAATACGGCTGCCTTAAATTTAATTAGCAATCTTGAGGCTTTTTTCGAGGGAAATCAGCTATTCGAATCCTGTGTTTTAGACATTCGTTTGATAGAAAAAAATCACGAACATAGATCTAAAATACACTTCAAACAATCGTAATAAATTATGCACAACAGCTAAACATATTAAAATTGATTTTAAAATTCGGCAATTTCATGTTTGAGGGAAATCAGCTATTACTTTTTTATAAATTACAACACACAAAAAAATAAAATAAAAAAACATGATATCCGCGCTTCCAAACACGCACTTCCATCTCGCTCACGCTTACGCTCAGTGAGAGGGAGAGAATACCACGAACCTACGTCCCCTTAATTGTAGTTAATGACTTTTAGTTGTAGTCGTACAAGCCCAATTTCAAAGAAAAACCGCAAATTGATCTACAGTTTAGCTATTTGGCACACGCATAGTAGAGGTCAAAACAATTTTTTTAACCCGCAGTTCCTAAAAAAAATCCCTTAGGAGGGGAATGCGACATTAATTTTTTTGTATGGAAAAAATTTTTTTTTTTCAGTAACCTATCGTGTGTGATATCTAATGAAAGGGCATTTTAAGGCGATTCTAAAAATATACCACATCATTACATTTTTATCCATATTTTTTAAATGAACACAAAATCAATTTTCGAAACATACCAAGTTTGGCCTCCTCCAGACACGATACGGCTGATTTGTTTTTAATAGAATATAACACAAATAATACGTAATATCCTCTTTTCTAACCTCAAAAAAGCAATTTTGAAAAAACTTCATTATGTATTTTTTTTACAGTGTGACACAGTTCTACTTCAATACCTATTTGACGTGACTTATGGAACTGTAGTACAGATACAGTACATATTAATCATAAAATTATACTTAGTATCCATATATCCAACGGGAAATACCTCTTTAACTGCGCCTTTTCATCAGCTGGTATAGTTTGTTTAGTTTTTGACACACAATATCAAGGTTGGACGTTGGAAGGTTGGGTATCCTTCAGATACGATATACGCAACTATTTTTTTTTGTACAGTATATCACAAATGATACGTTATAATATTGATAACTAACCCCAAGAAAGCAATTTTGAAAATGTGTTCATTAGGCTTTTTTTTTAATTTTTATGTATATTTTTTATGCGTCCCTCAAGATCTGAGTTCCGATCGCGAGCTTAGTTAGACGCCAGACGAGAAGTAACCGCTGTGACCGACCGAACGCCATGACTGCGGGCAGCTTGAGCTAACTAAACTAAATGCAGCTCGCGATCAGAACTCAGATCTTGAGGGTCGGGCGGGATGACAAAGAATTTATCGTCTTTGATCGTTATTGTCACTTAGATAACACCAATAATAAACAAAATAGCACCGTTCTATACAATTCCAGTAGAACTGTGTCACTTTGTAATATTGAAAAATTATACACATAAAAAAAAAATTAAATGAAGTCATTTTCAAAATTGCTTTCTTGGGGTTAGATATCAAGCTATAACGTATCATTTGTGATATACTGTACAATAAAAAACAGTTGCGTTTATCGTATCTGAAGGATTCCAACCTTGATATTTTGTGTCAAAAACTAAACAAACTATACCAGCTGATGAAAAGGCGCAGTTAAAGGGTTAAAGAGGTATTTCCCGTTGGATATATGGATATTACATATCATTTTATGATAAATATGTACTGTATCTGTACTACAGTTCCATAAGTCACGTCAAATAGGTATTGAAGTAGAACTGTGCAGTGTCACTTTGTAATATTGAAAAATAAAAAAAAACTTAATGAAGTTATTTTTAAAATTGCTTTTTTTGAGGTTAGAAATGAGGACATTACGTATTATTTGTGGTATAACTGTAGATTGATTTGCGGTTTTTTTAATCGTACAAGCTTCACTATGTGCAAAAAAGTACATTGTCAATAAAGTATCAAAAGTGACATTTTATTCTAACACTTATTAAATATGGGTCAGATCAGTGATTTTTAATTATCTATTATTCTTTATAGAAATGTAATAGTAGTACCTATGAAATAATATACGTAAATTTATCGTCCTGGGATTAAATTTAGATTTAATTACGTAAAAGTCAAATAGGTTAAAGAAAAATACCGATATCAAAAATACATTTAAAATTTACAGGAAACCCAAATTCGTGTTTAAAATCCAAATATTTCCTGCCAAAATAATAAAGTTTAAGACTAGAAACAAACTTCTAGTGATGACAGATCCCGGCATAAATTGTTGAGCTTATTACGTTGTACGTGCGTATTCGGTGTACTGAATTTATCGAGACATTAGGATGAATCCCGGGCCTTTTGTCGCGGGCTCCCTAAACAGAATCCCCGACGCAGGTGGACATTGATATTCCATCGCCGTGTCCCCGGGTTGGCGGCGAATTCTCGAAGCAACGTAAGCTTCATTTCTTCCAAAACTTACCATTCCCGCGACCCGAGCCTGCAATGTAATAATGTGAAGGACGTCGATAGTAAAATTCAATTATTTCCCCTCTCTGTCCAAGCTTTTTTCAACATTATCGTCCGTATTTTTTTATTATAACGAATCTTTTTGCCCAGCTTTGTGGCTAATTCGATTAGATTCGTTAAATTTATTCGTAAGCGATTTCGTTTTATTTTCTTGCCCACCGTAGAACAATGTTCGTTTGAAGCTTTTATTGGATACTTTTATCCTGGTACAGTCGATAGCATGTTTCGCACAAAATAATAAAATCTCAAGAAGAAAATATCGTTAATAATTCAGTTGTACTGTTAGAAGTGGTCGAGCGTGACGCACTGATAGTTAGATACAATTAGGATGAAATTTAATTGAAATAGTTTGTTGCAAATTGGCGGCTCAGGCGTGCTGCTAGAGTTACCCTATAGGAACTATAAATTGCGCAACTGAATTCTGAATGAATTGCCAACATCCTGCTAACAAGAGTTCTTTACGCTAACTCCATTCGCATTTAAATAGGCCCTAGTTCAGAGGCCGTTAGCTACCTTGCAATTAATGAGCAAAAACCAGGGAAGAGGCCTCTATTTGGTTCATAACATTTGTATCTGTTTCGCATTTCAATTTATGTTTCCCGCGCGTTCTGATACGTTGCCTCGGCGCACTTGGAAGTGAGCTCGCAATACACATTGAAATTTGAAGCAGATATGATGCGATTTAGCTGTAGTCGGTGAGAGATTGTATAAATTTCTTGCCTTATTACATGGGAATACGGTGTGCTGCAGCTTTGCCGTCGACCGTAGAAAAATAAACCTCCAATTTGATGCTTATATGTAACGATGTTCAGGGCTACGGTACATAAATCCGAAGTCTTCCAAAAGCATATTTTTTCGACGTGCTTCCGAAAACCATATATTGAAATGGATTTTTTTTCGAATATAATACTAACCACCTCCTTATGATTTCTATAAAATCAGGTCAACGGAAATGGCGGTTAGAATAATGAAATTTCGCAAGAATAGTACTTAGGGCAAAAAAAAAATTTTTAAATGATAGCCTTCAAGTACGGATTAAAGGTCAGCGAACCTATTAGGCTAAGTACTTATTCAGGATTTAGATACCTAATTAAATCTTTAAAAAATACCGTCATACAGGAATAATACAACGCAAAGTTTGAATTATTTCGTGTACCTACTCAATAGAAATAAGTAATAAAACAACATGTCATCGAATGATAACATTGATATTTAATACTTTCTCCGACGGCGCAGTATCCGAGCAACATTTTATTGAAAATTCCAGCGTTAGAGAGGCTAATATTTCCATTGTCCAGACAGATATTACTTGCCCGGAATCAAAAGGTCAGGTCGGAATTCACTTTAGAATGTTGTGGTGCGCAACAAATTCAAATTGGTACTATACTTGCAACAAAGGATATATTCATAAGTTTCATAAATATATTTGGAACTAGAAATACAGTTTAATTTGATATTTCTCTAGTTTGCCATTATAACATTTTTTACAATCCTTAGCATCGTAGCACTATCCTTACCCATAATCATTAAGACCAATAATCTAAACAAAGAAGAAAGAGATTTAGGTAAATATTTTTTTATAATTTACAAGGTAATTATTAAAATAACTGTTACCTAATAGGTACCTTAATGCTACTAAAGGTAGCCTATGATCTCAGAATAAAAAAAAACTAGTATAAGTGTTAATTTTGATTTACCTACGTATTCTCAGGTTTAAAGAAACCCAACGACCGTGTGCTCTTTCTTGAGTAAAACATTTAAAAGTTACAGTTATTTTTCTTTTTAATTGTCAGTTTTGTTGCTCTAGGTAATTACAAAACGTGTTACAAGTTAGCCGAGGTAAAATCGTGTCATGAAAATGCTTCTCGGTCTGCAAAAGAGCCCGGGTGAAAACGGAACAAACTTTTTAATAGTAATGGTGACGATAAACGGTGTCATTAAACATGATTACACGACGTCGCGCGTTGTGCTAGACGATTCGAACTCTCATCGGGACGCAGCTTATAAAACTCGTTTGAGAGATGTGCTCCGCACAGGACCGCAGATGAGGTTGAATGAAAGTTGTGGAATTTAATTTAATTATTTCTCGTTCCAACGAAACGAACACAAAAATCAGTGCAGCAGACGATAAAAGCTAAAAGACAAAATGGCAAAAGCCTGATAAACATTGAGAGAAGAGCTCGAATCATCTGAGGATCTGCGAGCGTAGCGTGGCTAACATTTTATCACTTATCGCTGTCGATAACACATCCGTCAAATTCGGATAATTATGCGAGTGAGAGTGACGGATGTCTTATCCACAACGTTATAAGTGACAAAATATTAACCATGTCAGCCCGCTGAACAGTCAATATACCCATTCCTTAACCGTAGTACCATCAGATAGTACCATTGATGGTACTATGGTGTTTTTTTTTGCCGTGGTACCATTGATGGTACAATTGAAGTATTTTATTGCCGTGGTACCATTGATGGTACGATTGAAGCATTTTATTGCCGTGGTACCATTGATGGTACAATTGAAGTATTTTATTGCCGTGGTACCATTGATGGTACAATTGAAGTATTTTATTGCCGTGGTACCATTGATGGTACAATTGAAGTATTTTACTGCCGTGGGTGGTACCATTGATGGTACAATTGAAGTATTTTATTGCCGTGGTACCATTGATGGTACAATTGAAGTATCTTATTGCCGTGGTACCATTGATGGTAATACGGCAAAACAAATGTTTAGTGGTGAGACTGAAGTTGGTTATGCATTAGAGAAATTGCGAGTCTAGACCTAAACTATTAATTGTGCCTCAACTTCCATGAAAAAAAATGTAGGTATGGTAATGTAATATATAATGGTAGTGAATAATGTTGTAGAAATAATAGTACATTACTTACCTAGAGCGGTTAAACAAAGAATGACTCAGATCGCAGGTATTTGACGTCCGAGCCGAAGGCAAGGGCGATAAATATGCGCTAAGATATGCATAAGTCACATTTCGCATAATTTTTTATGCATAATATTAAAAAGCATAAATACAGAAAGCATAACCCTCATTAAAACTAATAACAAAATGCATAAACATGAATACACATAATAATCAATTGACATCATATCAAAATGCATAACGCTATTATCATATTAAAAGGGGTAGGTACGTATCACAATGTCTAAAATTAAAAAAAAACTAACGTTAAATAACCTACGTTCAAAATCCCTAAAATCGAAAAATTTAGATTTTAGTGATTTTAGCCTATGGTTTACTTAGTAGTAAATTGCCTAATTGTCATTAGTAGTAAGTTTTAATAAAAGGTTTTCCGTTCTTTTATAAAAAAAAATAGCCTCGAAGACGAAAGCGGGAACTTTGCTCCCGCTTTCGTCTTCTAACCTATCCGCGATCCGAGTCGGTTTTGCCAAATAAATATTTGATGCCCACCCAGCTTTGCTCCCGCTTTAATCTTCGAGATTTTTTTTTTTATAAAATAGCGGAAAAACTAATAATATCATTTTAGGTATTTTGACCAGCTTCATTCATTTAGACAACTGAAATTATGGAAAATGACAGATATACCAACTAATTTTTAGCCCAAACAATAGTATGCCTAATGTATATTCGGCCAATACACATTAGTCTAGCTAAAATTATGCTAATAGCGTAGTATGCCAGAAAAACAGTAGGCCAAAATATTACTATGCGAAAGTACTATTATGCCACAAATAATTATGCCAAACCAATTATGCGAAACTGCATTAGTCTAAAAACCATTATGCGATCCAAGGGGATACCGCATATTTATATAGATTCTCTCTTTCTCGCCCGAGTTTGTTTGGATCGTATTATCCCGACGACAAACTATTTTCCATCGCGTACATTATTTAAAAAAGTAAATAATTTGTAATATTTACAGCACGTGTGTAGTGCAAGCATATGCTGACTTACCGTAAGACCTGGCCCCGTAGCATGGATGGCCTGGCCTTATCACGCGATAAGTGACAAGATAACGGCGTCGTCTCGTTCTATCGAACGGTGTCAGCCAGGGACGGATGCTCTATCATGTCACGTATCGCGTGATAAGGCCATCGATGCTACGGGGCCTGGCACCGCCCGCTTTTTGCAAACTTTTTTATTTATTTCATTTGTATGAAGGTAAGTTTATATAATACTTACATTTGTGTGTGTTAGCAGTGCGCAGCGTTAAAACGTGTTTTTATCATAGAAATAATTATTCAAAAAACGGGCCAAAAAATCAAAAATATTCAAGTTTGCCCAATTTTGTATAATTTTTTATAACTGTAGCATTGTCAACCATATTGATATAAATATGGCATAGTTTTATTCCATTAGAAGTGATTTAAAAAGAATACTTCTACCTTTAATTTTGAGTGGGCAAAGTTGCAAACATAATCTGCTACATACAAAAACATGACTAGTTATCAATTTTATTTTTTTACCTAACTGCGACGATTTTAAGATAGGTTAATGTGTTTAATAGAAATATGTTTGTCAAACAATAATAGGCGTAGTAAATTTATTCATTTCAAATGTAGTTGCTCTGGATTTGTAAGTTCCATTCATTTTGATTTACGCATTAGTTCCGAATTTATAAAAAAATGCGGCCAAGTGCGAGTCGGACTCGCACATGTAGGGTTCCGTTAAATAAATTGCAGTTTACGATTTATGAAGTATTAAAAAAAAACTACTTACTACATCTCGTTCAAACCAATTTTCGGTGGAAGTTTGCATGATAATGAACATCATATATGTTTTTGAGTTTTATCATTCTCTTATTTTAGAAGTTACAGGGGGGGGGGGGGGGGGGGGGGCACACATTTTACCACTTTGGAAGTGTCTCTCGCGCAAACTATTTAGTTTAGAAAAAAATGATGTTAGAAAGTTTAATATCATTTTTGAAGACCTATTCATTAATACCCCACACGTATGGGTTTGATGAAAAAAAAATATGTTGAGTTGCAGTTTTGTGTATGGGGACCCCTAAAACTTAATGTTTTTTTTTGATTTTTGTGTAAAAATCTTAATGCGGTTCACAAAATACATCTACATACCAAGTTTCAACAGTATAGCTCTTATGGTTTCGGAAAAAAATAAGGGTTCCGTAGCCAAATGGCAAAAAACTGAACCCTTATAGATTCGTCATGTCCGTCCGTCTGTCTGTCTGTATGTCCGTCCGTATGTCACAGCCACTTTTTTCCTAAACTATAAGAGCTATACTGTTGAAACTTAGTAAGTAGATGTATTCTGTGAACCGCATTAAAACATTAAGTTTTAGGGGTCCCCATACTCAGAACTGAAACTCAAAAAAAAAATTTTCATTAAATTCTTCAGGTCTTCAAAAATGATATTGAGGTTTTTTAAATTAATTTTTTTTCTAAACTGAATAGTTTGCGCGAGAGACACTTCCAAAGTGGTAAAATGTGTGTCCCCCCCCCTGTAACTTCTAAAATAAGAGAATGATAAAACTAAAAAAAATATATGATGTACATTACCATGCAAACTTCCACCAAAAATTGGTTTGAACGAGATCTAGTAAGTAGTTTTATTTTAATACGTCATAAATCGTAAACCGCAATTTATTTCACGGAACCCTTCATGTGCGAGTCCGACTCGCACTTGGCCGCTTTTTATTAAAGTCATTATTATATCATGGTAACAACCCTACGAGTAATAATCTACCAGGAAATGTCATAAAAGTGTGCTGGGAATTCGTCTATAACATTGCCCATCGCAATCATTACAAAACTCATAGAAATGCAGTTGAGTTTTTGTCTATATCGTTTACGGCGTAGAAATTGACCACAATTAAAAGTATACTTGTAGATGGCCCACCAAAAATCATACCCATATTCAACGCTGTCAACGTCAGCAACGGGTAATTCCACAGCAGGTTAGTGTTGTCAGAAATAAGTTTAACTGTCACCTGCAGCATAAAAACAATTTTTGTAATAGGCCAGTTTTATTGAAATGTGACGTTGTGGGCAAAGCTATGTGCAATGGGCAAAGTTGCCAGGTCCAATCCATACTATCCATACTAATATTATGAATGCGAAAGTAACTTTGTCTGTCTGTCTGTCTATCTGTATGTAACCTTTTTACACTTAAACCGCTAAACCGATTGAGATGAAATTTGGTATGGAGATAGTTTAAGACACGGGGAAGGACATAGGATAGTTTTTATCTCTAAAGTTATCTCTTAAAGTGGTGAAATGCCGGGCGGAAGTTTGTATAAAGATACAATATAAACGACTTTCACTCGGATTAAGTCGCGGGTAAAAGCTCGTAACCGATATTTCACAAAATTACTTCTTTAAAAATTGCACTATAACATCGAGGACCTTATTAGTAAAAACTTTTACACCGTAAATGTACCATGTAATAGACTAGGTAGGGCCTCACCTCTATTCACACAATCTGACAGACAATCTGACTGACAATCAAATTTATAAGTGCATTATTTATTTGATTAGGTACGTGAAAGCGAAAGAAAAAGATTGTCGTTACCAACGGATTTTTTAATCAAATCGACTACAATCTATTAGACACCTTGAACAAATTTTCACATTTAAAGCCACATAATTTAACATTCTAATGAATTTTTCGGTTTCCTCATTAGAGTAACAAAATAAGTCAAACAAAAGGAACAGGATATGCAATTGGCCGGATTTTCTCGGAATCCGACATGCGTACACCGCGCGTACAAAAGGAATTTGTGAACTAGGAACGGGTCCTATTTACGGTTCTGTGAGATAAGCTCTTTAATTCAATTAGATGTTACCTCTTTGGTCCCGTAAAAACAGAGCTACATGCTGTAGGAAGATGACAACGTATGTTCGAATGTTGTCTTTTATATTTTATAGCATGGATGGATTACGCGAAATGTATTTCATTTTCCGTGCCGGTCAGTTGTACAGTCGAGTTCACAAACATCTTCACAAGCCAAACTAACAAACATATGTTTACTCGACCTTATTGTCAGACAGATAAGATCGAGTAAACATATTTTTGGGAGGTTGGCTTGTAAAGATGTTTGTGAACTCGTCGTCGTCGGTATATACATCTGTGGTATGCACCCATATTTTCCACTAGACTATAAGATTTCAGGTACTATATGTATAGTCGTCGTCGTTAACTTTATGTCTATATGTCTGTCATTTTACTTATTCTTAAGAGGATTGTGAACCTGTAATTTTTCATACAAAAAGCGATAACGTTTTTCACCCCGTAAACATAGTTCGATTTTTATAATTTTTGGACATGTTGTAGATATAATGAAAAACTAGGTCTGTACGTTTTGATTTTTAAGGAATATTGCTTGCGTTAAAAGTTATTAGCATCTAAAAATCGATATTTTTGACTTAAAAACTTTGTCTATCGTTTTATTTTTTTTTAATTAATCTTAACTGATTTACTGAAAAAAGAAAACGTACGAACATAGATTAAAGTGTATTGAATCCAATAATACCAAAATTATAATATTTAATAAAGGTTTAGGGGGGTAAAAACGTTATCACCCGAAACAATATTTCAACAAGGAAATGTAGGCAATTGCCTCCAGGACTTGCTACTCTCTCTATCGCACGATACGGGTGAGGCACAGAGCGGTGTGAAACAGATAGAATTTTTTAAAATACCTACTCGCGCCGCGTATCGGCACTTCACAATCCTCTTAAGCTTTTTTGCTTATTTCTCAGCTGTTGTTGCAGTAGGTATATATTTCTAAATCGTACTTAGCTGATTGTTAAATGAAAACAACAATCTGTGATGAAAACAGCGTAAATAGTTCGCACCATTTTCCATCTGCCGAAGTATAAGCCCAAAGTGGGCATGGTTCGTACACAAAAAAATTATGAAGGTGTGCAAGTTTTTTCGGTGTATTGTGTCATTTTTTATGTATTAGTGCGCAACCCCCTCCCCCCCCATTTTAGACATTGTATGCAAATCTATATTGAAATTTTTATCTCGAAATAAATAAATCTAAATCATAAAGTTCATACAGGCAGTTAATTTTAATATTCACCCGCAACGCATGATGTCCATTACGGCATTTTTGTCTTTGCACATAACATACTTACATTAGCAAACATTTTAGTTGTTCCATAATTTTCCGTAGCACACTAAACCCACAGCATTGCTCGCAGAGCGTATTTCACCGCACGTTTGCACAATTTCTCACAAAAAGGAGGGAAAATATAATTGTTCACGGCGAGACTGCGACCACTGAACGCAGCTGCCGCGCCGGTGCCGCCGCACGCATGCACTGAGGCTTACAATGGCGCACGTGTGGTCGATGCACTACTTACTGTATACTTTTATCCAACTCATCATCATCATCATCATCATATCAGCCGAAAGACGTCCACTGCTGGACATAGGCCTCCCACAAAGAGTGCCAAAGTGACCGGTCCTGCGCCACCCGCATCCAGCGGACTCCCGCGACCTTTACCAGGTCATCAGTCCACCTTGTGGGCCTACCCACGCCGCGCCTTCCGGTACGTGGTCCGACTGCTTTTTAACAATTAGTATAACCTGTCACTGTCACGATTAGACGAAACGAACGACACTTCACATGTTAAAATTCATCAAACCGTTTAAGCTGCATAGCATGCATGCCAAAGAAAACCATTACCCCATTTCTGCCGCGGTCGGGTAAAATACGTACAGCGTATGCTGCACCAGTTCATGTTATTGTATTTATTTCTGACCACGGTACCAAGTCATGGTCATTGCATACCTTTCAGTATTACATGCGAGTTATTTCAAGTTTATGTTCTCGCGGAGTGCATCTAGATCTCAGAGCATAGAATACTAGAGAGAGGACAAGCCGCGGGCGGCCGTGTCGCAGCTGTATGCTCAATGGGCATACACTGCCATACTGTGCACGCGTGCTGATCGCAGAGAATATTACGTTTTTTCCCAAAATGCCTGATATGATGCGCGTTTATTGTCAAATAAGCGTGTAGGTATACAAGAGTGTGTGTTTTAAATGTGTGCGTGCTTTGTCTTGTCAATTACTTGGGCGTTGTGTGGGTTAATGTACTTGCGACAGGCTCACTCTATACAAATCGGCCGCCATCTCCGATCTCCTTATATTCATACATCTGTGATCTAGATAATCTTGCCATCAGTGTGGAGGAAAGGATGCTCTATTTTTAATTTACCGATGTTACTGATACGTGATACGGTCAATAAAGCTTTCAACACCGAGCTCTAAAAAAAAAAAATTCCCGACCATCATCATGCTCCTAGCGTTATTCCCGGTTGTGCCCTAAAGGAGCCTGGGGACCGCTTATTTTCCCAAAATTAAAAAAAAAAACATTTGATGACACCAGAATTCCACTTAAAGTCAAAAGTTTCATGAGGGGCTTTACTTCGTGAGTCAAAAGGACTTTGAAGGTTTTATATGTCAGTATCCTGTGATTAAGGCGTATTAAATCCATGCTCAAAAGTGGAACGCACCGACGCGAAGTCAGCGCAGATGTCGCGTTGGCAGGCGCCTGCAATTTATTTAATGTGGCCCCGCCTACGTTTTATGACATTTTTTTTCACCCTGCTACGATGATACCTCCTCATCCTATTGAGCCGTTTGCTTCACTTCCCTCGGGAAAAGTTTTATTAAGTGACGGTGCTTTACAGCTTCCCCAGAACGTTTATTTGATGCGAGGAATTTTAGCGGTGCCTATTTTTGTGGAGGCTTGCAAATTAAACTGTGGTATTAAGGATTTTTTGCACGAATATTTTCAGCTTGTTCTTTAATGTTTAATTTCATATCGAACTCGTTTTCACATCTATCTGTGTGGGTAGGTACCAATATTGTAACGTAGTGGTAATGAAAAGAATTGTATCTATCCAAATATCATAAACCCTCCATGATGCGTTCAAGAACCGCACATTATGACCACCATAAAAATAGACAGTTTTGTAAGAACACATTTCTTATCTGCGAAAATGTTATTATTGCTAAATAATAACATCGATTTTGATAATATTATTTCATTCAAATTTCGTACGTCTCTGAAAAACAAAGAATTAGATTAAACCTCTATTCTAATATCTGTCGAGATGACGCTTAGTTCGAAATGAATTTTCAATTTGCTTACAAATTTGACAAATGTCCGCACGTAAGTAAGATATCGAACGATATGAGAGTTGGATCCGACTCTAGTTTGTCTCTGAATTAAAAATATAAACTATGACAGCTGCCAGAAAACAAAGCCGCGATGCCGGTCATAATATGCGACTCCTGAATGCATCGTGGAGGCTTATGATAAGTGGATAGATAAAGTAGTGTATGTAACTGTACATAATTAGGCATTAAAAAAACCCACACTCGTGTTTAATGCCCTTCATTATGTACAGTCACATAAACTACTATATAAGCCATATGTAGGTACTCCTCAAATTCGACAGTTCCACTTCACCAAATGTATTATTTAAAAGAGTAAATAAATAATAAATAGGTAGGTACATGAGTTACTACAGAAAAAACAGAAATCAATATGAGGGCGTAATATAAAAGTTCCTTCAATTCCTCATCATCAGAACTGTGTTTTCGTAACAATGGGACCAATCTAAAGCATAATATATTTTCAAATGAAGAAAGAACTGTACAAATTGGTTCCTAAATGACGGAGCTCTGAGGTAACAAACAAACCAAATCTATATTTAAATGTTATTGCACAAAACAAATAAGTGCATAAGGCAGATTTAATGCCTCAAGGCATTCTCTACCAGTCAACCATAGGACTAAACAGAGACTTTCAAAAGGTGGGTGCAAGAGGGAGACTAACCAAATAAAAATTTTTAGATACAGCATGAATTAACAACAATATCCGCACAAAGAAGTTGTTTATAAAGGTAAATGTATAAAAGGAATAGAAAATTGAGAGCCACCTCCTATTTTTAATTCAGTTAAAAAATGTTCTTATTAGTTACCAGAGAATAAGGTATAAATATGAATGCTTAGGTACCATCAGCCAAAAAAGCGGTCTACCACTTTTGGACCTTATTTTGTATGCAATAAATTCGAAAAGTGGTAGACCACTTTCTTGACTGACTGTACTTGTACCGTCTATTATATACATGACATGGCAAGTAACGGTGATGTTACAATAATTTAATAATCCCAGACGAGAATATTCTGAGATTTATTGCAATTTATTTAACGTTTATTACAATTTAGATATTTAACGTGGACTCAGGGTTAATATCGAATAAATTGTAGCTAAGAACCATCTCGACAGACCAGACAACTCAATAATTTAATGATAAAATACCAAATTTTACATGTTTGCGATCATCTAGTTACATTATATTATTGGTACGTTCTAGGTTTGAGAGACTTTCGATTGAAAAAACACACTCAAATTGGTTCATCCGTTTGGGAGCTACAGTGGCACAGACAGACACACAAATCACATGGTAAACTTATAATCATAACACTCCGCGTTCGTGTCGGGGGTTACTTAGTTATATTCGGATAAAAAATAATCGTAATATAGAAGTGGTGCCAAGAACTAAGTCACGTGCATAAAAACTTATACTTATATTTTTAAGTCTCGACTTTTGCCAACAAAGTGAAGTTGTAAAATATATTTATAGTAACTCTGTTATTATTATTATAACCAGCTGGTCACGTCCTGATTTATTGAGAGTTATTTCGCGGCGGGTCACGGCCCGCGGCGCCCGCTTATGAGATCGGTTATTTGCCCAGGGCCATATATCTACAACCTTCGCAGCGGCGGGACAAAACCAAGTATCCAACTTTCATTACACATTCAAGTGGACGATGTCTCTCTGAAGAAAATTTGCAACATGTAATCCTCTGAAACTATTTAGGTTCATAATAGGTATTTTGATTACGTCGTCCACTTCTTAATACGTGATAAATTAATATGTTACAAAAAAAAACCGCACAAATGCAAGTCGGACGGATATATGGAGAGACCTCAGTTACGGAACCCTAAAAAAACATACTTAAACTTGAACTCACGATTAATTATTTCTTACACAACAGAGATAACAAAAACAAGTCAATAGACTATCTGTAAAACCACCAATTTACCATAATTTGTTTAAAATTACGGTAAAAGTGAATGTTCCGACAACGTAACTTAGAAACATAGTATGACATATATTATTATGTGATTCAGGAATTATGCCTTAAATCAAAGTGAATGATTGCAAAACAAAATTTTCAGCGGAACTGTTACAGTTTTCGTAATATTTAGATAAATTTATAGATGCTAAATTATTTGAGAGTATCATATGAGTCATATGAGATAATTTTATTGCAAAAAAAAATACGGGGCTATCAAAACTCCTATTCTTTATTATACATACGTACTAAAATAAAATAAAAAAACATATATCACCATGAAAGTCACACTAAGTTCATCAACAATAAGTTTCTGCAATTTACTTGGTCTTGGTTTAATGCAGCCGCTTTATTTATAACCCCGATAATACCAAACCTTAGATTTGGGTTTTACCGTAATTTATGATATATTTTGCTAGTGATTTTAATCCGGCACATTGTGAATGTTTTGGCACGGGCCCTAAATTAATTAGTTTAATCGTATTGTTGAATTTGTTTCCAGACAGGTATGCCGATTACAAAAGCGAATATAACCAACCCCTTTCATTTTAGATTTGTTAATACGCGTGTTAAGATTAACCTGTGTACATATATATATATATATATATATTTATATATATATATATATATGGTAAGCAAAGTTTGGTATTTGTGAAAATGATTAAAAATATATAACTTCAAGATGTTCAAACAAGTTCAGCTATAAATAAAATAAATATGAAGTTGTTCCCAAACAAAGTCATGACACTTAGAATACTTGAGTAGCGTGAAAAATATTTTTATCTCCACTTATAATAAATCTCTAAATTAAAAAAAGAATCAGCCAGTTTGAAACTCAGCTTTGCGCGGTTCGAATGTTCTCAGCATCCCATGAACGGAAAAATATGAAACATTTTATATAGGTACATTATTATTCTAGCTGCAACTTAGGATAGTTTTTATCCGACTGCGACAGTTAATTAATTTTCCGAAATATACGACTTCATTTAATTTTTCATTTATTTTTATTGAAATCAAACGCTGCTCCAACTGTCAGCTATAAGAACCATCAAATTTTCGTCAAAATGGCGGAATTGCTTTGCCTTTCACTTATTCATAATTTAAATCCCGTCTACGATAGACCTTTACGAGACAAATGCTAAAATATAAACCATAAAAAAATATTCGATTCTGATATGAGAACTTATATGCGCAAATGTCGTTTTATGTCGTAATTTCAATAAATGAAATCAACAAATTTGAACAATATAATTAACACGAATTTGTTTTTTTTGAATGACAATGGCACGCGCTCGGCGCATTCAGCCAAAGTACCTGCGGCGCTACCACGAAAACCGATACTCAATGTTCATATATTTGCATCCCTGTCACTCGAGTATGGTTAGTGCGATAGAGATAGAGATACCCGAATATTTTCGAATTCCGAAGTTCGTGGTTATAGCTCAGGAATCGAAAATATGGTAAATAATCATAATGTATTTTCTCGAAAAAGAATTTAAAATAAATATAGTCAAATGGAGAAAAAAACAAAGCAAGAGGTTATATAGGTAATGATTAAGTTATAAGAGTCCAAAGTTTTAAGAGGGGGTATGTTCTGTCCCTTTTCCGCAAAACGCACCTTCATATGAAACGATTGTTTTATACTATGACGCTCGAGTATATTGACGTCACAGTCCCTCATCGTTTTCTCACTCTAACAAGCGACATTAAAACGGATGTAGCTTCATAATTTTTTGAGATATTTGAATGGGAGTTTCATTATCTTCTATCTATTTATACATAATAAATGCCTATGTCCTGACTGACTTATTCACTCAATCACTCACTCACTCACTCATCAACGCACAGCCGAAACTACTAATCTTAGAGAGTTGATTTTTGCACAGTATGTTGCTTTTATAACGTGGGCTAGGGATAAAAAGGGATCTTTGAAAATTCTACCCCTAAGGGGGTAAAATGGGGTTGCAAAGTTTGTATGGGAGAACCTTTTTTTTTTGAGCTATAGACTTAAACTTTGTAGAAAAATTAGTTATTAGAATACAAATGAAACACTTTCAGCGTTTTGGAAAATTCCACCCCTACGGGGGTAAAATAGGGGTGCAAGGTTTGTATAGGGGAAACATTTTTTTTTTAAATAGAGACTTAAAACTTTGTAGAAAGATCAGTCATTAGAATACAAATAAAGAACTTTCAGGGTTTTAGAAAATTCTACCCTTAAAGGGGTAAAATAGAGTGCAAAGTTTGTATGGGAAAAACTACTTTTTTTTAAATAGAGACTTAAAACTTTGTAGAGAAATTATTCATTAGAATACAAATAAAGTACCTAGATTCAGTGTTTTAAAAAAATCTACCCCTAAGGGGGTAAAATAGGGGTGCAAATTTTGTATGGGGGAAACAATATTTTTTTTAAATAGAGACTTAAAACTTTGTAGAAAGATTAGTCATCAGAATACAAATTAAGTACTTTCAGCGTTTTAGAAAATTCTACTCCTAAAAATAGGGGGCTAAAATAGGGGTGCAAAGTTTGTATGTGGGAAACTATTTTTTTTAGCTAGAGTCCTAAAACTTTGTAGAAAGATTATTTAAATACAAAGAAAGTACTTTCAGCGTTTTGGAAAATTTCACCCCTAAGGGGGTAAAATAGGGTGCAAAGTTTGTATGGGAAAAACATTTTTTTTTTATAGAGACTTAAAATTTTGACGAAAAATTACTTATTAGAACATGAAAAATACTACATTCGGCGTTTTACAAAAATCATTCCCTAAGGGGGTTAAAAAAGGGTGCAAGGTTTGTATGGGGAACACTTTTTCTGAGCTAGACACTTAAATCTTTGTAGAAAGATTACTTATAAAAATACAAAAAAAAAGACTTTCAGCGTTTTGAAAAAATCTATCCCTAAGGGGGATAAAGAGGGGTGCAAAGTTTTTATTAGGGAAAGTTTATGTTTTTGAGTTAGAGACTTGAAACTTTGTAGAAAGATTACTTATTAAAATACAAAAAAAGAACACAAATCGTTTTAGAAAATTCCACCCCTAATAGGGTTAAAAAGGAGAGCAAGCTTTGCATGGGCAACACTTTTTTTTGAGTTAGACTTAAAACTTTGCAAAAAGATTACTTATTAGAATACTAAAAAAGAACTTTCAGCGTTTTAGAAAACGCCATCCCTAAGGGGATCCTTAAGATCCTTAAGAAGAGTAGCCAGTGTTGTGTGGGAAAAACTTTTTTTTTTACTAGACTTAAAACTATTCAAAATGTTACTTATTAAAATTAATAATAAAGTACTTTCAGAGTTTTAGAAAATTCCACCCCTAAGGGGGTTAAGAAAGCTTTGTATGGGCAACACTTTTTTTGAGCTAGAGACTTAAAAGTTTACGAAAAAAGTTCTTTCAGCGATTAGAAAAATTCAACCTCTAAGGGGGTTTAAAAGGGGGTTAAAATTTTAAATGGCGAGCAATAAAATTTTAAAGTGTGAGTAAGAGATTTTTAACTTCGGTCTTATTCTGTACGTTAAAAGACTACAAAACTGATTTCAGAGTTTTTCCAAATTCATACCCTAAGAATGTTAAAATTGGTTCAAAGTTTGAGTATTTCAAGGCATTTTTAAAGTATGAGATTTTTAACTTTGGTTTTAGACTGTTTGTTCACAAACTAGAAAATGAACATCAACTTTTTTTTTAATTATCCCCTAAAAGAGGGTTCAAATTTAGTATTGAGAGAAATCATTTTCTAAGACGATAAAAAGTTCTACGCGGACGAAGTCGCGGGCAACAGCTAGTGTTATATAAATTTTTAAATAAGCTTGCTAGGACCAACGGAGGACTATTTTCATACACAACAAACTTTTCCTTGTCAATTAAAAATGCCTTCGGCTTCGGCAAGTAGAAATGCTTAGGACGAGATGGCAACATTTGTTATTGTTATCCATTTTTATCAGAAAAGACAAAATAAAAATACCTACATTGCACTAGACAAGATAAAATACCTAGAAATAATCCAGCTTACTTTAGATGACCTTTCATTTTCTAAACATGGTCAGGTCGAGTCGGTTTCGATTCCTAAATAAGGCGAAGGCTTTGAATGCAGCATTACCTATTTTAAAAATAAAACATTGACTGCATTACACATCATATCCGATCTACAACATTACTTACAACATTACCTTCCCTTCATGTCGCATAGACGTGGGACACCCTGTAGGAATACTAAAAGTTCCTTAGCTCACAAGTCAGTTAATGGTATAAATAATCCGATTGTCATTTATTTCGCTATTATTCTGTATAATACGAAGTACTTAGACGTTATTTGAAAAACCCGGCCAAGAGCGAGTTGGACTCGCGCACGAAGGGTTCCGTACCATTATCTATAAAAACGGCAAAAAAATCACGTTTGTTGTATGGGAGCACCCCTTAAAAAAATATATTTTGTTTTTAAGTAATTTTAATTTTAATGTATTTCAAACACAATATTTGTATTGTTTCTGAATAAATCAATAAAAAAAATAAACAAATTTAGTATTTGTTGTTATAGCGGCAACAGAAATACATAATCTGTGAAAATTTCAACTCTCTAGCTATCACGGTTCTTGAGATACAGCCTGGTGACAGACAGACGGATGGACGGACGGACGGACAGCGAAGTCTTAGTAATGGGACCTTTCTCTTTGAGTACGGAACCCTAAAAATGCACTATTTATTTACATCAAATAAAGTCAGCAAATGAAAGGGTCGTCGCTTTTAGACCTTACGGCATTGAAATAAAGGTGAAAAGCGGCGAACCTTTTTCAATCCTCAATTTGCCTGATTTTAATACCTTATCAGTTTTATTTTTAACCTTGAATACTTTAAAACCCTGTAGAGGATAATCAAACAATAAATGCTAATAACAGCCGCTTTCAGCCAAAATGGAGTATACAGAATATTTTCTCCTTGAAAGTCTTTGACAGCAAGCAGGATTCTTATTATTCTATCAGAAAATTATACGAACAAATTGGATGAAAATTGAACATTGTGGGCTATAATTTCTGTTGCGTAACCGTTTAAATTATGGCGCGTTTTGCGAAGGCGAAATTTAAACTTTTTCTGAACCTTGAATAACTGGGAAACTTTCTCGCGCCTTCCAGGTTATTGTACCGAATTCACTCGTATAGAAAAAATCAAATTCGGTACTTTTTTTCTTAAACACGTTTACTTCTGAATAAAAGCTTCCCGATTGCGGTCATGTGTGAGCAAACGTAATTTAGACATTCGATTTACATAGTAACATCATTATCATCAGTTCCCTCAGTGCTCTTATGTCCTATTCTTGCTGACCAGAGTCCTCTAAAGGCTCTTATGTCCTATTCTTGCTGACCAGACTCCTCCATAGGCTCTTATGTCCTATTTTTGCTGACTAGACTCCTCCATAGGCTCTTATGTCCTATTATTGCTGACCAGACTCCTCCATAGGCTCTTATGTCCTATTCTTGCTGACCAGACTCCTCCATAGGCTCTTATGTCCTATTCTTGCTGACCAGACACCTTTATAGGCTCTTATGTCCTATTCTTGCTGACCAGACTCCTTTAACCTCGTGGCGCCCACAATATAACACAAAATGACATTGAAATTTGACTCAAACTAATAAAAAAAATAGAGCTGAATTCCTTTTGTTTCAAGAAAAGACCACAACAAAACAAATGCAACTCTATTCCAACCCAAAATTGTTTAAATTCCTTTAAGAGAATATGTCCTTCCAGTAGGCCCATGGGCGCTAGGAGGCTATAGGCTCTTATGTCCTATTCTTGCTGACCAGACCCCTCTATAGGCTCTTATGTCTTATTCTAGCTGACCAGACTCCTCTATAAGCTCTTATGTCCTATTCTTGCTGACAAGACTCCTCTATGGGCTCTTATGTCCTATTCATGCTGACAAGACTCCTCTATAGGCTCTTATGTCCTATTCTAGCTGACCAGACTCCTCTATAGGCTCTTATGTCCTATTCTTGCTGACCAGAATCCTCCATGGGCTCTTATGTCCTATTCTTGCTGACCAGAATCCTCCATGGGCTCTTATGTCCTATTCTTGCTGACCAGACTCCTCCATAGGCTCCTATCACGCGCCTTTATACATGCTGGGCTCGTACAGATGTATATGCAAGGGTGCAGTGCCTGTCAAAAAATAGCCTCGGTCCATCCAGAAAGTCCACTCTATATATTTCTAAAATATTGTTTGAAATCGGATAAGCGGTTCCGTAGATTACTCGGGGTCATCTACGGAACCGTAATTTTTTTACCTCCTAGTCCCCTAAATATAAACTTACAAGACTACAATCTTACAGACTTTTCCTTTTCACAATGTTAGTATATAAAGAGAACCTATAGATGTAGATTGACCAATTGATGAGAACTATTTATAACCGTGAGAACATTACATTCCTTTTACTACCTGCATGATTTTATAACAACTTAAATTGGTTGTCTATAAAGTCGGTTTAATTAATAATAATTTTACGTGATAATATAACGTCATAATGCAGAACGGCCGGCTCAGGCGAAACGGGACAATGAGTCATATTTTTTCGTGCGTGCTGCCGGTGTTCATCGATTTGTAAGACGTTATCACGTCAAAAAAGTGCTCTATCCGACGAACGTCGAGAGAAATTACAGAAATATGAAATGAGGATATAGTAGGATAAGACAAATAAAAGTTATACAAAACTGACCCCGCAAACTTCAAATCGCCATAAAAATGTGGCAAAATGAAAAAAAAACGTACATTTTCCATGTTTTTATTGTTATTCTGCTATTCGGAGGAAAGACAAATCCTACAAATCAAACATCATAAAAATCAGTCGAGCCGTTCTTGAGTTATACTCGTAAATGGTGTAGGTAACTAACACGACTTTATGTTATATATAGAATGTTACATAATTCCCCATGAAAAAGAAAATATTTGTTTAACCGAATAACCTGTCAAGTCAATCAAGCTGAATTTTCATAGATTATTTGAACAGAAGATAATAACTGTTATCATTTTGTACCTAGTTTATTAATAATTAAACAATTTTCCTCCAAAAGGGTTTTCAATCTCATTGGAAGGAAATTAAGCCGCTTTATGTACTGACGCCTTTTGTATCCAGCAAGGCGAAGTACATAGGTACATTATAAGCCGCTCCTCTAAATTAGTTGAGTAGACTCAAAAATTAGAACTTTATTCAGGTATCGTAAAAGTTTAAAACGAAAGCTGTTTTTATTATTACTGTAAATAATCAGGTAGGCTTTTATGGTTGTTGTCATTTACCTCTCAGAGGAAATTAGGTTATAATGTAAGTGTACTTTCACGTTTTGAGGGTTGCGTTTCAATGATGATTATTTTTATTTAGACACTACGGTTTTCAAATGTTGCCAATATACTCATCACAAGGGACCTTTTAACCCCCTTTCGGCTTTAGAGGTATCTGTAACAAAAATGACAACACTACTGACTGTCGTCAATTGCCGACCTAAATATTCCAACTTACAATTATAAACTTGAGTTTACTTTGATGTTATGATACTAATATTGTTATAAAAATGTTATTTGAACAATGAACATAAATTATTTTAAAATTTTGAGCTATGCAAGTCTAATACATTTCCATTTTCACTAAAAAATATACGTAGGTATAAGCTTACATAACACAGGGAGTAGAACTGAAATAATAATAATGTGTGGCATCGATCATCATGGTTGACACATTACGTATTACCTGCGTGCCAACGATGGGTATAATCTGCCATAATGCTCGATCATGCTCAACCTATTATCAGAAAATCTTATACCGTCCGAGTTTAGGGTCTACACTTTAGTGTTATCTTGAGGGAAATTTAAGGCGTTTTCAGGGGATGCAATGAAAATTATGAAAACTGTTCAAAGTAGAGTTCTACCTGAACTAGGTAACTACATAAATAATTGATATTGGGATATATGTATTTTGATGTATCACGTAAGCTATAAAATAATTGCTTAAAATTTGACCGATAGAACAGTCATCCTAAGGTTGGATCCTTATTTTTATTTTTACGACCTGTTTAGCCTAATAGTTTGTAGTGACCCAGCCTATGAAGGTATATAAGGTAAGGGCATATATTTGTGTGAAGAGCACGAATATTTGTTCCTGAGGCATGGATGTTTTATAACGTAAATAACAACAACATAAATAATGTTGTAGTTATTTACGTTGCGAACGTTGCTTTATCTATATAAGTATGTATACAGATATTTCCTAGTATATACTACAAGCTGTGTTCAGTTTGGGACTAGGTCGATTTGTCTAAGATTGTCCCCAAAAATAAAATATTTACCTCACCATTCAAACAATGCAATTGCATGCAACAGATTTTAACGTATCGAATGATTCAGAAAATAAATTATTAAACAACACATCAGAAAATAAATGATTACACTTTATTATACGTTTGTAGCAAGACAAAATTCATAGTGTCAACACCAAAACCAAGAATAGTTTTTTGCTAACAGCTTTACGCAAGTTGTTTGCTAGCAGAGCCGTAGATTCTTGGTGTTTCTGTACCCTATTTTCGTCTGTATTATGTCTTTATATTTGTATATTTGTTTTATACTTATGTCTATTTTCGTTATTTATATAGGTACCCATTGCGTGTTATTTCTGAAGTTGGCGCCCACAATTTGTCTGCTTTGCCCAAATGTTGACTGGTAGAGAATGCATACGGCATTAAGTCCGCCTTTTATACTTTTAGTTGTTCTTTTGTGCAATAAAGATAAAATAAATAGTTTGAGTACAGTAAACTGCAGTTCCTCGATGACGTAGTCCTTTTCCGAATTTAGGGAATCCGTAGATAAATCACGTTATGCCAATATAAGGGGGCCTGAAAAAACTCACCGTGATCCCGATGAGTAAGGGAGGAGATCTGTAGAGATATAACATAAGTATCTGTAGGTTTTTGTACCTGCTTCGCAAAACACTTTTAGGAAGTTGTATTTCATTTTCTAATGTATAAAAAAACAAATTGGCTCACTGAACAAAAAATGGCTGGACTCTTCACGATATAGTCTCAATCTCAACAGTGTTTTTCTGGTAAGAGACAGGTTGTTTTTTTATCGTTTCCTTTGTGCAAAGTTCAATAAACTGCATAACAACTGGGTAAGCAAATATAAAATTGGGGACAAAATATCGTATCAAAATTCGGGTTTCATGAGTATAATATAAATATAGATCTTAGAGAAAATCAACAAAACTAATGGAAGAATAATAAATTAACCAAGAGTTGCCTGTTGGCATAATGACATGATAATCATGACGTTGATTATGTTTGTTTTTGAAAATAAACTAAGTACCTACACTGCTGTCTTGAATACGTGGAAAAACGCTTTAAAAATGGTAGAAAAAACTGTTTAAATCGCAACTGGTAAACTTGGCGTCAGCAAAAGGAGACGGTAATGGATCGTTCACGGCGCGTAGCTTAAGTATACAAGTGTTAATACTTGGGATTTTATTGAACTCGCTATCAGATCGAGATTTCTTTTTGCCACGGCAAACGTCAGCAACTTTGCTTGGATTAGGGTCGAAGACTTTAGAAAAGGTTTTCATTAAATCAGGGTCATTTTTCTCCATTATAATTATGTTAGAAATATAACTGTGTGCGTCGAGAAAATACTGTAGGTACAACCTCAACAAAATAAGGAAATGTTAAGAATCTTGTTAAATTAAAAATATCGTTCTACCAGTACCTATAGAAGAGAGATCTATCTATATAAAAGAGAATACATATATATATTGAATAATGTACCTACTCGTATACGTTATTTACTTCAGAGTGTTGAAAGCCTTTTGGCTAAGTAGACGTTATAACAATTTTAATAAATTGGTAAGGTGAGTTGCCAATGCTTAGTTTTTGCTTTTATTTTCTCATAAATAGGCGAGAAATCGAGCTGAAAACCACATGTATATTGAACACAGGTAGATCTTTCTATAAAGTGGCTAACTCGACGATGGCGCTATTACGTCAGCGGCCACGGAGACGCCAGAAGTTAATGTCCTCGGCATAACAACGCAATTGGATACAAATGATAGCTATTCTCTCATGGATCTCAGCAAAAATAATGGATGGCGAGGCATCAGAGCGAAGAGCAATCAATCAAGGAGCGTATTCCATCCTTGTCTAGTTTGCTCCCTACCTACGTGCGAATTAGACTCTCAGATTGATCATACCTCGCGTCTGCATTCATACACACGACTTCACATGCCGTATTATGATTAGACATCGTCATGTTCATTACAAGCTGATATTAATCACTACGCTGCGCTCTACTAATAAGAGCTTTCATGTCCATGTTGTATTATGCCGGCGAGTTGTTTATCTCGCTGCTAATCAATTACTTGTAGTCACTGGTTAATTCAGAAGTAGACTCTTGTTAGGGGTTAGTGAAAGCTACGCGAGCTTCGACAACTAATCCTAATGAACAAAAAATGCTCCCTCTTCAACCTTCGTCACAGTTAAACGAAGCCCACCTCCGAAACTCGTAGTAATCGCCCGAAAGATGAACTTCCTGATAACTTTGCTGGAAGATAAACTTTGCCTCTTTATATTAAATTATTCTGAAACTTCCTGGGTACGAACGAGAAAGATTTCCGAAAGTGCTAATTGATTGATATTTCATTTTGAAAAGTTAATTTCAGCGCCCGGTTTCCAGTTGGTTCAATTTGTAATGGAGTCTTTGTTGTTTTTAGTCAAAGCGATGTAAAAGACGCGTAAGTATAGCTGTCCACTTTAACGGGTAAGTCACAGTCGAATGGGCTCACGAGCGAGCGATCAAAGAAGCAGCACATGCGAGAAAATTAACTAGGAACATTTTGAATTTACCTACTGGCTAAGTTTCACATAAAGGTAAACCGCTATTTTATACGAGCCGACCAGAGTGCTTGCTTTGTTTACATTAAGGTTCCGCACGATCGTGGTCTTCTCTCCCTCTCATTGAGCATACGTGTGAGCGCGATGGAAGTGCGTGTCCGAAAGCGCAGATATCATGTTTTTTCGGAATATTTCAGAAAACGAGAAGAAATTTAAGTTAGTAAGAAGATTAAGTTATTGTTCATTACTTTATGAAGAAGATTACAAAATTTCATCGTTTTCTGATAAAAAATGGAGCAGTAAACTGGTTACAATTGGGTACAAGAATAAGGTTAACTTTACATTTTATTTCTCTACTTGTTATGTTAAAATAGATTTCGACGAAAACTATGTCACGTCTTATATCTTGCAGATTATGATTTATATTTTCCGACACGAAAATTGTTACGTTATAAGGTATACACTAATTTTTACCAAAATTTGAGATGTCAAGCCTTAAGGCGGAACGTTTCAGTGCACTTTTCACACAAATATTTATGAACAAATTTGCGTATAAATGTACAAATCATTTTTAAAAATCCTGTGCGTACTATTACACAAACAAAAAAGCAATGTCAAATTTAAACGCTTTCACCAGCGGAACAGATAGGTACAGTCAACCAATTTGATTCCTAGGTCACCGTAGAACGCTGTCATTTTAACTGCTACATAGCGACGCAATAATCCTAGTAACCCGTATTGACATAGCATTTACAACGGCAAGGTTCTATGATGGCCTAGGAATCAAATTGGTTGACCGTACATAGGCATAATCTCCACTTATAATAAATCTCTAAATTAAAAAAAGAATCAGCCAGTTTAAAACTAAGCTTTGCGCGGTTCGAATGTTCTCAGCATCCCATGAACGGAAAAATATGAAACATTTTATATAGGTACATTATTATTCTAGCTGCAACTTAGGATAGTCTTTATCCGACTGCGACAGTTAATTAATTTTCCGAAATATACGACTTCATTTAATTTTTCATTTATTTTTATTGAAATCAAACGCTGCTCCAACTGTCAGCTATAAGAACCGTCAAATTTTCGTCAAAATGGCGGAATTGCTTTGCCTTTCACTTATTAATAATTTAAATCCCGTCTACGATAGACCTTTACGAGACAAATGCTAAAATATAAACCATAAAAAAATATTCGATTCTGATATGAGAACTTATATGCGCAAATGTCGTTTTATGTCGTAATTTCAATAAATGAAATCAACAAATTTGAACAATATAATTAACACGAATTTGTTTTTTTTGAATGACAATGGCACGCGCTCGGCGCATTCAGCCAAAGTATCTGCGGCGCTACCACGAAAACCGATACTCAATGTTCATATATTTGCATCCCTGTCACTCGAGTATGGTTAGTGCGATAGAGATAGAGATACCCAAATATTTTCGAATTCCGAAGTTCGTGGTTATAGCTCAGGAATCGAAAATATGGTAAATAATCATAATGTATTTTCTCGAAAAAGAATTTAAAATAAATATAGTCAAATGGAGAAAAAAACAAAGCAAGAGGTTATATAGGTAATGATTAAGTTATAAGAGTCCAAAGTTTTAATAGGGGGTATGTTCTGTCCCTTTTCCGCAAAACGCACCTTCATATGAAACGATTGTTTTTTACTATGACGCTCGAGTATATTGACGTCACAGTCCCTCATCGTTTTCTCACTCTAACAAGCGACATTAAAACGGATGTAGCTTCATAATTTTTTGAGATATTTGAATGGGAGTTTCATTATCTTCTATCTATTTATACATAATAAATGCCTATGTCCTGACTGACTTATTCACTCAATCACTCACTCACTCACTCATCAACGCACAGCCGAAACTACTAATCTTAGAGAGTTGATTTTTGCACAGTATGTTGCTTTTATAACGTGGGCTAGGGATAAAAAGGGATTTTTGAAAATTCTACCCCTAAGGGGGTAAAATGGGGGTGCAAAGTTTGTATGGGAGAACCTTTTTTTTTTGAGCTATAGACTTAAACTTTGTAGAAAAATTAGTTATTAGAATACTGTAACACTTCTTAGGTAGTGTACTGGGTGAATATCGGCAAGAAAGGCTTTGTTGATATACGCCGAGAATTCAACTTTTTGTCGTCATCGTATTACCTTTAAGTACGGCGAATTTCCCAGTTGTCATAGTTGTACATCATGTCTTTTGGCATCATGATGCAGCAGAAAGACACTCAAAACACTTTCACTTCATATTGGATGATAAATAACACTTTTATTCACATATAAACAATAACATTCCTGTGTGATGTTATGAAAAGTCGGTCCCGTCCGAAAGCGTTTCGTTCCATTTCTCATAGCTGTCAAAGGTGACACTTGTCTTTTTATTTCTAGTAGTGGGACTATGTTTGGGTTGATAGTATAGCTATTTCTAAACCTACAGGTCGCAGGTTATTTGGTTTTCTATTAGTTCTAAATTTAAGTTATCGAAATGAGATGCAATTCCTATTTTTATTTGTCGATGGTACCTTGGTTGCATTAACGAAACGTCGCATTGCTTTGTCGATGAGCGTTTAAAGGAAGTTCCGTTTTAGGCATGTGACACTACGATTCATGTCAAAACATTGGGTTGTGTTTATTAATCGTTTCGCTCAGTGTAGCTGGAAAAAGTTAATGATGTCGTTGTTTTCTTATAAATACGGCGTAGCTTCCGTTTATATAGTTTTTGGTGAAAGACCATAAAATTATAATTGTTCATTGGTCGCTGTTCTGGTAGCTGCCCACTTCCAGTGTTTCGGTGATTCGGAACGGAGAATGAGTTTGTTTTTTTGAGGTTTGAAGGTGCCCTTGCCTCGGTCATTCCAAATTTTGCTAACCATGTGAAGACTACGTTTTTACATTTCTCGGTTAAAGATTCATCGCTTCGGGCGAGAGCCCAGCCTTGCATAATTTAGCTTCAAATATGGACTAGGTACCCTAGTCTAGAACTTTCTAGGGAATCTTTATTCACTACTCAGGTGAGTGTCATGAATTTCACGTAAACTCTTTTACTTACTATCGTTGATCGATTTTTGTTGTTCAATGTGTGATTTACGTTCATTTCAGTTTCACATGTCGGTTCGTTGGCTTCCCACAACCGTTTACACTGTCTTTCTTTGAAAAAAACCCACCGTGCGTGGTAAGCATACTTTGATTTTAATTTCAATTTGGAACGTAGGTCCTCAAATACCAACTTTTGACTAATGGTGACAATTTATTGTCCTAGGGTTTTTTTTTTTCTTTTATCAGTAAGTTTCAACGCTTCCTCTTGAACTAAGCGCTTATACACGGGTGCCGGTGATGTGTACCAGCCCACCTGATCTGCGCTGCGGGCACAGCTCCTGGTAGGACACTGCCGCCCCTGAATGGAAACTTGCAGAGCGAGGCGCTGTCCTGGGTGTGCGTGATGGAGGTTTGAGACATCTCACCGGTCCGGTAAATTTATTCATGTTATTATTAAGGTGACAGCACCCCTTAAGCAACTCGAGTAACCCGTTATTCTAAGTTTAATGCTTAAGTAATTTTACTGGTATCAAGACTGTAACTTAACTTTAAAACTAGAACACATGGTGTGGGACTACTGTCTTAGTGATGTAGCCTGATACTACCATATACTCTATATTTAATAAACTCTCTTGTTGAAAGTATATTGGCCTTTTCAATTATTTAGCTAATCCTCAAGTTTGTTGGTGGTTCCATCTGGCGCTCATTATTTACAAATTGTTGATGAGACTCACCACTCTGGTCATAGCCAAACACACGACCCTAAATCCATTTCTCATGCAGACCAACTTTAAGGCAATAATATTAAACTGACAAATATTACAATACAAATGAAACACTTTCAGCGTTTTGGAAAATTCCACCCCTACGGGGGTAAAATAGGGGTGCAAGGTTTGTATGGGGGAAACATTTTTTTTTTAAATAGAGACTTAAAACTTTGTAGAAAGATCAGTCATTAGAATACTAATAAAGAACTTTCAGGGTTTTAGAAAATTCTACCCCTAAAGGGGTAAAATAGAGTGCAAAGTTTGTATGGGAAAAACTACTTTTTTTTAAATAGAGACTTAAAACTTTGTAGAGAAATTATTCATTAGAATACAAATAAAGTACCTAGATTCAGTGTTTTAAAAAAATCTACCCCTAAGGGGGTAAAATAGGGGTGCAAATTTTGTATGGGGGAAACAATATTTTTTTTAAATAGAGACTTAAAACTTTGTAGAAAGATTAGTAATCAGAATACAAATTAAGTACTTTCAGCGTGTTAGAAAATTCTACCCCTAAAAATAGGGGGCTAAAATAGGGGTGCAAAGTTTGTATGTGGGAAACTATTTTTTTTAGCTAGAGTCCTAAAACTTTGTAGAAAGATTATTTAAATACAAAGAAAGTACTTTCAGCGTTTTGGAAAATTTCACCCCTAAGGGGGTAAAATAGGGTGCAAAGTTTGTATGGGAAAAACATATTTTTTTTTAATAGAGACTTAAAATTTTGACGAAAAATTACTTATTAGAACATGAAAAATACTACATTCGGCGTTTTACAAAAATCATTCCCTAAGGGGGTTAAAAAAGGGTGCAAGGTTTGTATGGGGAACACTTTTTCTGAGCTAGACACTTAAAACTTTGTAGAAAGATTACTTATAAAAATACAAAAAAAAAGACTTTCAGCGTTTTGAAAAAATCTATCCCTAAGGGGGATAAAAAGGGGTGCAAAGTTTTTATCAGGGAAAGTTTATGTTTTTGAGTTAGAGACTTGAAACTTTGTAGAAAGATTACTTATTAAAATACAAAAAAAGAACACAAATCTAGAAAATTCCACCCCTAATAGGGTTAAAAAGGAGAGCAAGCTTTGCATGGGCAACACTTTTTTTTGAGTTAGACTTAAAACTTTGCAAAAAGATTACTTATTAGAATACTAAAAAAGAACTTTCAGCGTTTTAGAAAACTCCATCCCTAAGGGGATCCTTAAGATCCTTAAGAAGGGTAGCCAGTGTTGTGTGGGAAAAACTTTTTTTTTTACTAGACTTAAAACTATTCAAAATGTTACTTATTAAAATTAATAATAATGGACTTTCAGAGTTTTAGAAAATTCCACCCCTAAGGGGGTTAAGAAAGCTTTGTATGGGCAACACTTTTTTTGAGCTAGAGACTTAAAAGTTTACGAAAAAAGTTCTTTAAGTGATTAGTAAAATTCAACCTCTAAGGGGGTTTAAAAGGGGGTTCAAATTTTTAATGGCGAGCAATAAAATTTTAAAGTGTGAGTAAGAGATTTTTAACTTCGGTCTTATTCTGTACGTTAAAAGACTACAAAACTGATTTCAGAGTTTTTCCAAATTCATCCCCTAAGAGTGTTAAAATTGGTTCAAAGTTTGAGTATTTCAAGGCATTTTTAAAGTATGAGATTTTTAACTTTGGTTTAGACTGTTTGTTCACAAACTAGAAAATGAACATCAACTTTTTTTTTAATAATCCCCTAAAAGAGGGTTCAAATTTTGTATTGAGAGAAATCATTTTCTAAGACGATAAAAAGTTCTACGCGGACGAAGTCGCGGGCAACAGCTAGTTACCTAATAAAGTTAAAATGACAACATCTAAAATGCTATTGAAAGAGATATGAAAAAAATTACACCATTTAAGATATTTATCTACGTTTGTCCGTAAAAAGCCAGTGTTGCTATTTTTTATCGATTTCAAAAAAAGAGGAGGTTATAAATGTTCCATTGTATATAACTAAATATTTTTTTTTATGTATGTTCACCGATTTGTCTGTCAATTGTGGACCGATTTCTAATTTTTTAATTTTATTTTTATTATACCCCCGAGGTGGTCCCATTGTCACCAAGTCAGGATCTGATGATGGGATCCCAAGGAAATTTACGGCAACCTTCAAATTTTATAGGCACACGTGTAGTGATTTCAGTATGTTCTATTCTAACTCGTGTATTTTTCCTCGGAAATTACAAATGACGTCTTAGATTCTGACATGATTCTGAGATCCTTTAGAAATCGACGGAACTCCTCAAATATTATCAGCTCACATAACTATAGATAGCCCATATACCTATTATTTAGCGACTTTCTGTAATAAAAAGAAAAATGGTAAATTGGAAAAGAAATGTGGAAATTTTCATGTACCAATGTGGCTTGGCGAAGTCCTGAATTAAAGTCGGCTTAAACTTCAGGTTTGTAATCATTCGATAAGGCAGCGACAGTCAAAACGCAACTAAAGCGTAATTTATTTTTATTTTTAGAAGTATATTAGTGTAATAAAATAAACATTTTAACTAGTTTGTGTCGCCTAAAAGTTATATTTTACGAAATTTTCAGGTTATTTCCTATTATTTTATTTCTTCGCAGAGCTTTTCTTCGACATCAAAGTCGCATAAAGTGAATCGCTTTTACCGTCTGACTTCAATAACTTGGATAAAAAAACCTTTGAAAAACTTGGACGAGAAGGATTATATTTAAGGCGATTATGATGTTCACTGTGATTTACATATTATATTATTGACCCACAACATTTTATTTTGTGTGGTACTACTTACTGTACAAAATGAATCGTATTTTTGTAGTACAACTCTACTCAGAGATATAGGTAGACGACCGCTTTAGCCTAGTTGGTAGTGACCCTGCCTTCGAAGCAAGAGGTCCTGGGTTCGAATCCCGGTAAGGGCATTTTTTTGTGTGATGAGCACGAATATTTGTTCCTGAGTCATGGATGTTTTTCTATCTATTTAAGTATTTATTTCTCTATATAATTATAATAATATATCGTCGTCTAGTACCCATAGTACAAGCTTTGCTTGGGACTAGGTTGATGTGTGTAAGATTGTCCGCAAATATATATATTTTTTTAATAGTTTTTATTATAATATTTTTATTTTCCTTACAAATGCCTACTGTGATAACTCTCTCACTCTCTTGCACAACTGATATTTGTTAACTATGCCGCGTTTCTAGCTAATAAACCGTGATTAATTAATTTACTGTTTTATTAAGCTCAAAATACATCAATGGCGACGAGTAAATAACGTTATACGCGTGCGGACTATAAAAAAAACTAAAAAGTGTGGTTTTAAAAACATAACTTTGTGTAAGTGCTTTATAGGTTAGTTTTCCAATGTCACTCAGTGAACATTTTTGGACTGATATCTCGGAGAAAAGGACAAGTTTTCTGCAAAATTTAAGCAAACCCGAACTTTTGCAATTGTCAAATGAATTACAACTGGAATTGACGGGAGAAACAATAGATGAGTGGAGAAAATTATCTACTCATACAACCGACGGAAAAGCCGGCAAAGAACGAGGAGTCACCGGAGTTAATAGTAATGGCGGTGAATTACCAAATAGAACCGTTTGATGGACGTGATTTTGACACATTCGAGGTGCAATTACAGTGTTTGATCACTTTAAACAATGTTCCGGACGATAAAAGAGTGGCATTGTGTTAGAAACGTAGTTATTCCCAGGGTTCCTGTTGTAAATTATACTCACGAAGACTAGTAAATATAAAGTTTATTCATAGACACATTACTATAGAATTAACAGAATATAAATTGTCACACAACTTCTCTATCTGACAGCTAGTCGACGACTGCCCGCACCAGAGGGGTAATCACGTAACGTTCCGAACGCGCGTCGGTACGATTTAACTGTCAATTTTCTATGTAAAAAGTGACATTTAGATCTACCCGACGTTCGTACAATGCGTCACGTGATCGACCTACTGGCCCGCGCTTTTATGAACGATACCCATATGACATTATACATTTTAATAGTATTTGATGAGATGAATAGGACCAAAATTACAGAATGTATTAAATAGCTAACAGACGGCCATTCTGCCGTGGGGATGACCCCATCCCCAACTCCGCTCGGCCATTCACTGTTAGGTATGACCTCATGCCTTGATTTGTTTATACACCATAAATTAAAATATGTTGAGAAGCATTGATTACAAGATTTCTACTTATTTTACATTACATTTTTAACTGTACTTATTTGATCTTATTCTAGTATATATAACATAAATCTAACATCATTAATGATAGATATTTTCCAGAGTTCAAGAAATCAGTCCACAGTGTTATGTATATAAATAATTATCTATTTCACATTTTAACTGTACCCATTTATTTATCTCATTCTAGTGTAGCACAGATCTAAATACAAACAATGATTGATATTTTTAAGACTTCAAGAATTATATATCTATAAACTTAATAAAAATTAAAATTATCACACAGTTTATAATTACTAAGTGTAATTAATTAGTCCAAACCTGTCCAAACACTAGAGTCACACTAGGGGCACACAATTTATAATCTAAGGACATTTCAGTGGATAATCATCATTAGTGTTCACGCTTGGGAACTTCATTAGGTATCACACTTGGGGTCCATTGTTATCTACTTGTATTGGCCACACTAGGGGCTAACAGTAACACTTTAAGGATTCTCATTAATTTCAGTGGATAATCATCACTAGTGTTCACGATTGGGAACTTCATTAGGTACCACACTAGGGGTCCATTGTTATCTACTTGTATTGGCCACACTAGGGGCTAACAGTCACATTTGGGGATTCTCATTAATTTCAGTAGATAATCATCATTAGTGTTCACGCTTGGGAACTTCTTTTGGTACCACACTTGGGGTCCATTGTTATCTACTTGTATTGGCCACACTAGGGGCTAACAGTCACACTTGGGGATTCTCATTAATTTTAGTATATAATCATCATTAGTGTTCACGCTTGGGAACTTCTTTTGGTACCACACTTGGGGTCCATTGTTATCTACTTGTATTGGCCACACTAGGGGCTAACAGTCACACTTGGGGATTCTCATTAATTTCAGTAGATAATCATCATTAGTGTTCACGCTTGGGAACGTCATTGGGTACCACACTTGGGGACCATTGTCATCTACTTATATTGGCCACACTAGGGGCTAACAGCAACACTCAGGGTCGCATTTCATCATTCTCTCACTGCTATCTATGCTGTAAGGGTCATATTAGGGAAAATAGTGGTAAGTGTATACGATGTAAGTCAGTTAATTAATAAATATATAAATGACTCAGATAATAGATGTAGTCAATTACCCTGAAAGAGAATCGTCAGTTGTGGAGCTTATTTCATCAGTAACAGCCCAAGTAACACAGAAGCGCTGTATATGATCTGAAAACCTGTCCACAATATAATCCTAAGCTGTACAAGCCTGCTGAATAAGAGCATTAGAGGCGCCTCTAATGCTGATATAACTCTGATTTGGGCACAAATTAAACAGCTATTAGCTGAATAACTGTAACCAATGACATTATAACAGCATTATTTGAGCATTATTAAAGGTAACAGGCAACCCAAGAGCTGAACATTGACTGATTATGAGAGTATGTGTTAAACATTACACAGTACAATGGCTGAATAGCAGAGTGTGTGTTACCTATTTTTCAGCACAAACTACCAGCCAGGATCTTTTTAACGCTTCTATGGATTTGAGGAATCACAAGTGGCAGCATTGTGAATATTTTTCACTCCTCTACGACTCCATTATTTTCATAAATGTCGTAACCGTTTGCGTGAACCACATTTCGTGACAGTGTTTGTGTGGAGCAATAGTTCGTAAATATAAAACTACTTGATTTTTTTTCTCCATGTACGTAAAATTCGAATGGGAAAGAGAGTTTATTGTCAAATAGTATATGAATATAGATGAAAACTTTCACGCGCTCTCAAAATATTACTGTTTACTTAAAAATTAAAGCAAAAAAAATAGGTTGATGATATGATGAAAAATAGGAATATTTTTATTTTGAACTTGTAATTTGGCGGGAGCCAGTTTACTTATAAAATCATTTGATTTTCTTTTCAAATCCAGTTGTTAGTTTCGTTGGCTAAAGAAATATTAATTGTTACTATTATATTACGGTTAAATTAGACCCCACAAAATGGCCGCAATTCAATGTGCACTGTACTAATCACAATTAAATGGTATGGGCTGTTTAAGAATCCACTTGTGAACCACCAATAAACCTTAGAGGCGCTGAGAAAATGAGTCTTCCGATCTTATTAAACTGCATTAGTAGATTTATTGCCGACGCTAGTATAAGTATTCAGCTTTAACGGGGATCATGGGTAACATGTGACCTAATCTATAGCAGTTTACAGTAATTTAGCATCATATTGATCATATTGATTCACTTATAGTGAAGATGTGGGCTATATAAGTGCTATTATAAGATTGCGTGTAACAAGCTGATTACCAGTATTAAAGTTCTACTCTATGCAACTAGACGCATTATATCATTGTTAATTGAAGTCACAGAATAACTTACTGCATTATAGTACTTCACATGTTCTATCTTAGAATGCAAGCATTATAAGGGTACACTTTTGTCATTTAATTCAGAATATAGCTTAGTTTAAATCCATGAAAATGCTTATTTGCTGCTGAAAGTACCATTGATTGCTAAGAGCTGTATAATACTGAACTGTATAACTATATTAATGTTTGCAACATTACAGTGTTGTCTCCGTGACGCTTAATAGCATTACTATACAGGCGAAAGCTTAATTTTCAGCTATTGTCGTTGGATGCTAAAGTTACCGATGTGGACATCTGTTACGTCCTATAATGCAGTATTGTGCTTTTTGGGAGCCATCGTTATCCACGGTTTTAAGTAGTCTGCCGGGAAAATATTGCGCTACGCACGATATACCTGTAATTATCTAGGACGCGTGTTATCTGAAAGGGTCCCCGAAACTTTGAGGCTATCATCTTACTTTGCCTTTTTCTGTTTTATGATTGAGAATCATAACAAGATCGTCCTGCTGAAATACTTAAGTGGATGCTTTATTTTTGTCAAAACGTGGTGGCACCAGTAATGGATACTTTAAAGAGGTCGTGTATTTTCATTAACAATAAAATAATAATGTTTACACTTTAAACAATGATTACGATCGAAAACTATAAAATATATTCGTAAGAAATGAAACATTAGCTTTTTACTAATTGAAGAGACATCTATAGATTTATAGGAAAATTTAGAAAAGCAAAAATATGTCAAATCTCCAGTTATGGACACTTCTCGAGACCCAGTAATGGACCGACGCCTATAATGGATACCCCAATAATGGACAATAGGATTATGCAATGATTTGGTATAGATCCTTTTTATTCTGGCTTATTTACGGGACAGGAAAATTCGTATATCGTGAAATAAAACGTAAAAATTCCAAATGAAAGTATTTTAGGTGTATTTTCCTGTAAGGTACCGAGTAATTTATAAACAAACAGTCACAACTTGGATCAGAAACAGAAGCAAATATGTGAAACGCGTTAAAGTTTATATCTCATTTGCATTTTATTATTTTTCAATGTAAGTATAATACTTTTAAGACTGATCGATTTTGATGTTTTTATATGATTTCAATTGAAAGCGGCATAATGAGTCATGCGTTTACTTATAAGGTGGGTGGCGACCACGTACCGGAAGGCGCGGCGTTAGTAAGCCTCCCACAAGCTGGACTGATAAAGGTCGCGGGAGTCCGGTGGCTGCGGGTGGCGCAGGACCGTTCACATTGCAACTCTTTGGGGGAGGCCTATGTTCAGCAGTGGATGTCTTTCGGCTGATATGATGAGGCGCAATTAATGCATGCTTTTACAGGTACACGCGATATTAGCTTAGTTCCCTTGAATCTAATGTGTTCATTCGACATGTTCATTCTAAGAATTTTTACCTTTACGAACTGGTAAACTCCCTGAAGAATTGAATATTCACTTCCAGGTCTCATACACATATTTCCGGGTACAAAAAGTAGCCCTTGTGTGTCCTTCAAAATATTTAACCCTTCTTCCAATACTGTGTCGTGGGCGACATGTAAGTTAATCTTTTCTAGCTCGGAGTCATCGCAATATAATATTAAACTAGAACTTGTGTTATATACAACTACCGTTCAGTCAATGATTGCCCGATTAAAACATCAGTTTCTAATAGATGATCGTCCACAATGTACGCTACAATATTAGCCTCAACTGCGTCGACCACGACATAAACATTGGTTTTACCTATCGGTACTATACTCCCAAAAGCAAATCCTTTAATTAAGGGGAGACCTGACTTTACTATAGTCACAGAATAAGTAATAGTACTACGTACAGAAGGTTCTCTGTTAACAAACTCCCTGTTTAGGTACGCCAAACGTGCCTAAACGTGGCCATCCCTTTCTATCGCATGCAACGCGCTGCAACCCGTGCGAGCGTCCCGTCCCAACGCGTGGCAGCTACTGAATAGATAGAGCCCTTGTAAGGGGCGACCGGCATGTACTTGTAGCGATAAACACAAATCGCGAGTGAGCCGCGCCTGCTATAGTGAGATGAGTCTCACCTGCCACTGATTTGCGAATAAGGGTGCATTCACTACCAAAATCAATGTATGGGGATAGTTTAACTCCATTTAAAGTAACAGATTTAAAATAGTACCTAAAGTATTTAAAGTATTTTTGATTTTTTTTTTTATTATTAATAACATCGTTATACGTCGTCACATTATTGTATTATAATTACATTCATGATTTTGTTATTATATTTATTTATTCATTTTACTTACCTATATGTAAGTGTCATGTTTTCATGTTATATTTATTTATTATTAAATAATGCATAGTTCCTGTCATCAGGGAAGGTTCTAATTATTTTCTTTTGCCAATCACGCCAGGTCATGTTTAGCGTACTAAGACCCTGGAACCATTTCTTTGCATGACCTGCTAATTTTGTAATGGCGTAGAAAATAATCTGTTTTTCACTCCATTTATAAATTTTAGCGGTTTCATTATCCTTGCGAATCCAATTTATAGCCGATTGTTCATTAGCATCTGGGTTATATTCGGGAATCACATTTTGCGCCCCTTCAAAGTGGTGATCGGTGTTATGAAACAAACGTGAAAGTTCTCTTATAACGTCGATGTCACGGCGCGGTGTTGCATACGATCTTCTCTTACGCTTTGAGTACTTGCTTAGCCGTGGTTTTGGGCGCGATGATCTTTCGAATGCAGTCGATGAAAGTGAATCATCAAATGATGATGTGTTAGATTGGGAACCACGCCGTCGTTTCGTACTTTTTGAGTGTCAATTTTTAATATACTTGTAGTATAAGTCATCCGAGCGTCGTCTTCGAGATCTGCTACGGTTAATAGTTTGTCGTTTATGACGGCGGCGTTTATTACGCAAACTTGTCACAGACCGAATGGGCAGATCATACCGAATTTTTCTGCGACTGCTGCGAGACTCTTTAGTTCGCCCACGATCACGTAAGAGACGCCGGGGTGGTGGCGTATAGCCTGACGCTTCCGTTTGTTGTATGGGTTCTGACATGACTGACACGTTTCTGGTATGGGTGGAGACTATGTATGCATCCACAAAGTAGCAAAACAAGATAACAGGTAGGTATATACAAAAATGAGTGAGTGAATGTGTGTGTGTATGAAGGAAAAGGAAGAAAGTAAAAGGGGTCGGTGAAGGAGAGAGGAAGAGAAGAAAACAATAAAATGTATCATTACGCAATGAGTAGGTAGCTACGTGTAACTGAACGTTGTCACCCTATTTTTCTTAAAGTATTAATTAGTTTATATAAGTTGTATTTGTATTGTTCTAATTATTGTTTTTCTTTAATTTTTTTTTTTGACGCTTAGAACATAATTATTGTAGGTACTTAATGGAATTTAAGCAGCGTCAGCTGCGGTCATAAATACATGAAATAACAAGAAACACACACACAACAAAACAAAGGGTATACAAATAAACCCCAGAACGGCCAGAACCCAATCATGTATTCAAGTAAATTTTTCTAATACTCGGCCGGGGATCGAACCCGGGCTCTCTTACACACGCACGCCACCAGACGTACTATGTGCTTAGTCTTTGTTATCATAAACGTAGAAAGCAAAGAAACCGACACAAGCCCGGTCGGTACCCTACCTACTTCCGGCGGCTGTTGGTAGGTACGCTTTGCGATGACCATATTGACCTACTTACAACTTTTGTTAGTGCACCCTCAGATGTACTATAAAAGTACATAATTACCACACCCCCCGTTAAACATGTTTATAAAATAAAAAGTGAGCTTATCATTTCAAATCAGACACTTTTGTTTAGTTCTAGAGGTGATTACGCTTGTTTATAACACCTACTGTAATGTGAGTATCACCATTGCTCGCCACATTTAACTTTCAAGGCAAGTGACGTATAACCTACACACTTCGTTCTTAATTCTCGATACTAAGATTGTAAAATAATGTAATTGACATCTTTGTAAGTAAATATACAAACCAATTATGTAGTGATTCACATTATAATAAAGAGGTTACATACCAGCAGATTTTCTCTAAGGTTTTTACCACTTCTGAAATGTTAGAAACGTAGTTATTCCCAGGGTTCCTGTTGTAAATTATACTCACGAAGACTAGTAAATATAAAGTTTATTCATAGACACATTACTATAGAATTAACAGAATATAAATTGTCACACAACTTCTCTATCTGACAGCTAGTCGACGACTGCCCGCACCAGAGGGGTAATCACGTAACGTTCCGAACGCGCGTCGGTACGATTTAACTGTCAATTTTCTATGTAAAAAGTGACATTTAGATCTACCCGACGTTCGTACAATGCGTCACGTGATCGACCTACTGGCCCGCGCTTTTATGAACGATACCCATATGACATTATACATTTTAATAGTATTTGATGAGATGAATAGGACCAAAATTACAGAATGTATTAAATAGCTAACAATTGTTGATCACTAAAATAACGCCAAAGGTGTTTGAAACACTGAATCATCTTTGTGCCCCAGATAAACCAACAAAAAAGTCATACACTGACCTACTAAAGCTATTGGAAGACAGATACAACAAATCCACTTCCATACCGGTGGACCGGGCCGCATTCAGAAAATGTAACCAAACAGCAGAAGAAAGCATTGAAGAATACATCATACGCCTGAAGAAAGCCGCGAAGAAGTGTAATTTTAAGGATTTTAATGACCAGGTCAAAGAAAAACTCATCGATGGAGTGTACTCATCTCTGGTTAAATTTGAGCTACTTAAAAATGGTAACCAGACGCTTGACGATTTGACCACCCTAGCCAGAACTGTGGAAGCAGCGATGTTGCAGACTTAAATGAAGACACCAGCGGAGGAACCTGCTACTAGTATGTTTTTTGTCAAGCCGAATGGGCAGAGTAAGCCAAAACATTTCCCTAATAAAGTCAACCAGGGGTCAACAGCATCTGGTAAGTCCATAAAGTGTTTTTGCTGCGGAAAAAATAACCATGTCAAAAGTGAGTGCAGTTTAAAAAATAAATATTGTTCTGAGTGCGGGCAACAAGGCCATTTATTCAAAATGTGTCCTAAAACTCATAAAATGAACCTGTTAGAAATTAATACCGACATACAAACAGAACAAAACACAGAAATTGAGCAGTCAATTAAAGAACTTTTCTCAGAAACAAATGATTATTACAATGTTTACAATTGTGAATCAACCACAAATAAGATACCACCATGTTTGGTAGAGGGCAGGTGAATGGCATAAAATTTTAATTTGATGAGGATACGGATACGGGTTCAGAAACATCTACTATTTTGCAAAAAGATTTAGAAGCCTTAAACCTAACACATGAAGTAAAGAAAACAAATGTCAATTTCAAGAATTATGACCAAAGCATCACACAGCCTTTGGGAATAATAAAGAATATAGAATTGCAAATTAAAAATGAAAGTAAAAATGTCAACTTATGTGTGGTTGAAAACGATAAACCTAGATTATTTGGGAGAGATTAATTAAACATTTTTGGCATGTGGCCAATAAAAATAAACAATACTGAAATGACAGACCTGGTCCATACCATTAAAGAAAATTTCTCTGAAGTCTTTACTCCGGGGTGGGGAAATTTTAAGGGTGACTGCATATCCTTACAATTAAAAGAAAATGCACAACCCAAATGTTTGCCTGTAAGATCTGTGCCATTCGCACTCAAAGAAAAAGTTACCTAAGAAATAAAAAGATTGTTGGACAATAAAATAATTGAACCAGTCACATACAAATGGGGAACTCCAGTGGTGCCTATTTTGAAACCCGACGGATCTGTACGCCTTCGTGGCGATTATAAAGTAACCGTAAATCCACAATTAGAAGTGGATCACTTTCCACTGCCACATGTGGAAGATATTTTTAATAAATTAAATGGTAGAGAGTATTATTGTGAATTGGATCTTAAGGAGGCATATCTCCAGGCACCGCTGGATGAATTATCACAAGATTTAACAGTTATAGTCACAGAAATAGGCACATTTAAATATGAATACCTACCATATGGTATAAGTACCGGGCCTGGGTCATTTCAAAGGCTGATGGCACAAAAATTACAAGACATACCTAATGTAATTGTCTTTATTGACAATATATATATGTGCGGAAAAAGCATTTCAGAGACGACAAAAACGCTAGAGTTGGTATTAAGTAAATTAAAAGAGTGTGAATTTAAATTAAAGGTCGAAAAATGTAAGTTTTTCAGGAAAAGCTTAGATGTTTTTGGTTATAGAATAGACAAAAAAGGAATGAAGATTATAAAGAAAAATATTGATCCCATATTAAATCTAGACCCACCTAAAAATCTGACGCTCATTCTTGGGCAAGATCAATTATTATGGTCGGTTTTTAAAAGATTTAGCGGAAATGCTTTATCCACTTTATGAATGTACACGGAATGGAAGTTTTGTCTGGACTGATGACTGTTAAAAGGCATTTAATTTAGTGAAAAAGAAATTAGGATCAGCTACCAATTTAACACATTACAATCCGGATCTGCCTTTAATTTTGACATGCGATGCCTTGGCATATAGAGTTAGTGCTATAATATCAAACCAAGGCACGGATGGAGTCATTAGGCCGATTGCATTTGCAAGCAAAAAATTAAATGACTCCGAACAAAAATATACTACTCTAGACAAAGAGGCATTTGCTATTTTATCTTTGGGGTAACCAAATTTTATAATTACACATATGGCAGATCATTCGAATTAGAGACGGATAACTCAGCTCTGACTCGGATATTGGGCCCGTATAAAGCAATACCAAGAATGGCAGCTAAACGCCTTCAGCATAATGCAATTTTTCTCTCAGCCTTTACATACACCATAAGACACATCAGTACAGACAGAAATCCTGCAGATTATTTATCTAGATTACCAAAAGAAAACGATGATACAACGTATCATGCACTATGTGTAAATAATACTGATATTGTAAATGCAAAGTATATTGATGAGTCAGAATTAAAAACATTAAACTGGAAACTGATTCAAAATAATACCAAAAAAGATCTAGTCTTATCCAAGGTACTAAGATACTGTCAAGATGGCTGGCCAGAAAGGGTATCAGATAAAAGTTTAGACCCTTATTATTTGAGGAGGCACGAAATAAGTACAGATAGAGAATGTATAATGTGGGGTCACCGTATTGTAATACCAGAAAACTTAAGACAAACTGTTTTACATGAACTCCATTTAACACATTTTGGAACCACGAGAATAACTGAAATGGCTAAAGCCTACTTTTGGTGGCCAAAACTAAATGAAAATATTGAAAAAATTGCAAATTCATGTAAATTATGCTTGGAAAATAGACATAATCCTTCTAAAGTAGTTCCAAAATGTTGGCCAATACCACCTGGACCATGGTTTAGAATCCATGCTGATTTTTAGGGCCATTTTTGGAAAAATGTACCTGATTATTGTTGATAGTTATAGCCAGAAGCTTTTCAAATGGCCAATATAGGGTCAAGCCTAACAATAACAAAATTTAAAGAAATATATGTGCGATATGGTTTCCCTGTACACTTAGTGACAGACAATGGCACAGCTTTTACGAGTCACGAATTTAAAGAATTTTGTAGAGTAACAGATGTTAAACATAGTTTCACATCTCCTCACTATCCTGCCACAAATGGAGCGGCCGAAAGATTTGTAGAGTCATTTAAATCGCATATGAAAAAAATCATTGAGAGTGGTAAATCACATAACTATGCCTTAAGCATATTTTTGTTTGATTATCGCACTACCACGCACAAAAGCAGTGGAGTAACTTCAGCTCGTTTGATGATGGGTAGAGAACTGCGAAATAGATTTTCACTGTTGAGGCCTGCACCCATATATCAAAATCTTGTAGAGTCCCAAGAAAAGCAGTTAAAGTATGCTAAGGGTGGCAGAGTATTAGTGTTAAATGAGGGGGACTTAGTGAATGTTAAAGACTTTAGAAGGGGGAAGAAATGGTCAAAAGGTCACAAAGTTAAAGTGTTGATCCCTGGCTCTACTTTCTTGGTTAAAGTGGAAGGAGCGAATTGGAAGCGTCATGCTAACCAACTGCATAAACTGTAACTATGTACTGGTTGAATTTTGATTACGTCGATATCCTGTATGTACTTAGTAAATATATGAAAACTTTAAGACTAAGGTGATACAATTAATATTATGGTACAAGCAACTTAGGTTAAGGGGGTGGAGAGTGTGATAACCTGTCACTGTGTTGAGTATGGCAACACTCTCTTTCACAACTCTCATTTGTTAACTATGCCGCGTTTCTAGCTAATAAACCGTGATTAATTAATTTACTGTTTTATTAAGCTTAAAATACATCACCTACTAACAAATATTAAGGGACAACGTTACACAAATCGAACTACATGTAGTCTCTTAGTACCTGAGCTTGTGTTAAGAGCACTAGACGACGATTCTATTTAATAGATATAAATTAATAATTATAATAATTTAAAAGCATTTCTTTAGAAAAAACATACTACTCAGTGACTGAATAATATCCACCCACATAATAGATAACATTACCAAAGCGTCGACCTCTCTGCCATTCACATGCCACGTTTGTTTATAGTTTAAATGTTGAACTATTGTATTGTAATGCCCTTACAGTACAAATTGAGACATTGATTGATTTAGTATTGAGACATACAAATATGTACATAGAGCTATAAGATCTTTTGTACACACAAGGCAATGATTAAATGAATTATGAAATACTTAAATATGTAGAAAAAAGATACAGAAGCATATTCATTCTCATAATACAATTATTTACCGAGATTTATACCCTTCTGTTATAACCTCTGATATACTCTTAGTAAGATATAAATTAATATAAAAGCGAACCTTATAAAAATTAAAATTGTCTGGTTTTTATTTTTGATTCAAAGTTATCGATTTAGTACTACGAGGAATTGGGATTCAGTGGCACTTGTCCACTCACTTGCTTGTGGCAACCACAGTTGCCAATTTCGTGGACCCCTAAATTGCTTCTGGCAACTGTGGTTGCCAAGCAAAGTACGAGTATGGGCTGCCTTGAAAAAATAATTTGAAAGCAATTTAGGCTACCTTTTTTTTTAATCCGAAAGCAAGTGAGTGGCTAAGGATTATTTGTGGCCGTTATTTGTGACTAAAATCATACAATTATATTCCTATGCACGAGTAAAGCTTAATTGAATGTTAAAAAGTCAACCAACTTCATTTTAACCCTAAGATTATTTACGGGTTGACAATTCATATGCGTACATAAAAAACGAGACGTTTTATTCATGCATAGCAGTATTAATTAACCTACAATCCAAATGAATAAAGGTACATACGGATTCGCAGAGTTTCATTAAAAGATAATCACGTAGCTAAACGAATATGAGTTTGGAAGACCAAAATTATTCACGTTATTTGTTACAAATGCTTCTGCTTTTATGCTTACGCATTGCGCAAGTAATTATTATGAGAGACCACCGCACCTACATCAAAGGACTTTGATATGTTTTAAGGGATTAGGTACGAGTATTTTAATGAGTTTCAAAAGTTTTGCCATTTCCGCTAAGTAATGGATATATCCTGCACTGACCAACAAATTATTCGTGTACCTACTCTCGCTCATGTTTACATGGAAAGCTTTCAGCAGCTACTTCCTTCCACGAATACTATGTATAGAAATGTTTTAAAATCTTCTTTATTTCATGAGTTCACACGACGAATACATTTTTTTTCCATATGCTCCTGATATATGTATTATACGTGTCAGTTAAGAGAAAAAAAATGAGACGCTTAGGCGGTAGATGCACGGTAGTTAAAACGTACGACTTTACGGATGCAATTATTAAAATGCGAGTTTACCAACCCGAACAAAACGAGCAGAAGCGGCTCGGCATTGTTAGGCAAAACATCCCCCTACAAATCAACGCTAATACGCCTACTTGTGAGCATGTGCATTTATCTCAGCGTTCCGTTTCAATTTGGCTAAGTAATTTCGAACGACTACAATCTGTTTAGTGGGCCGAAATAAAAAAAGGAGATTAAAAAGGCAGGCCCAAAAGGCGTTCTCCATCTCAGCGAGATTAACAGCCATAATCAAGCAATTGGGTGGCGGATTACAGCGATTTTTATGTCACTCGAGACGGCCGCGACCTCGCGCAGCCTCATCAATCACCTCACTCGGAACTCTGGTAATAACAGTGATGAGCCAAAATCTCGGGAAGTGCGTGAGAGATATCACGTTGTCGGAGAATAATTCCGACTTTTAAACAGATGGCTATTACGTGTTCAAATTGTGGGGTAGACTTATTTTACATTTGTTATTTGTTGATTTCAAAATTATTCCATCGATTAACTTATTAATTCAAGAAAAGAGTTCGACCAAGATAGCCTACAATTTTGACGTTTAACCTCCGTTATTTTCTTTTAAACCTATATAAGGAATAAGAAAATTATGGAAGGGAGTCTTACAACTCTTACCTACTTATTACTACATATTTGTTTATTTTCTTTGTCTTCTTAGATTAGGCTTTTTACGCAGAATAAGACGCGCCAGTGCCGCCAACTCGAATCGGAGGCAAAGATCCACTTATGGCCCCGTAACTTGGATGGCCTTATCACGCGATAAGTGACAAGATAAGAGTGTCGTCTCGTTCTATCGAACGGTGTCAGCCAGGGACGGATGCTCTATCTTTCGAAGGCCTTATCGCTGAGCCAGCGAAGTAAGTACAGTATGGATATAAAAGTAAAATAAAAATACAAAATGTAAACACAAAATAAAAACCTAACCTAGGGTGCCGCCAAGTGGAGCAAGAGAGCGTTTGCCTGTTACAAAAGACTTCCTATTATGTTTGGCAAACATTTCCAGACATAATATTGGAGAAATACTTATCGATAAAGAGAAGTTCAGTTCAACTTACAGGCTAGATAATGGAAGCAGTGTGGTAGCTACTTACCAAAGTCCTAACCGCAGGGTTACAGCGAATAGAAAGCCAACGGGTTCACTCTTTACAAAAGTGAATAAACTGAAGTGCTATATGATTCGTCTTAATGGACAGAAGGGGATATCCCTAGAATATCGCCATTATTTCAGGTCCTTGTCATTCCGATTTTGGCCGACATAGCTGACAACCTGGATGCTTCTATGACATGTCACATTTTGTGAGTCTAAAACCGGCCCTGACATACCTACACTCAGTACAAACCCAGGATCGAACTTGTTACAAACTTCATTTTAAATTTAATTATGAACTTCTTTGTTTGCAAACTTGTATAAGCCTAGTTCAGAATTTGGTACGTCACATTTGGAACAACTTCTTTAAACAAATACTAATTAGATGTTTGATAATACAGTCAGCATCAGAAGCAGTTAAGCGAGCCGAGTGTTCAAAATGATCTGCACACGACTTTATTCTTATGAAGTTAAGAGCGTGTGTAGGTCATTTTGAACACCCAGCCCTCTTAGCTGCTTCTGATGCTGACTGTACCTACGTCGTTTGTAAGTTAAGACTCATAATAAGTCAATGCTTACAATTGTTTTTGCCAGCTACTCGCATTTATTTAATAACGTCAATGACTTATTAATTATAGTTTTTAAACATTGACTTTTCATCTTATTCCCATTTCGGGCGTTTTGCACCAACTTACGATTACTGACCGATCAACGTAAAATATGGCACCGGCAGCTTAAATTTCATCCCATATAAACTTGTCAAACTTTCCATACATTAAGATTTAAACGAACACCGGTTAGAAGAAGAAGACATATGCCTCCTCCAAAGAGTGCCACAATAGCCGGTCCTGCGCCACCCGCATCCAGCGGACTCCCGCGACCTTTACCACGTCGCGCCTTCCAGTACGTGGTCGCCACTCGAGAACCTTTCCGCCCCAATGGCCATCGGTTCTACGTGCAATGTGCCCCGCCCACTGCCTCTTAAGTTGAGCGATTCGGAGGGCTATATCGGTTACCTTGGTTCTGCTGCGTGTTCTAGATAGGTACATGTTACAAATTAAACAGAGTCCCGACGAGTTGAAATGAGACTCCGCTGCTAAAGCTACGATACGGTCGAGGTTTTACCGTGGACGCAGACTTAAGGATTGCACTTGTGAAGGTTCTCGAATATCCTTAAGAGGCTTTTCGAATCATCTTATGTCACGCGAGGAGGCGCCGGAGAGGTTCTTAACTCCCTTAACATAATAATACGTCCGCGTATTCGAGTATAGAGTAAATAAGACCTTCTCAGAGGTCTGAAGTAAGTACTTGCTGCTGATATAACCCTTCGTATGTCATAGTTCCATTTCGTTTTCAGTGAAAAATGAATCTATTTACAAACGGATTTTGATCGGTCGGGCAGTCTTTGAACCCGGATAATTCTTCATGCATGGGATTATACTTGATTTTGGCGCATTGCTTTTTGTTTGTTAAAAACTCCTTTCTACGCGAGAATAGCAACTGCAATATACTACGCTTTACAATCTTCATTTATCTTCTATCGTTTATATTTTACATCGTATTTTCGCTTGGAAGACACAAACACTTTGTGAAACAATATCAGTCATAAATAACCTACATGCAGCTCCTCCCTATTTTGTTAACCGAGAAATTCCTTTTCAGTGTACCGATACACTTCGGTAACTTGTACATACCCCCTACAGCCTCCCTGAATATAAGAAAGAAAAGCCCCAGTGAATATAAGAGCTCATATGTTTTACTCATTACCTATATGAGAATGTCTCCGACTCACAACATAATACATTTATAATAAACAAGTTGCCCGCGCTTGAGATTATTTGAGTTGGCCAATTTACATCAAATACAAACATACAAAAATCAACTCTACTGTCCAAGGTAAAAGATTTTAATTCCAATGAAAGTTTTATGAAAAGTCGGCCACATAAAATAATCTCAACCATACCACTACCAACTAGACTAAACCGTCGGCTGGTATAAGTAGAAAACATGTTACTCACTTTTTTCTGTTTTCGTTTTTTTTTAATATTTGGATAATGCATGAAAAAATATAAAAAAATATTTATAATTTTTAAATCCACGTATTTTTTTTGGGCACTAATTTTACGCTCAAATCAAGTATCTTGACAATTCTACGCTAAAAACAAGTAACTCAAGATGAGATACTTGGAAATCAAATGGATTTGAAAGATACTTGGTTTTACCGTTGGTAAGAAGTTTGTGAACAACCTTGAAATTTATCTAAAAAGAAGTAAGTATCTGTAACTAAAATCATATATTGAGGATATTCCCAAACGTAAAATATAGAACCGAACTTATTCGATTTTAATTGTGTTGTGTAGGTAGTGGAACGACTGTGTATGTGTTACGAGCATTGTAGTGACAATGAATCATCATTATCAAAAATAGGTAACCTATTTGAACGAAGTAAAAGCGTGCCTATATTTGTTTCGGAATACAGATGCAGTAAAAATAAAACAATGTTTTATTTTGTTAACTACCGTTATAAAGGGTACTATCGTTATTGTTTTTGTGTGTTCACGAGCGAAATAATAATTTTGGACACGACACGGTTTTATTTTTAATTTGCATCAGGCTGCAAGGCCTCTGTTCACAAATAGTACCTACAAATACTTTACAGACTAACATACAAATCAATATGCAAAACTTATATTATAAAACACAAAAACACGTAAAGACGGATGCGCTGCGCATTTTCTGCGAGTCAAATAACCGTCCTCAAAATCGCCGGGAAAGTACACCCTGCGGCCAGATCTACTCCTTTATGAAAGTTGGCGCCACTGATGCGGACATCACTACAAAGATTGCCTTCTGACATGTCGTTCACCTTTTGCATATGAAACTTGTTACCGACGCTACCGTGTTTAAATAAAAAGAATGTTCAGACCAACTTAAAAAAAATCCTTCGTCTATTGATAAATACCACACCCAAATCCCATACAGCGAATTCTCAAGTGAATAAAGGGTCGGTAACGCGCTTGTGATTCTTCTGGAGTCACAAGTGTCCATTGGCTACGGTACCTGCTTAACATCAGGCAGGCCGTAAGCTTGTTTGCCACCGTCGTTGTATAAAAAAAAAAGCGGCCAAGTGCGAGTCGGACTCGCACATGAAGGGTTCCGTGAAATAAATTGCGGTTTACGAGTTATGACGTATTAAAAAAAACTACTTACTAGATCTCGTTCAAACCAATTTTCAGTGGAAGTTTGCATGGTAATGTACATCATATATTTTTTTTAGTTTTATCATTCTCTTATTTTAGAAGTTACAGGGGGGGGGACACACATTTTACCACTTTGGAAGTGTCTCTCGCGCAAACTATTCAGTTTAGAAAAAAATGATATAAAAAACCTCAATATCATTTTTGAAGACCTATCCATAGATACCCCACACGGTATGGGTTTGATAAAAAAAATTTTTTTGAGTTTCAGTTCTGAGTATACCCCTAAAACCTAATGTTTTTTTTCGATTTTTGTGTGAAAATCTTAATGCGGTTCACAGAATACATCTACTTACCAAGTTTCAACAGTATAGCTCTTATAGTTTAGGAAAAAAGTGGCTGTGACATACGGACGGACAGACAGACAGACAGACGGACATGACGAATCTATAAGGGTTCCGTTTTTTGCCATTTGGCTACGGAACCCTAAAAAAGACAGGGGAGATCCGCGCAGCTGAACCCGCGTATTGCAAAGAACGCAGGCAAACCCGCCGGATAAAATATGGCTTATAACTATACTAGCTGTTGCCCGCGACTTCATCCGCGTAGAACTTGTTGTCGCCTCAGAAATAATATTGCAAATAAATCTTCTTTCCCGGCGTCTGCAGTAATGAATGAACTATTAAAAAACCGTTTTAAGTAATTTGTTTTCTAGTTTTTGACAGAAGTTAAGTACAGTTTCCAGTTTAGCTTCTGCCCGCGGCTCCGTCCGCGTAGAACTCGTTTATATCGTAGCTCGATACAAACTTTCACCCTCCATTTCCCCTTTAGGGATTGATTTCCGGGATATGAACTATCCTTTGTTCTTCCTCGAGACTCAAACTATGTCTATATCAAATTTTATTTAAACGGGTGCAGGGTTGTATAGTAGCTCCATACAAATGTTCACCTCCTATTTCACACCCTTCAGAGATGATTTCCGGGATAAAAACTATCGCATGTCCTTTCCCGGAACTCAAACTATCTCTAAACCAAATTTCATCTAAGTGGGTTTCATCCAAATATTCACCCCCATTTCACCCCCTTAGGGGATGAGTTTCAAGACAAAATCTATCTCTATACCAAATTTCATGTTAATGGGTTCCATACAAATATTCATTTCCTATTTCACCCCTAGGGGATGATTTCCGGGATAAAATCTAAATCATCTAAATCAGTGCAGCGGTTCTAGTAGCTCCATGCAATTAATGTTCACCCCCAATTTTCCTGCCTTAAAGGCTGATTTCTGGGATTAAAACTATTCTTTGTCCTTCCCCGGGACTCGATCTATCTCTGTACCAGATTTCATCTAAATGAGTTTCATCCAAATCTTCACCCCTCATTTCATCCTCTCAGGGGATTATTTTAGGGATAAAAGCCATCCGTTGTCCTTCTCTGCGGCTCAAGCTATCACTATACGAAATTTCATCTAAATGGGTTCCATCCAATTTAAACCCCCTATTTCATCCCCTTAGGGGATTATTTTAGGGATATTTTAATTATTTATTGAACTCAAAAAAATACTTAAAACTTATAGTTACAGATTTTACCTCGCCAAACTGTATGCACAGTTTGTTGGCGAGTGATGCGCTCTCCCATTCTAATACTCGTACATTTACCTACTTATTTAACTACTACTTACTACTAAATACCTATATGTGTATTAGTGGTCTATTAAGTATTAATCCGTAATAGCCATCCGTTGTCCTTCCCCGCGGCTCAAACTATCTCTATACCAAATTTCATCTAAAGGGGGTCCATCCAAATTTTCACCCCCTATTTAATCCTCTTAGGGGATAATTTAAAGGATAAAAGCCATCCGTTGTCCTTCTCCGCGGCTCAAACTATATCTATACCAAATTTCATCTAAATGGGTTCCATCCAAATTTTCACCCCCATTTCACCCCTTTGGGTTTGATTACCGGAATAAAAACTATCTTATGTCCTTTCCCAGTGCTCTACCTATCTCTATACCATATTTCATCTAAATGGGTTACATCCAAATTTTCACCCCCTCAGGGGATGATTTTTTCAAATAAATATTCAAATACTCAAATATTTATTCGTGACACACAATTTACACATACAAAAGAAATTATATAATACACATTTTGCCACGAAATGGACCCTGCTCAGCATGTTGCTAGCTTTGCAGCCAGCGCTGGTCTTCCGCAGGGTCCATTCGGTGAGAGCACGGTGGGCAACAACAACAGATACACATGCAATATCATAAATAAATATATACATATAATATAAAAATGATTATTAACTAAAATACACACTTAATAAAAAAAATACACAAAAAGGAAAGAATGAACAATTTTGAAAAAACTAAGAGCGAAAAGTTGCATCCCACAAACCACTACGTGTGTGTAGGCCTATACGGTAACAGTAAACGCAGCCCATACACAACCGTTACTACTAGCGCCAGCGGGATTACAACGTAACAGAACAGAAAACAAACAAAACACTAAACGTCAAATATAACCATGAAAAACATGAACGTGAAAAGCTTACAAGAGTAGTTAATTATTACCTATGACTAAATAGCACAATACATATTAGAATAAATTTAATTATGGTGACCTACAAACGTATGGCAATGCAAAAAAATGAATACGAGCATAACCAACAGGTGAGAAAGTGTTAAATGCAACTAGTTTCAAGACACAGATTCTCCTGTTTAAACTGATGTACTTGCATGAACTTTTTGAGCTTAGTTCTAAATATTTTAAAGTTCGGCAGGCTTCTAAAAGGCGGCGTGACATTATTCCAGCATTTCAAGGTAACACTAACCTTTGTCCTTCCTTCTCCAGTAGGTCGATCACGTAACGCATTGTACGAACGTCGGGTAGGTCTAAATGTCACTTTTTATATGGAAAATTTACAGTTAAATATTACCGACGCGTGTTCGGAACGTTACGTGTTTACCCCCCCGGACTCCAATTATCGCTATACAGTAAATGGGTTCAATTAAAATTTTCACCCGCATTTCACCCCCTTAGGGGATGATTTCGGGATAACACTGACCTATGTCGTTCCCCAGGACTCCAACTATCGCTATACCGTAAATGGGTTCATTCCCAATTTTCACCCCCATTTCACCCCCTTAGGGGCTGATTTTTGGGATAAACACTATCATGTGTCCTTTCTCAGACTCTAAATATCTCTTAACCAAATTTCATTTAAATAGGGGGTAACATCTAAATTTTCACCTCCAATTTCACCCCTTTAGGGGGTGATTTTCGGGATAACAATAACCTATGTCCTTCCCAAGGACTCCAACTATCGCTATACCGTAAATGGGTTCAATCCAAATTTTCACCCCCATCTCACCCTCTTAGGGGATGATTTCTAGGAAAAAACTACCCTGTGTCCTTTCCCAAGACTCTAACTATCTCTTTACCAAATTTCATCAAAATGGGTTCCATCCAAATTTTTACCCCTAATTTCACCCCTTCAGGAGATGTTTTCCGAGACAAAAACTATCCCTTGTCCTTTCCCAGGACTTAAACTATATTTTAATCCCGGTCAGGGCATTTATTTGTGTGTTTATCACGAATATTTGTTCCTGAGTTATGGATGTCATATATGTATATAAGTTTCTATATGTATGTATCTATTATATATATCATCGCCTAGTACCCACAGCACAAGTCTTATTGAGCTTACCGTGGGCCTAGGTTGATTTGTGTAAGATTGTCCCGTAATATTTATTATTATTTATTATTTAATTAAATTTCATCTAAATGGGTTACATCCTAATTTTTACCCCAATTTCAACCCCTTAGGGGATAATTTCTGAAATTAAAACTATCCTTTGTCCTTCCCCAGCTCTCTTACTATCTCTATACCAAATTTCATATGAATGGGTTACATCCAATTTTTCACCCCTAATTTCTCCCCCTTCGGAGATGATTTTCAGGATAAAAACTATGCTTTGTCCTTCCCTAGAACTCCTACTATCTCTATACCAAATTTCATCTTGGGTTTATCCAAAATTTCACCCCCTATTTCATCCCCTTACGGAATGATTTTCGGAATAAAAATTATCCGACGTCATTCTCCGGGACTCAAACTATCTCTTTACCAAATTTTATCTAAACGGTTTCCATCCAAATGTTCACCCCCCATTTTCCCCCTTAGGGGCTGATTTCCGAAATTAAAACTACCCTATGTCCTTTCCTAGGACTTAAACTATCTCTAAACCAAATTTCATCAAAATTGGTTACATACGAATTTCACCCCTTTAGAGGATGATTTTCGGGACCACACCTATCCTATGTCCTTCCCCGGGACTAAAACTATTTATATACTAAGTTTCATCCAAATCGGTGCAGCGGTTTAAGTAGCTCCATACAAATTTCCACCCCCAATTTCATCCCTTGAGGGGTTGATTTTCGGGATAAAAACTACCCTTTGTCCTTTCCCGGGACTCAAACTATCTCTATACCAGATTTCATCTAAATCGGTTCAGCGGTTTAGGCGTGAAGAGGTAACAAACAGACAGACAGACAGACACACTTTCGCATTTATAATATTAGTATGGATATGGATACTATCCCGCAAGGCCAATCCAGAAAGTCCAGTCTACACGCTCGTCAAAGAATTTTGGAGATTAGGTAAGTTGTTCCGGAGATTACCCAAAACATACAAACAAACTTCGTCGATAAAAATACAATATTCCTCATACTCTTACATTTTAAAGAAATCACCACTTAAAAAACAAGTAAGTTAAAACATACTTGTTTTTACGTGCGGATTTCTTTAAAAATTCGACGTCTGTTCTACGCAGAAAACTTTTTCTCCAATTGAGATTAGACTGAACATAAAAATATTTGAAAAAAATATGGCAAAGATCTAGTTTTTTTTTTTTTTTTTTTTTTTATATTATGGGACAATCTTACACAAATCAACCTAGGCCCACAGTAAGCTCAGTAAGGCTTGTGCTGTGGGTACTAGGCGATGATATATATAATAGATGCAAAAATTCAAATTAAACATACGTTTTTTCGCTGTCCTGTGAAATTTGCCAAAAGTGAGTTACTTGTTTTCTACATTGGGCAGCCGCATTGTCAATGTATTTTGTAGTTTTAACCGACTTGAAAAAAGGAGGAGGTTATATGTTTCACTGTATGTTTTTTTTTTATGTATGTTCGCCGATTTTTGCGTTAATTATGGACCGATTTCCAAAACTCTTTTTTCAATCGAAAGAGGTATACTCCTGAGGTGGTCCCAGTGTCACCAAGTCAGCATCTGATGAAGGGATCCCAGGGAAATGGAGGGAAATCCTCAAATTTTCTAGGCACGCGTGTAGAAATTATTATTTTCTATTATAACTCGTGTATTTACCCTCAGAAATAGCAATTTTGGTGAAGTGGAACTGATGATGAAGACCACAGATGACTTATGGAACTCCTCAAAGATGTAAAGTACGTCAAAGATTCTGACAGAGATTTCCATTGAAGTAGCAACTAATGAAGTGGTAATTCTGAGATCCTTGAGGAATCGACGGAACTCATCAAATATTATCAGCCCACAGGTAGCGACTTGGGGTTTTTCTGTAATAATCAACGCATTTGCTCTCGGAAAGCAGTTCATGTGGTGAATTGGAAAGGAAATGTGAAAAATTTCATGTACCTATGTGGGTTGGCGAAGTATTGAATTGAAGTCGGTTTAAACTTTCATTTTAAAGTAAATTGTTCTTTAGTATGTTAATCTTTTACAATTTTTTTTAAACCGAACACGAGCTTAAAAAAAGTATAGACGGTCTGTCATCTGCAAGAGAAAGATTATTGTAAACAAGAAAGTTATTTGAATAGAACTTATGCATTTCAACATTTGAAACAGTCTTACGCACATAAAACTTTCATTAAGTTTGGACGCCATTTAACGGGGCCAAAAGAGGATAAACTTCGGTTGTATTTATCCCGACACTCAATCACCACTTAAACTCTATCGACATGGATTTCATTTTAACCTCGGTCCTACTTGTTTGACTGTTGATTGCGTGGGACTATTTGGAATATTGGTTTAATATTGAGATAGCTTGTCTGTTTTTGTTAAGTTTGAAAATTAGAACCCAAGGTTTTATAGCAATTTGAAACATTATACATACAGTGAAATTTTATGATCACAATTTAATTTAAAATACGGTATTCAGAGTCAGGTTTCCTGATTTGTCTGTTCCATTTAATCTGATCTGGTTCGCACTCAATTTCGAACTTCGTGTCTCAAGGCTAAGCTGGATGTGAAAAATACTGTTTTAGCATTTAATTTTATTATTCCTTGACGGACAAAATTAAGAAATTATATGTGCAGTGATCTTGATTTTTCAAAGAAATGTAGTACCTAGGTAGGCGTAGCACTTTAAAATATACGTTCACTGCAAAAAAGCAACTAAAACCCACGTTTATATTTCCGCCGTTTTAGAATACTTAAAGCCTAGAAGCTTGATGATTCCTAGAAGAATCATCATACTCCAAGCGTTTATTCCCGGTTGTGCCCCTTAAGGAGCCCGTGGTCCGCTTTGACCCCTAATCCCAAGATTTGGCAAAGGCATTAGTTTTACAAAAGCGACTGTCATCTGACCTTCCAACCCAGAGGGAAAACTAGACCTTATTGGGATTATACCTCCTGGAAATAGCTTGAATTAAGGCGGAAACACATTATTAAAACGACACTTGAAACGCGATGTCGTGTCGGATGTTTATATGTGTGATTCTGGTCATAGAAAACAATACAATTTGATTCGACTCAACACACGTCGCGTTACATCGGGTCGCGTGGTGTTTTAATAATGTGTTTCCGCCTTTAACGCGGTGAGGCACGGATAGAATTTAGATGTAGGTAGGTATAGGAATAAGTATTGAAAATTTTTAATGCATCGAATCGAATTATATTGACTGTCGCTAAATGTATGTCACAACTCAAACATCTCTACGATCATAATCATAATCATCATAATCATAATCGTTTATTGCACCATGGTAAAATAAAAGTTCTTACAATATGTATGTGTCTCATGGACCCTGGACGGGTATAGCAAACTTAAATTATTAAATTGTTACCTACATTTGCTAGTGTGTAGGCAGAATTAGGAAAAGCTAAATTTACAAAGCAAAAACACACTATAGCTTATATAAATCTAAATTCAATTCAATATAGTATACATCATAAAATCAAAACAAAAAAAATACTTTCGCTCTTATTATTTATCACTAAAATAATCTTCTACTGTGTAATATGTTTTGTTTGCTAGATATGATTTTAACTTTTTTGCGTAAGTTGTGTCTTTTTCTTCTGCCTTTAAATAGTTTGGGAGATGATTATAATATTTAACTGCTGCATATTGAGGGCTATTTCGGAATATTTCAAGATTTGGGACAGGTAATATAAGTTTATGTTTTAGTCTTTTATTTTGTTGCTTCTTGAACAGGTGAATATTCTTCCGCACAAATATACATAATTCCAATATATACATACAGGGCAAGGTTAATATGCCGTGTTTGGTAAAATAGGGCCTGCAACTATCCCGGTTTCGTATGCCCACCAGTACACGTATGCATTTTTTTTTGCATTATGAATAGGTCATGAGCATCTGTACTGTCACCCCACAAAATAATGCCGTACCTGAACCACGAGTGGGCATAGGCGTAGTAGGCAGAGAGTGCTGTGGCAAAGTCTGTTGTTTTGCGGAGCGTGAATAACCCATATAGAAACTGGGATATTTTTGTTTTAGTAATTGAAATGTGTGTTTTCCAATTCATGTGCCTGTCTAAAGTAATGCCTAAGAGTTTAAAGTTTGTTACTTGTACTATTTCTTTGTTGTTCAGCTCAAGTTTCAGAGGCGGTGGCGTCCTTTGATGAGGATAGAATTGAATTAAATTAGTTTTGTTGATGTTAATTGAAAGGTTGTGATCATTCATCCAGTGATTGATTTGGTGCAAGGTTTTTGATATATATATGATCCCAAATAAATAAAATAAATAATTATTTGCGGATAATGTTACACAAATCGACCTAGTCCCAAACTAAACAAAGCTTGTAGGTACTAGACGACGATAAACATACTTATACAAAGCTTCCCAAAAGTTAACGTCAAGCCGAAAACGAGTGAAAGGTCAATTCCGTAAAAGTTATCAAAAAAATAGAAAACAGCAATGCCACTACAATGCCTATTATTTTTTTTTATAATATTAGTCGCAATAACGCTCATTTGATAATAATTATTGAGTCCCATAACAACACAAAAGTATAATTTACATATGATATAATAATCATTTTATTAGGGTTCCATACTCAAAGAGTAAAACGGGACCCTATTACTAAGACTCCGCTGTCCGTCCGTCCGTCTGTCTGTCACCAAGCTGTATCTCACTGATACCGTGATAGTTCCAGTTGAGATTTTCACACATGATGTATTTATGTTGCTGATCCATCTACGTCTGTAATGTGATATGCAATAAACATTTCTATTTCTATTTCTATTTCTATAACAGCAAATACTAAAAACAGAATAAAATAAATATTTTTATTAATAATGGTACGGAACCCTTCGTGCGCGAGTCCGACTCGCACTTGGCCGGTTTTATGATGATTGAAGTTGGGTATCATATGAAAGGTCTTGAGTTGGGCTTTCTAAAACTACTTTAATTTTTTTTCTACAGTGGTTAAATTTCGTTTTTTTAAGGAAAATGTTGAAAAAAATACCATCCCTCCTATCTCCGAAGTTTACCAAGCAAAATTCTGAAATTATTTCATATGATTAAGAGTGACATAAATAATACAGGAAAAATAAAATGATACCTATATCTAGCGTATTTTTTTATTTATCAAAGATCATTTCTTAATTAAGTTTGTAATTTAATTACTTTTGTATCAAATTTTATGTCTTCAAATTACTATGAAAAACTTTAACGATATTTTCATAGGAATTTGAAGACAATCCCTTCTTTCAAATAAAAAATGATAATCGAAATAGTTTCGCGTGATAAAAACATATCGCTGATAAACAAACATACGGTAGTTGCTAGTTGCAAGTTATTATTACTAAAATGCAGATGGCGCTGTACAACGGTAATGCTCTACTATGAGCTGTTAAGAATGTTCACGACTGAATGGGGTCGTGACGTGACGGGTAGGTATGGTGTATGAACGTTTGCACGGAACCCTCGGTGCGCGAGTCAAACTCGCACTTGACCGGTTTTCTACGGGAAAATGACAGTTAAGTTGTCCTAACGTGCGTTCGAAACGTTACGTGGTCACCACTCGGAATATCAATCTAAAACGTAAATTATGAAAAAAGTAAATTAATCGTGCGCATTTTTTCTGATACGTTAGCACGCATGCGTGGAAAATAGCGCGAAACACGTTGAATTCCAATTGGTATGCCTCAGATTTACCCCAAAAAGTAAACCTCGAACTAGTTCAAACGATTTAAGTAGGTATTTCAATGATGCGGCATGACGGGGTACTTTCTTCGGTTGGGCGTTACAAATGCATTCGCTGATCAGTGTTGAACTTGCTAGTCATTTTAAAGATTTATTGAACATCGAAAACAGCGATAGGTTAGGCCCAAAAGTTTCTTAAATCAGTTGCATAAATATAACATCCAAACAACTCTCATCGGACTTCGGTCCCTGAGAGATCTCTCTATTGTCGTATCTTCTACATTGGTGACCCCGACAATGGACATAAGCGCAACTCTGAATATCCTGACTGACGCCCGACTCTTCATCGGACTTCGGTCCCTGATAGATCTCTCTATTGTCGTATCTTCTACATTGGTGACCCCGACAATGGACATAAGCGCAACTCTGAATATCCTGACTGACGCCCGACTCTTCATCGGACTTCGGTCCCTGATAGATCTCTCTATTGTCGTATCTTCTACACGTACATTAATTGGATCTGGACGGACCGCCACGATCCACTGCCGGCGGCTCGTGCGCGAGCCAGTTCGCGCGGCACGCGTTCCCCTCTAGAGTGTACGCGTAGCTGCAAGTACGGACATGGTGTTCCAGTACAAGTACACGCGTAACCGACTACGCGTGCCAATGTATGCGCAATCCGTACGCAGCTTTAGGTGGCCAGCGTATTTAGCACACGCAGCGTTGTAAAGCAGAGAAAGACTAAACACTTTTCTCTATCACTCGTATAGGTATTACTCGGGCATCGGTACGGTACTGTGGACTTATAGTCAAATTTACAAAGTCTGGCATTATATCTAAATTATCCGAATCGACACAACACAGTGTAAGTATTAAAAAGCAATAAGATCATATCGCATACCTCAGATATTCACACGCTCTGTGTACCAGGGGATTTATTTGAGTAAACCTATGGAATTGAAATAAAATTGATATTTTATTAGACGCTCTTACCCACAGATGTATGAACCGGTACACGCAACTATGGAGTTGCGTGTACCGGTTCATTTTCTTTCAATCTAACACCCTAACAAACTTCGTCATCGTCAATAATATTAAATTTTAGTTAACGTTTAACGAAGTACATATCTACATAGAGTACAAAAGCTGGACTTAATGCCACAAAGCATTATCTGTCAGTCAACCTTAAGTCAAAGCAGATAATATTTGGTGGGAAGTAGGATTTCACTACCGGATCTATCTCATATAAAATTTTCCTGAAATTCGGTTGATAACAGTGGCATTTCGAACATATAACTTCAGTTCTGTATTTTCTGTAAAAACCGAAGCATTTACTTTTGGAAAGAGTCTTTAGGTAAAGTAGTCAGGAAGGGCACGCATCTCGTATACCTATACAACAAAGTATTGAGTTGAAGACGTGTTTTAGTGGTTTTTTTTAACACCCTGAAATAAGTTTATTTGTCCTAACATGGAGTAGAGACGATTCATGACTCTCATCTCAGTTTTGAAATAGCTGAAAACAGTTTCCTTATATCTTTACATAGAGTCTAGGTATTTACGAAGTTTAAAGGCTGAGAGAGTCGGAGTAGGTATACATACCTATTACCAACATACAATACCTAAACAGAAGGTATCCTGACTGCAAACTATTCCGTGCGGTGTCTTGTAAGCAATACCTGAAGCCCCTGAGGGCCAAAGTCGAGAAGATGAGCGGCGAGGCAAGCAAGGCTGGAGGTCGATTTTCTCGTTGGATTGAAGAGCGTCCCTCCAGAGCGCGCTCGCTATGCGAGCCCCCACGGGCACTCACTTTACCCGGATGTCTTGCAAGCGAAACCTGAGGACCGAAGTCGAGGAAGTGAGCGGTCACAGGCAAGCGAGGCCGAAGGCTGAGTTCCTCGTAGCGATGAAAGGTCACTACGCAAGCCCCCACAGACACCCCCGAATGTCTTGCAAGTGAAACCTGAGGGTCGAAGTCCTGAAGGTGAGCGTCGAGCCAAGCGAAGCTGAAGGCCGAGTTTTTCGTAGGACCGAAGGTAGAAAAGCCCTTTCAGAGTACGATCACTATGCGAACCCGACGGCAAGCCTACGTGGGCACTCACTGTCCCCGAATGTTCTTTTAGCGAAACCCGAGGGCCGAAGGTCCGATGGTGAGCGGCGAGGGTAGGGATGGGAGGCCGTAGGCCCGTGAGCTCCGCTTCACGTGAGGCTTTCTTTTTAGTTTCGCGCTTTTTTAGGAAACACTTATAATTCTAATCTAGACATACTTTTTAAAAACCTACTTTTTTTGTGAGAAAGTTGAAAATAATTATTTTACACCATTTCTTACTTTACAATACAAATATTCTTTATGTGCAATAAAGAAAATTTGAAAGAAAGAAAGAAAACATTTATTTATATGTATTGTACCTACTCATTTACTTATTTTCTCGAATATTCTTTATGTTAATAAGTATCACAAAAAAAAAACTACAAAAAACGTATGCCAGTCCCTGGGTTTGAACTCGGGGACACCTACTACGTAAGCGATCAAACCTCCGGACTAAGTATCAGTTGGAAGAACACGATGAATTTTCGAATACCTATATTGACGAGGTGTTACCATAGTAACGATACTGTTATAACCCCGCTCTTGCAACATTATTATAGCCTCTAGTCTCCGCACCAATTTTTATCCCATATTTTTCACGTTTTATCTATACATTGCTAAAAGTTTGAATAGGGTAGTTTTTACTTTCCAGTCAAGTGTATGGTTACCAATTTTCAAGTCTTTATCTCATCCCCATTTTTTACCCCCTATGAACCCTAATCTTTAAGATTTTTATAACCTACTATTAGCTTTTGCCCGCGGCTTCGCTCGCTTTTAGTAAGTGTAATTTTTGCAATAATTCTTGAATTGTTACGCTGGCTAAGGCCTACTACTACTTCCCCTATGAATAACCCTTCGTCAAAACCCGTTATCTCCACTTATAATAAATCTCTAAATTAAAAAAAGAATCAGCCAGTTTGAAACTAAGCTTTGTGTGGTACGAATGTTCTCAGCATCCCATGAACGGAAAAATATGAAACATTTTATATTGGTACATTATTATTCTAGCTGCAACTTAGGATAGTTTTTATCCGACTGCGACAAATAATTAATTTTCCGTAATATACGACTTCATTTAATTTTTCATTTACTTTTATTGAAATCAAACGCTGCTCCAACTGTCAGCTATAAGAAACGTCAAATTTTCGTCAAAATGGCGGAATTGCTTTGCCTTTCACTTATTAATAATTAAAATCCAGTCCACGATAGACCTTTACGATACACATGCCAAAAGTTAAACCATAAAAAAATATTCGATTATGATATGAGAACTTATATGCGCCAATGTCGCATTATGGCGTAATTTCTATAAATGTAAAAACAAATTTGAACAATATAATTAACACGAATTTGTTTTTTTTGAATAGCAAACACACGCGCTCTTTGCGCATTCTGCCAAAGTGCCTGCGGCGCTACCACGAAAACCGAAACTCGAAGTTCGTATAACTGCATCCCTGTCACTCGAGTATTGTTATTGTTAGTGCGATAGAAATAGAGATACCCGAATATTTTCGAATTCCAAAGTTCGTGGTTATAGCTCAGGAAACGAAACTACACCCCAAAAGCCGCGTCCGCTGCGCCATGTTTTCGTGGTTTTTAAACGTCAAACATGTTTTGCCAATCAAAACAAAACCCTATTTGTTTGCCGAACCTGACGGAAAACATGTTAGATGTTTAAAACATGGAAAACATTGGTGCAGCGGACCCGGCTGTAGGTAGACACTAAATAAAATAATCATAATATATTTTCTCGAAAAAAGGATAATAGAGAAAAAATCAACGCAAGAGGTTATATGTATAGGTAATCACTAAGTTCCAAAGTTTTATGTTCTGCCCCTTTTCCACAAAACGCACCTTCATATGAAACTATTGTTTTTTACTATGACGCTCGAGGATCTTGACGTCACAGTCCCTGATCGTTTTCTCACTCTAACAAGCGACATTAAAACGGTTTTGAGATATTTGAATGGGATTTTCGTCATCTTCTATCTATCTATACCTACATATAAATGCCTACTCGTATGTCCTGACTGACTCACCCACTCACTCATCAACGCACAGCCGAAACTACTGGGGCTATGCACAAAAGATCCCACTGGGTCGAAGTGCATCCAAAAGGGCCCTCACCTAGATAAGATAAGATAAGATAAGACTGGGGCTAGAGAATTGAAATTTACACCAGATCTACCTTTTACAACGTAGGCAACGGATAAGAAGGGATTTTTGGAAATTCTATCCCTAAAGGGGTCAAATAGGGGTGCCAAGTTTGTATGGGGGAAACTTTATTTTTTGAGCTAGAGACTTAAAATTTTGTATAAATATTACTTATTAGAATACAAATAAAGTACTTTCAACGTTTAAGAAAATTCTGCCCCTTAGAAACAAGGGGTGCAAATTTTGTATAAGGGAAACTTTATTATTTTAGCAAGAATTTCAATACATTGTAGAAAGCTTACTTATTAGAATGCAAAAAAAGTACTGTCAGCGTTTTGGAAAATTCAGCCTCTTAGGGGCTTAAAAAGGGTTGCAAAGTTTGTATGAGCGAAACTTCTTTTTGAGATAGAAGCTTAAAAGTTTGTAGAAAGATTACTTATTACAATATAAATAAAGAAATTTCAGCGTTTTGAAAAATTCCACCCCTAAGGGTGATTAAAACGGGTAAAAATTTGTATGGAGGAATTTTTTTTTTAGCTAGGGACTTGAAATTGTGTAGAAAGATTATTTATTAGAATACAAATATAAAGGTAAATTACTTTCAGTGGTTTTAAAATTTCCACCCGCTAAGAGGGGGATAAAGAGGTGCAATGTTTGTATAGGAAAACTTTTTTTAGGTAGAAACTTAAAACTTTGTAGAAAAATTAAGTACCTACTTATTAAAATACAAAAAAATACCAACTGCCAGCGTTTTGGAAAATTTCACCCCTTAAGGGGTTAAAAAGGGGTGCAAGGTTCGTATGGGAAACACTTTTTTTTAGCTAGAGACTTGATAGTTTGTAGAAATAATACTTACCTATTACAATAAAAAAACCGAGTGTTTTATTTTTAATTTTTCCCTGAAAAGCGTTCAAAGTTTGTATGGAGAGCAAGAAAAATTTAAAGTATGATATTTGTAACTTCGATCTTAGCGTGTTTAGACTACAAAACTTATTTTAGCATTCTTTTTAAATATATCCCCTAAAGGGGATTATAAGTTTGTTTGGAGAGCAAGATATTTTTAAAGTAAGGCATTTGTTACTTCGGTTTTAGACTGTTTGCTAAAATACTACAAAACTTATTTCAGCGTTTTTTTAATTCATCGCCTAAGAAGGTTAAAAGGGGGTTCGAACTTTGTATAGAGAGCAAGACATTTTTAAAGTAAGAAATTTGTACTACGGTTTTCGACTGTTTTCTATGAGGGTTCAGAGAGGGTTCTTAGTTTGTATATAGAGAGCAAGAGATTTGTAACTTCGGTTTTAGATTGTTTTCTTAAAGACTAGGTACAAAATTAATTTTAATGCTTTTTTTTTATTCATTCCTTTAACAAACATTTAGACGAAACCATGTTATACGCGGACGAAGTCGCGGGCAACAGCTAGTGTTAAATATTTTGTTACACTACTAAACCGATTTACATGCGGTTTTCAAAAATGTGTATAAATATATCAATTTATGTGTACAGTTGCCGGCAAAAGCTGGACCTTGAGTGCGCCGTAGCCGATTTAGCCAGTAGCCCTTTTTAATCGACCTCAAAAAAGGAGGAGGTTCTCAATTAGGATGTAATTTTTTTTTTATATTTGTTACCTCAGAACTCCGTCATTTCTGAACCGATTCGTACAATTATTTTTTTTAATTGAAAGTATATGATTCCAGATTTGTGCCATTTTTTCCAAAGCCCCGGTTGGGTGATGGTAACCATGAGGAATTGAGGGAACTCCTCAAATATATTAGGCCCGCGTGTAGTAATTTCGATATTTTCTATTATAACTCATGTATTTACACCCGGAAATCATAAATTTGGTGTAGTAGAAGTGATGATGAAGACCACAGATGGCTTGTGGAACTTCTCAATGATGTACTTCAAACTATATAGGTACGTTACAGATTATGATATATGATTCCGTTGAAATAGCAAACAATGAAGTGCCAAAGGTAATTCTGAGATCCTTGAGGAATCGACGGAAGTCCTCAAATATTATCGGCCCACATACAGCGATTTGGTTTATTGGTCTAAAAATCTAAAAGTCATGTGGTAAATTGGAAAAAAAATGTGGAAATGTTCATGTGGCTTGGCGAAGTACTGAATTGAAGTCGGTTAAAACTTTGTTTTGAAAGTAAATCATGATTCAAGATGTTTGCCGGGTCCTATATCAATTACATATATAGCACCGCATGTACAAAATTCATGCGAAGCATGGATCGAATTGCTACATTAACTTAAATTAGATGAATGCATGAAATGAAATGATGAAATTCATCAAGTCAAACTTGGCCCGGACATTGCTATTATGAGTTCATTTGTTAAAAAAAAATACAACTGAATTGAGAACCTCCTCCTTTTTTTTGAAGTCGGTTAAAAATCCACTTAGGTACGTATTTACCTACATATAAGTCTATACAAGTCTTCTGTAAAAAAAGCACACTGAATACCTATAACATAATTTTGTATTTTTTTTTCTTTATATAGGTAAGAATTATTTTGTCATTAACATAAAAAAACGTATCTATGAACTTTTCCATACGACGATCTAAACTCAATTTCATAACAACAATCAACCAATAACTTTTTTGTAAACATTGATATACCTTTAGGTTGTACGGAATATTTACATCGTAATAATTATATGTATAGATTATCTGTGTAGTGTATTCGAAATTATTTTCTTTTAGATTTCTCATTGTTGATATGGTATATAAGCATATTAATGTGTGTGGACGTAATGCGCAAAAAAAATATCTTTGATTTCATTCTAATAAGTTCCATCAAATAGACACCCTGTTTTTATCATGATCTTCTTGGAAAATAACAATACGAATCATTTATGTAACTAGATGACGCAATCAGCTCAGATAATATTTTACTTAACCTTTATGGAAGCTTTTCTTGTCTTAGAAGTAAACTTGTTTCATAACACATGCTCGTAAGTCTCAAAATACAGCCTTAAACAATATTCATGTATTATATTTAGCAAAGTCTACATTTCCTTTCTTAATACATTCTACGCTGGCTCTATCTCTGTAAGTACTAGATAAACAGCTCAGATATTACGCAGTTACCGCAAAAGAGAATGGAGTAACACATATCCGATAAGGTAACGTATTCATAACTACGAATTCTCAACCCTTTCACTGAATATTTGAGTGTTCCACATGAAGTGAAAGTTTTTGTTTACACGATTAACCGCTTAAACTGTTGCCTGGTTAGTATTCATAGTGTTGGAGTCGTTGCGTATTCAAGAGGCGGACGAAAATGAAATATGGACTATTCTCCTCGCATTCAGAACAAAAGGTGACTGGGAGTTGGAGATCTCACACCACTTTGGTCATATTCTTTTTAGTTTGCGCTCTTCCCCCGGGACAAAGCCTTTGTTATTGCTGGTATCGTAATTTGTGATGCTTTATGAAATCTTCTCATAGTAAAATAAATAAGACAAAGGACTGTTTGAAGGTTTAGATTTAAATACGGTTAAATCGACGGTAGAAATGTGTGGTAATAGTAAAGCAGTTAACGTTAAAGGTAGGGTTTAAATATCAGTGAAATAAAAGTTAAAGATGCATAACGTTTTATGGACGATAAAATGTTATACGCTTTAGTAAAAAAACAAAAACAACTGGGGCACGGCTTCCATTCTCCGGAACATTCACTATTGAAAACGTTGCATAAACAATACTGGAAGTATTCCTAACTCAATTCGCGACTACCGTTTGAATCTTCTTAATGCGAAGTGCGCCAAATGGATACCATTGTTCTCTCGAGCAAAAAGCATCAAAAACCGAGCAAAGTGAGATATACAATTTAGAGTATAGACTCAGGAGAAGAGCTGCGAGAATACGATATACTCGTATGTCTCCATCACATTTCCATACATTACGGCTCGAAGAAAGTTTTGTCGCTTGAACTCAGAGCGGGAATGGATATGTTTCAGTATTGACGCGTGACGTTGAAATGTCTTTCTTCACGCCTCCCCACACTGAGGTGGAATATAAGTTATTTTGGTCGACTTTTCCGTATTACCATGTTTTGGTCGGGTGATTGTTACTGTCTAGTTATTGAAAAAGTTATCATCAATAAATTAGATCTAGGACTTGCCACAAACATGTACTTAACTACTGACGTAGCTGATATTAGTTTTGATTTGTATGATGAATAGCATGTTTAGAATGGTAAGTCATTAAAGTATATCTTGGAACCAGAAAGTATCATTGCAAAATAGCGAATTTTAAATTGAGTTATCATCAAGTTGCTGGAACTCTATTAATATCAAATTAATTGGGTATTATGATGAAAATTTGTTATGAACGCTTTAACATTTTAAAGGGCCATTAAATATTCATTCAGAGTGAATAATTATTTCAAGCACTATTAGGTTAGGAAGCTTTATAAAGTTGCTTTTAACTTTTGTGGTTTTCAATTATTTACGTAGGTACCTATTATAAATGGGAAACAGTTATCCAATATTGCTTACCCAATTATTTTTTACGAGATGGACTTAGGGTATATAAACGTGTACTTTTTTATCCCTCGTGGCCATTGTGACTAGAGCGAAAAAGTGATGTGTTTCCATTTCATTGATAATGTACAGTCGAGTTCTCCAATTCAAAAATATCCATACACAGTCTTGATTGTTACTGACATACGACGTATGTGTAGATATGGGTGGATTGCAAAAAAAATGTACATAGTTAAGAGTCTTAATCTAATCTACGCTCTAACTTTTTCATTGTATAACGTCAATTACCCATACATTTTATATGGGTAATTTTCGTTACACAATGGAAAAAAGTTAAAGCATAGATTAGATTAAGGCCCTTAATTATGTACAATTTTTTTGCAATCCACCCATATATCGTCTGTATAGATACTGCAAAACTCGGCTGTACATTGTTATTTAAAGTTCAAGTAAGTATACATAAAATTATTTCGTGGATATAATCCATTAATCATAGAGATAACGGTAACGGTTGCTTAGTAACAGTTACATAATAGGTATGCTTATTATATTTCCTCGAGGCCACCCATGCCTACACAATTTAAATTGTTATATGCCAATTCAGTATTATATTGTAATGTATCCAGTATTAGTGTTTTCAATCACTAACTAACTTCATGTTGTTACTTACACAATAGGTTCATATTTAACGACTCATGGTTCACAGGGGTGGGGCTCTACGTCTCTGCTTTCTTCCCGGGGGTGTCGTTAGGTCGTCAGAGACAAGTTGCTGTGGCGGACTCACAATCTTTAACCTTTAATATTAGATCGATTAACCTGCACAGTGCCACATTTTGCGATCGGTTACTTAAGTTTAGAGTCCTATATTTTAATATTTTGGTTGGTAGTCAGAATATTTTTAGTAAGGGTAGTATTTTTTATACGTGGGTATCCTTGTAAAAGTATACCAACAGATAATTGAGAATACAAAAGTCATTATGATTATGACAATGACTTAAATTGCATTGTACATCTGCAGGTCGATCACGTAACGCATTGTAAGTGGCGCGGGTCAGGTAGATCTATAATTCACTTTTTGTATGGAAAAGTTACAGTTGAGTTGTCGTGCGTTCCAAAAGTTACGTGGTCACCTCTCTGGCCTGTGGAAATTGTTTTAACACTATACCAGTAACAAGCCATTAAAAGTGTTTTTTTTTTATGTTAGGCGATTTATCGTATCTACTACTTGAGTAATACTATATATTTATACAACTGCTACTTAACTGTCATTCAAAGTGATTATAATTAGATACCGAGAGAAGCAATTACATTACTTGAGAGCAATTACGTGTTGTTGAATTACAAAGACGACTCAGACACAAAGATTTAGGTGTTTTTATGTAATTTAAAATACTTATTATATTATTATTATATCTATCCTGAAATCCCAGTTTCCAAAGAACATAACGCACATGGTAATACTGAGTCAGAACAAATACTATTCGTGCCTTGTATCACTTGGCACAGTGTCAACATTACAATTCTATATAAATAAATGTTACGCTACCAATCGAAAATATTCGAGAAACTGCATGAAAACCTACGCCGTAAACAACCCATATCTACCTCGAAGCCCGATTATCTCTGCTACTATATTCAGTCAAGTGTGTGCCAAATTATTTTATGCTCGATAACTGTTCGCATTACCGAAATTATGCGGAGAGGGGAATAGTGACGTGAAATATTACAGTGTGTTACTTTGTGTGTTATTTTTCACAGGCCTTTGTCTCTCCCCCTTTATTGGCTAAATTCCCAGTTTCATTTTCAAGGCCCTTTCAGTAGAAACGCACTTTGAAGTAGGTGGTACGAGTATGTGAGTTAGGCTAGCATTTGTTTTTTAGTTTTTGGATTTCGATGGAAAATTTGTAACGCTTGACTATCATTTCTGTTGTGTGTCGTATGGAGTTTCTGGGTATAGTTATTCTATTTGTTGTTTTTTAGGTAAAGGAAGTTATTTTATTAGAAAAGAAAAAAAATCTTTGTTAATCACACGCGCGCATAAAGGGGTCAGCAGATCACATGAAAATTATTTTCAATGCCACTTCTAGCAATTGAAGGTTCCCCATTTATGTAGGTACATACATGCTTATACTCTTATGTGTAGACACATTGACAATAGATCACGAGAATTCGTTGAGAATTCACGTTAAGATTAATTATTTACCATTAATCAATTGAGAGCATCCTTCAAGGTAATCACTGAAGTTTTAAAGGTACGTTAGTCGGCTCGGGTGACGTTTAAATCGATAATTCAATGACCACTGTCACACTATCTTTATGAAACTAATAAGAAAAAGTACATGTAATTTATATATAGAACTACTTATTACAAATTTAAGTCTATACTAATAGGTATTAAAAAGAGGTACAGTTTGTTAATGTGTGTTTGGAAGAGATCACTTTTGAGCGATAAGACTGCCTGTTGTTGTTTACTACTTTAAGCTGTGTCTTCTGTAGGTACTGTGTTTTTATTGAGATGTGCAATTCATTGTGCAAGTCCTAACAGCATCCTGAGAATGGTCGCTGAACGCCTTGATTGTGCATATTTGAGGCACTGCTGTATGGTGCACATAAATAAGCAGGTAGAATATATATTTTAAGTTATTACCTATCATCAACCCTTTTTTTAAGTATCTACTAACACCCATGAACCCAGTTGGTTTTTAAATAAATGAAATTGAAATTGTATTAGTGTTTTGTAGTTTATATGTAAGGGTCCACTCCGGAACTAGTCGTCCTCCGTAGTAAAGGATCACCAACACACACACTCATACGTCAGCAGGTACCCGATCTGATCCCTTGATTAGAACACAATCGTGTAAGCCATACGTACACAATGCAATCAACATTCGGTATTCTAATCAATTAATCATATTACGAATTTCTATTGTCAATTGTTTTCTTCCTGTCAACTCTGAAGCTGTTTTGACTGGCAAGAATCGCTACGCTAGTAGCCAATCCCGTGGTTTTCCCCTAAGTAGCGAAAAGCGCCTACGGCGTAGGCACCCGGGAGGCAGATTCATAGGAGTGAAACTGTTAATAAGAATAAGAATAATTTATTGAAAAACCTTAGTGCTAATTTTAACAAAGTGCTTGCGTATTAATACATAGTAGGTACATACATTAGATTTTACATGCGTCTGAACTAGGATGATCCTGTGTCTCGGACAAAGATAAAAAAGACAAACTAATTAGTGCAATTTGTGCAAAAGAATGGTATATAATATTATCGTACATTTAGAAACAATTGGCATATAGAACATAGTAACTTATATCTATTTAAATTAAACAAATTAAGTATATACATTATACATATCAAAATCGTCTATTAAAATTACGTTAGGTATACATAATTACAGTGTCAGCATCTGCAATTGCGTTAGACTAAGTAGGTCAAGCAAGTTTAAGTGATTGAGTGCAATACATATTTTTTTACGAATAATTGCTTGCGCTGCGGCCTACGTGTTTACTAGAACGACGTGATCACTTAAATCCCTCGTTACGCTCAAGATTCTAACACAATGGAATCCCGAGCGTAGCGAGCGTAGTTGCTTCACTCAGGATTCAATATACCGTCCTCGCCGTAAATATATAATTATGCTCCCTTGAGACACCATCACACAATCAACTGCTGTTTGATGCCAGTGGGTGCTCCGATTGGGCAATTGGATCCGGGAAACTGACGTGTGCGGTGAGCCTAACTAGGATATTATGTGGCGGCACTGTAATTGATACTCGTAATTAACTAGCAATATGAGTAGCCAACATTGACACCATAAAATCAAGCAATATGATTGATGTGGATACTTCTTTGTTTGCTAACTTGAATAAGGCTTCTGTTCAGAACTCAGTAGGTACGTCACGTGCAGAACCACTTGTTTTTAAATCAATGCAATTATTATAACACTTTAAACCCTCGCGCTTTGTACATAATATATTTAAATTACTGTTTTATTTATTTACCTTTATTTCTGACGTTTTGTTCGACACGGGTTGCACCGGTCATGATCGCAGATAATAAGGGTAAATAAATTAAATATCGCGTTAGACCCGTGTAAAACAGTAATTTAAATAAGGCAATTATTTTCTGATGATAGTTTGGTTTACTGTGTTTTTGTTTTTGATGTATTGTATTGGGTTTATTAATCGTTCTTTATTTTAAATCTGAGAGCAAAAAGATTTTGCGTCATATAAATGTGTACCGTCAAGTGGGGTTACTTTAGGAAAATGATTGCTATGTGTTCGCTACGTGATCACCCCCTGGGTTAATTTCACAAGTTAGGTACATTGATATTGATAAAAGAACATGTCTAAATCAAAGTTATAAACAAAGATCGAGTCATGTCTGATAGTAATAACGTCGTATTCAAAGTACACATTATTAGCCCATAACTGAATGAAAATATGATTGGTCATATCTGAATAAATTGCCATGAGCCAAAGAGATAAATTTACCCATCAAAACAGTTTCGGAGTTGGTCCATTTTTACGGCTCTGCGGATCAACTCGGATGAATGCACCAAGCTTTATTGCCGAATCATATAAATAGTAAATACAAACATACAAATTTATTCAATGGCAGCGTAATTGCGAGTCGTTCCTATGGACGTATTAATACCACCGTTTCGTACGTAGTTCTACTAGCGTTAGAACCGTTTTCAGTTTTTGGCATTATTAAGCCCACGACTACGTCCGCATAATTAATAGACATGGCGTCATTCTAAGATCAAAAAAACCAATGTCAGTGTATCCACAATTTAGGAGTCCTTCAATTTGAACTAAATAAAATGTATTCAGAAAAATGTTTTTACAAAACTGTGCATCATAAATTTATAAATTACTTTGGTGGCCAACATTCTCCGCAACCGCTTAATTAAATGTAATAGAGACACTGCCGGCCTATATCTTCGCCGACGGCGTCAGCAAAGACAATATAAAATCCAGTAAGTACAGTTTTTATCAAAAGCAAAGAGGCATCTTAAAGACACGATCGATCGGGCAGTTACGAAGGTTCATTGGCTCGCCATAGTTCAGAAGGATTTCGGCTTAAAGAGTGGTGGCTTCGCTGGCTTGTAAGCTCGCTGAAGGTGGTTCGGATTGGGGCGATCGTGCCGAATAATATTATCAGTGGATCAAGTCTCGGCGAACTGGGCAGTATTAACTAGCAAAATAATTGCCTTGCTTGCTGATGCTTGTGTGGATATTGATAAAATTGAAGAACTGTTTTATACAGTGTTTCATATTTCCACGCCCGATTTGAAATAAAGATTAATTGGCATGAAGAGACATCATTTAAAGAAGCACTTTACACCATGGGCCCAAAAAACCAAAAACAAAAAAACACATAAAAACAATCTGTAACTGTTTAGAGACTTAGTTAAATAGATTTGAAGCAATGTCATCAAGTCTTAACATAGTTATTGACACAATCGCTCAGTCGTTTTAGCCAAAGATCGAAAAGGATTGGTAACCAACTGAATTTCGGTATCCTTATTCTATGTTCGGTATTGAACCACTTCCTAAATAAACTCCTCCTCCACTTGCGTCTCGAGATATACTCGTAGCCCCCCCCCCCCCCCCCCCCTCCCCCACACCCCCGATGAAGGCCTGATGAAAATAAACTTTGGGGGCTATGTAATAAAACCAAAAAGTTTATCGCCCTAAAAAATAAAAAAATATCGACTTACCTTTGTAATTTCAACAAATTATTTATTTTCTAAAACACAGATTTTCACCGTTATATTATTATAAACTTAGTACTTTCTTCTGTTGGTATCTTAAGTTTATATTCAACCTACTTAATGAACTTCGTTACAACAAAATTTGCTCGTCCCTTTCGCATTATTGTAATCAATCCTTAAAGTTTAGTTTACTAAATGAAAACAATATTAACAGTATATTAAAACTAGCTGCCCGCCCCGGCTTCGCACGGGTAGTGCATGAAGACTTTTCTTTTTGTTATATTGAATACGACCAACCTGCTTATTAATTTACCTACGTAAGTTAGCTTTTTTCATTAAATAACACTTTTTCACACTAAGGAGGCAATGCATTAGGCATTGGTAATATGGACCCATATTACCAATGCCTAATGCATTCGGTATCATATCCACAAAATATTATTTCATATCGTTACGTTTGTTACATGCCTCCTAACAAATAACGTCTCACCGAATTAATTGTCTCTCAGATATTTTTTCTGAAACAGTAAACTTCTCAGGATTGCATATTGTTATAAAACAAACCTAAAGTAACCTAATGGATTCTACACTACCTTTTAGCGATACCTAAAAAGTTCACGGTTTCTGAGTTTTTTTTCGGTGAAATGAAAATTCGGTGAACAATGCATGCGGTGAAACTTTGTCAGTAAAATAAGGAATACTCGAAAAAACATGTAGGTACTAAACTAATTTGTTTTACACAATTGACCTTTTAGCTAGTTATAAAAAATTAACGGTTCCTGCGAAAAAAATAACGATGAAATTAAAATTCTGCGAAACAATACATTCAGTGAAGCCACAAATGAGTCGTTGGTCAGTGAAATAAGGATTCACTCAATAGTTGGTTTAATAAAAAAACATTAATAAAAACCAAAGATTTGACTTTCGTACATGGTAATGGTATATTTTGTCGAGTTCTTTAATATCTAATCAGATAAACTTTCAAACTTATCTATACGACAGTCTTTATTGTTACCGACAAAAGACGAATGTGCAAAAAGGTTTGGATCTGTGTCTTTGCTTTGAAGCCAATTTCTGCGGCGGAGTTCCAGATAGTTAATGAATTCAAAAATTCTGTTTTCTCAGCATTTACGAGTATGTCACAGTCTATTTTGTCTACTATATAGTGTCCACAGAAAGACACTCCTCTTTTTTTTGGACTTTGAAACTTGGTCACTACAATAACGTTAACTTTATTCACTTGATGGAAGACAGTATCGCACCGCACGCACTTCAAACCAGACTGGTTGCTTGGACTCTATATCATCGATATCTGTATAAACGTGTCAACATTTATTTTATTTTAATCTTATTAATCATACTTATCACAATCATCATATCAGCCGAAAGACGTCCTATGCTGTAGGTAGGCCTCCCCCAGAGAGTGCCACAATGACCGGTTCCGCGTCAACCGCATCCAGCGGACTTCCGCAACCTTTACCAGCAGCAGGTCTATCACGTACGCATTGTACGAACGTTAGTTAGATCTAAATGTGTAGTTTTATATGGAAAAATGACAGTTAAACTGTCCTATTGCGCGGTCGAAAACTTACGTGATTACCCCTCTGGTCATCAGTCCATCTATGCTGCGCCTTCTGTTACGTATTCGCCACTCGAGAACCTTTCCGCCTCAACGGCAATTGGATCTACTTGCAACTTACCCTGCCCACTGCCACTTAAGTTCGAAAGTAAGATAATCGTGTGATCTAATTAATGCTTCGACAGCTGCTCTGTGCGACATCTACCGCGCTTCGTACTATTAGAGCACAGTCACGTTACAATTTGCCAGTACTGCTTTTTTTCGATATGTTGCACGTGGTAGTGGGAACGTCGCTGTATATTTTCGAAGGAATTTTGAACATGGCATGAGCAGCTCGGCTGCCATCCAGTAGTATGACCGCGATAGTCCAGCCGCTTCCCAGCAGTGCGATTCCGGAGGAAGTTACTTACTGCCAACGCAATTTTTCTATTGGATCTTACTATTGTAAGCAAAAATTTTATTAAAAACGTTTTCCTAGTGCCTCCTAAATATATGGCAGAACTGTCAATTTCATTTGTATCCTAGAACGTACTCGTAAATAGTTTAACAAACCATCCTTCCCACTGGACATTAAACATAAACAACGGTAGACAACAGGCGGTCTTATCGTTAAAAAGTGATATCTTCTAGACAACCTTAGGGTGGTGGAGACGATGCAAAATAATCATATGATTTGAGTAGGTGAAACAGAAAACAGAATATAAACAACCTAACTATAAGAAACAACCACAAAATAACAACAACTACATAAAACTTGTTTAAAACGTACATGACAAACGGCATTATAGCTAATATAGGTTTGAGGAACTGAATGACGCCTCTTTTTCTTATGTTGATCATAACACCGAAGAGAAGAAAATGTGTAAGTATAATGAATGAATGTCACTTCTGCTACTGACAAAAATTAAAACGGTACACAATTAAAGACAAACTTTTAAAAGTACCTACGTACCTAGTAAAAAATATAAAAAAATGTTGTACTCGACGATTAAAATATGTGTATTAAAATTTCATAGAGAATACTGCAACGTCACTCTTTTCATCGTTGAATAGTCTGTTACTTCCGAAACAACCGAAATAACTGTTTCGATACGCTCTAGATAACCGAAAAAAATTTGAAAATAGTACTAAAATAAATTCGACCAATCACGTGGCTGCTTTACCGAACTGTAATGAATTGGACCAATAGAATCGCTTTGATTATTGAGTTTACTCGTTGATGTCGTACGCTCGTTGATGTCTTTTCGTTTTCGTTGAATCTCGTACCTTACTTAGGCCACTCAGCAAGCTTCGTGGCCTAAACACGGTACTTGACTAAAAAGCTCTCTATTATTACACGATTGTCAAAAATACTAATGTAAAAAGCAAAAACTCCGAATATTTTTTTGTAATTTGAAAAACATTTTTACAAAATATACGAATTTTTGAAAAATAAAAATAAAATATAAAAAAGCAAAAAATGTCCTCGTCTACCGAGGCTCGAAGACTGAGCTTTTACTATAGTATTTTTCACAATCGTGTTATAATAGAGAGCTTTTTAGTCGAGTACCGTGTTTAGGCCACGAAGCTTGCTGAGTGGCCTAAGTAAGGTACGAGATTAAAAAGCTTGATTATAACACTATTGTGAACAATACTTTTTGTACGAGTTCATTAAAATTAATTTTCTACGAGTCAACTGAACTAATTAAACAAACTCGATACTGTTGAAACGAAGTGCAGCTCATCGCTCGTACGCTTGTTGATATCTTAAAAGACATCAACGAGCGTACGACTCCGAAGCGATTCTATTGGTCCAATTCATTACAGTTCAGTAAAGCAGCCACGTGATTGGTCGAATTTATTTTAGTTGTCTGGAGCGTATCGAAAAGTAGTTATTTCGATTGTTTCGACAGTAACATGGACTACAACTATGAAAAGAGTGACGTTGCAGTATTCTCTATGAAATCTTAATACACATATTTTAATCGTCGAGTACAAAAACAATATTACAGCGTTGTATCCGATGGGCCACCGCAGACATTGACAATGGTGACGAAATTAGTATTCTATATCAGCGAATGACGTTGTCATGAAAGCCATATGTCAAGTTGAAAAAACACTGAAATCATCTGAATTGGTTGAAATAAATTATTGTAGCGAATTAATTACAAACGAAACATCATAAAATTATATACTAAAACCACCACCGTAAAATTTTCTACGTATTGGTGCAAACAGCATTCAAATCGGTCTAGTAGTTTTAGAGTTTATCAATAACATACCCACAGACGTACGCGGCCGGCGACTTTGTTTTATAATATGTATAGAAGATAGAAGATATAGATATATATAGATATAGAAGAAGAAGAAGATAGATAGATATAGATAGATTACACCTACTAGTCCGTAAATTTGTTATATGAATATAGCAATGTTCACACGTGTACAAAAGCCGTGAAACAAAGATGAGTTTCCGAACAAAATATTGAATACCAAATAGATGAGGTGTATTATTATGCCCATGCCGGCTGGAGGGTCAATAGAAGGCTTCGCGGGTTGGGTAGCCCCAAATAAAACGGATGAGGGCGCGATGACTCCTATATATGCGCCATTCTTGAGGGGCGCGTTCGATTGAACTTGTTCATTCTCTATATAAATATAATTTTCGTATTGATAGGATACGTTTTTAATATTTATCATTTACTCATGATTTTATTGGGCATATTTGGATATCCCGTTATTTTAACTTGGACCACAGAGTTAGTTCCTTTGATTGAAAATAATTATATACAATTAGTAAGTAGGTATACAATACGATACAAATATTTTTTATTGTCTACTGAAATAGTCAACCTTTGAATAGTGGAGGCGATGCAAGACGATTTAAAATCAATTGAGCCCGTGACAAAGACACATCTATAGAGTATATTAGACTACCAAAAAATAATAATCATTATATATTTACACACATACCTATATACATAAGTAAATCTACATACACAAATACCTATACGTCGCAAACGCTAAATTATATAGACTAGAACTTACCTATTCAAAGTAAAACCTATCGCACTTACTTAACTGCTAACGCATAATAATTATAAGATAGGTGAAGACACTTAATGGCAAAGGTTAATGTCATAAGGCTAACGATATCATTATATCACCATCTTCCTAAAAAGGGTTTCCAATAAATTGTCATTTTCATAATATTCAAGTACTTAGTAGTACTCTTATGCAAGACCCCAAGTTAATTTCAGCACCCTCTCTTTACCCCCATTATCATATATTACCGCATAGTTACCCCTTACGAGTTCGTTGATGAGAGCTTTACGAAAACGGGAGCCTTCTACCGATTTACATGCATATACTTAACTATCTACCACTATTTTACAAAGAGACTTATGACAGATGGATGGTTTTGAATTGGGTTCCGTTTTGAATTTCTCGTGCGCGCTTGTTTTTATAAGCGCCATGCCAGCCATGCCAACCTAAGGGCCTTATCACACTTGCGATTTGTGGGCAAGTTGAAAGCGAGGCGAGCGCGCAGCGAGTTCGCTGCGAGTGCGTTACGATTTCGGTGCGAGCGCGTCACGATTTCGCCGCGAGCGCGCAACGTTTTCGCTGCGTACTCGCGGGAAAATCCCAACGCTAGACGCGGCGAACTTGCTGCACGCTCGCGGCGAAATTGTTACGCACTCGCGGAAAAATTGTGACGCGCTCGCGGCGAAATCGTTACGCTCTCGCGGCCAAATCGCTACGCGCTCGCCTCGCTTTCAACTCGCCCGCAAATCGCAAGTGTGATAAGGCCCTTAGGTTGGCATGGCTGACATGGCGCTTATAAAAACAAGCGCGCACGAGAAATTCAAAACGGGAACCCAATTCAAAACCATCCATATACTATACTGGCCTGCAAAAGAAGGTATAACAGTTTTAGTTATCGTCACGTTTATGAGTGTTATAACTTCTTTTGCAGGCCAGTGTATATCTAGTCGAACTAATAACATTTTGAATGTCAAAGTTAACTCTGTATGTCTGTTCCTTTTCACAGGTAAACTATTGAACCTATTTTGATGAATTTAGCAAGGAGAAAGCTTAAGCCCTTAGAAATGCATGTTCATATTGTGAAATCCAACCCCTAGGTGGAACTGAGACAGACCAAATTTTGAACGGGCAAAGCCGCAGCTTCTAATACCAAACCAAAATCCTATCCTTAACTGCGAGTCATACACACGGTAAATAGCCTACGTTACAAAAAGGAATTCACGCAAAATTCTCCAAACTCATTTTTGATATGATCAGAATTTTCTTCATTAAATCCCACGCTAAAATACAACACGATATTGTATTCGCTCCACGTCGGTATTCATTTTAATTTAACCTCAAACATTATGTAGCGAAGCTCTGAATAGGCGCGGTTTCATTTTCGTTGAGTAGCAATTGTTTCTTAGCTCATTTTATTACCCTCGTTTACGAGTTTCAGTTTTCAAGTTACCGTGCCGGTCTTGTGTAGGTGTCGATCGAAGTTCCAATTATTTTGTCAGGCGAGTTGTCGCAAACATTTTAGGTATTTTAGGCGTGGGGTGTTATTCTAAAAGTAACAAAGCCAGGGAATTTTTATATTGTCAATTAACCGTGGGGAAAATATTGTGATGTGACGGGCTACGCAGTAATCAAAACATCACTATTGGGGTGTAAATTGCAGGTTGCTGCGACGGGGAAATTAACAACAAATGGCAAAGTCGCTTAAATCGACAATAATATAAATTATACAGTAAAATTCACTAATGTTACTGACAATGCCCTAGTATACCTATACCAATACTATTCAAATCAGGGGCTCGTTTTGTTTTTTTTGGAGCTCCGTAGTCAACAAGGAACCCTTATAGTTTCGCCATGTCCGTCTGTCCGTCTGCGGCTTAGCTCAGTAATTCGGCATGGATATATAAATCAATCACGCCGAAAAAATGTTGGTATAAAAAAAAAAAAAAACTTTTTAAGGGCACCTTCCCTACACGTAATGTGGGGATGTAATTTTTTTTCTCGTTAAACCCATGTTTGTGGGGTATCGTTGGATAGCTTGTTCATTATTATTATGGGTTTTAAAAACTATTTTTTAACTCAATGATCCACTTGCGACATATTGGGCCTTAAAACCCTAATTTTATTTTGTGTCAAGTGTCCCCCCACCCTGCCGGCTAAATGGCTACTAATAGTACAAGGAAAGTGAAAATAATCGTGGCAGTAGTCATATAATAATTTAAAAGGTGAAGTATCACGGCTAAATAGGCGTAACTAACCGAGTAATACTCGGCCAACTTAAAATTGTACTTGGAAAGGCCAACTTTCGTACAAATTCGGCCGGCCAACGCATTTCGATGGCGCGCGCGTGTACCTATTTATATCAAAATCTTTGTATGACCCTAATAAGAATATCTTATTTCACTTTACACCCTTGGTTTCACCTCGTGCTGTGCAGATTAATATTTCAAGTAGGTTACAATGTCAGCAGTGTTATTACGCTCGACACCAAGTGGCCAAGCTGCCGCCTTCGAGGATCGTTAAATCAGGAGCGTTATTAGAGGCCTTGGTTCTCAGGAATGTAACTTACAATTTAAGACCTGTTGCAATATTTCACTACGTTGATAAGCCCGGGGTCGTATCTGAAAACTTATTACGAAACACTTGAAATGGCACGATTAGGGTGTTAAACTTACTAAGTTGGTTACACATGAACCAAAAAACATTGGATGCATTGGATGTTAATTAATATTTCCTATATATGACACAGAGATTAAAGAATTTTAACGGCATTTTGGTAAACGTTTATTTTCAACATACTCTCTGTTAAGATCGTACCGCGTCGTCGTCGATCATATCGTACCACGGCGGCCGGCATCCGGCACTGGAGCCATCCTCGCACCTCGCCACATTTGGCTCGTCCTAGGATGATGATGGTCGCCTTCCCTGGGGTTTTTAGGTGAGTGCCCCGTCCCCCGCCAGAAACACTGCGACCCCGATAACCCCCTTTAGTCGCCTTCTGGCGGGGGAGAACATAAATCTATTCTTGTCCGAGCCTACACGGTTTGTCACAGCCAAGATCGTACCTACTCACTTTGATCACGTTTGGATTTCCTCTTAAAGATACCTATTACATAGGTACATATTTACCTACATAAACTCACAAACAAGCGTACAAAAAAGACTTCACTCAGTTTCACTTCAGTAAATGGATCTTAGAAAGATTTATAGAAATAACCCATAGCACTGTTTATGTGTACATGCCTGTACCATGAGATTTCGATCAGATATTTTACCCCCTTTTCAACAAAAAGAAGCATTGAAGTCGGACACCGTGGAAAAGATTTATCACTGAACATAGATTGAGAACCTTCTTTTTTGCAGATAAAAAAGATAGATTACGAGTATAACACAGGCTGTGAGTAAAAGTAACGAAAACTATACGTAACTGTATTTTTAGAACATTATCAAGTAGGAAGTATTTTCTCGGATATTCGAGACGTAAATGTTTGACAATTCGTAATACATTGCTACTTTCCTGTCACAATGCTAAAGGAGTGAAAATATTTTAAGAAAGTGTTTCAGTTCAGGATGGGAGTGAATGGATTTTACTTATAATTCTCTATCTATACCATCATTATCATTATCAGCCAAACATCCAAACATGGGGCACATGCGTGTAGACAGACAACCTTCTGCACTAAATTAATGGGAAGTAGTCCGCATGCTAGCCAGCTAGCGGGTTTCAGACTGCACAGTGTAGTCTGAAACCCGCTAGCTGGCTAGCCCCATGTTCGGATGTTTGGCTGATAATGATAATGATGGTATGTATGATGGTATGATGTATGGGTGTAGTACACATACAACTTTGAATTTCTTTGCAGATGTATGTATATGCAAGTTTAATCACCATTTTAGCCATCCCCGAAAATCAAATGCTATTCAATAGGTACATAAGTTACAAAAAACACATTGGTACGAGCAAGGGTACAAACCCACGACCACTGTTTAATAGCCGCATGCTTGAACCATTATGCTGCCTCAGCTTTTGCACTTATTTATAGTTGTATTGAAATTAGTCAGGCAAAGTTGAACTGTATTGAATTATTTGAAATTTCTCAAAAAACGTTGCACCATCCGTTCGTTACGGCCGTCTGCGTTGTTTCCTCTTGTTTTCTGCTCAAACAAACGCATATTTCAGTGTTATTATTAAGCTTGCACTCACAATCTATTCACATGTTTGTGAACATGTCAAAATGAATGTGCCACGCAGTTATTGTTTGCAAAATAATGCAATTTTGCAACAATACCATCCACGCATATTAATCCTTATTTATTTTAAATATACAAAATAACCTTTCATATCATCTTAATTTTGCAATCTATCTATACATATAATAAAGCTGAAGAGGGTCGAAAGTCTGTACAAGGAAGATATTCGAATAAAAATTGGCTAAGGATACTTAGAATCGATAACAGAACACATTCCAACAGTTTTTAGAATTTTTGTCTGTTTGTCTGTTTATCTGTTTGTCTGTTTATCTGTTTGTCTGTTTATGTGACCGCGCATCACGTGAAAACGGCTGAACCGATTTAAATGAAATTTAATATAAAGATAGTTTGAGTCCTGGGGAAGGACATAGGGTAGCTTTTATTTATGAAATGAACCCCTAAGGGGATGAAATGGGGGGTGGAAATTTGTATGAAGCTACTTAAACCGCTGCACCGATTTGTATGAAATTTGGTATATAAATAGTTTCAGTCCCGGGGAAGGTCAAAGGATAGGTTTTATCCCGGAAATCTTCCCCTTAGGGGCTAAACGGAGGGGTAAACATTTGGATGTAACCCATTTTGATAAAATTTGGTTTAGAGGTAGTTTAAGTTCTAGGAAAGGACATTGGATAGTTTTTATTCCGGAAGTCTTCCCGTAAGGGGGTGAAATGGGGGTTGAAATTTTGAATGGACTCCGTTTAGATCAAATTTGGTATAGAGATAGTTTGAGACTCGGAGAATGACAACGGATAGTTTGAATCCCGAAAGTCATCCACTAAGGTGATGAAATAGGGGTGAACATGTGGATAAATCCCATTTAGTTAAAATTTGGTACAGACATAGAAGGAGTCCCAGGGAAGGACAATGCATAGTTTTTATCCCAAAAAATCATCTCCTGAGGGGGTGAAATGAGGGATGACAATTTGGATAGAACCCATTTAGATGAAATTTAGTATGGAGATAGTTAGTCCTGAGGAAGGGCATAAAATGATTTTGAGTCCAGAAATCATCTAAGGGGGTGAAATGGAGGATGAAAATTTGGATGGAGCCCATTAACGGTATAGCGAGTTGGAGTCATGGGGAAGGACATAGGATAGTTTTATCCCGAAATTATTGGTTGTGAATATTTGTTTGTGACCCGTTACGATGAAATTTGGTTGAAAGATAGTTTGAATCCTGGTAAAGGACATATGATAGTTTTAAATTCCAGAAATCATCCCCTAATTGGTTGAAATTGGGTGTGAAAATTTAGATGTAACCCATTTAGATAAAATTTGGTATAAAGATAGTTTGAGTCCCGGAGTATGACAACGGATAGTTTTAATCCCGAAAATCATCCCCTTTAGGGATGAAATAGGGGGTGAAAATTTAGTAATACCCATTTAGATGAAATTTGGTAAAGCGATAGAAGCAGTCCCAGGAGGTGATCCCCTCAGGGGGTGAAATGGTGGATGAAAATTTGGATGGAACTCATTTACGGTATAGCGATAGTTGGAGTCCTGGGGACATAGGATAGCTTTATCCCGAAAATCATCCCCTAAGGGGGTGTCATTAGGGGTGAAAATTTGTTTGTGACCCATTTTGATAAAATTTGGTTGAAAGATAGTTTGAGTTATAGAAAAGGTCATATGATAGTTTTTTTCCGGAAATCAACCCCTAAGGTGGTAAAGTGAGAAGTGAAAAATTGGATAGAACCAATTTACGGTATAGCGATAGTTGGAAGTCTTGGGTAAGGACATAAGATAGTTTTTATTCCGGAGATCATCCCCTAAGGAGGTGAGATGGGGGTGAAAATTTGGATGGAACCCATTTACGGTATAGCGATAGTTGGGAGTCCTGGGGAAGGACATAAGATAGTTTTATCCCGAAAATCCTCCCCTAAGGGGGTGAAAATTTGGATGTGATGAGACCCATTTAGATGGGTAAAGAGATAGTGCTAGGAAAGGACAAATGATAATTTTTATCTCAGAAATCATCCCTTAAGGGGATGAAATGGGGGGTGAAAACTTTGATGGAACCCATTAGGATGAAATTTGGTAGTTTGAGTAGCGGAGAAGAACAACGGATAGCTTTTGTCCCGAAAAAAATCCCCCAAGGGCATAAAATAGGGGGTGAAAATTTGGATGTACACTATTTGGATGACATTTAGTAAAAAGATAGTTGGGGTTCCGGGGAAGGACAGTGCATAGTTTTTATCCCGAAAATCATCTAAGAGGGTGAAATGAGGGGTTAAAATTTAAATGAAACCCATTTACGGTAAAGCGATAGTCGGAAGTCCTGGCGAAGGACATCGGATAGTTTTATCCCGAAAATCATCTTCTAAGGGGTGAAAACGTGGATATGAGTGACCCATTTAGATGAAATTTGGTTGACAGATAGCTTGAGTTCCGAGAAAGGACATAGGATAGTTTTTATTACGGAAATCATACTATACAACCCAATTAGATAAAATTTGGTATAGAGGTAGTTAGTAGGCGCGGCGTTTACCAGGTCATCAGGCCCTCAGGTAGACTGATGACCTGGTAAAGGTCGTGGGAGTCCGCTGGTTGCGGGTGGCGCAGGATTGGTCACTTCTGAACCCTATGGAGGAGGCCTATGTCCAGCGGTGGACGTCTTTCGGCTGATATGATGATGATGATGATAAAGATAGTTTGAGTCTCGGGGAAGGACATAGGATAGTTTTTATATCGGAAATCTACCCCTAAAAGGGAAATGGAGGGTGATAGTTTGTATCGAGCTACGATATAAACGAGTTCTACGCTGACGAAGTCGCGGGCAAAAGCTAGTCAAAAATAATGATAAACACCCCAAACAAATCTTTTGCCAATTAAACGTCACCAAGAGCCAATACCTAAAATTTTAATCAATACAGTCAACTGTTATAATTATTTCCTAACTCTAAAATTGTAAATAATAATATGTATGCACATTTTTGTGCATACTTAATAAGCATGCAATTTGAGAATGTTAATAATAAAATAAAAAGCGGCCAAGTGCGAGTCGGACACGCACATGAAGGGTTCCGTTAAATAAATTGCGGTTTACTATTTATGACGTATTAAAAAAAACTACTTACTAGATCTCGTTCAAACCAATTTTCGGTGGAAGTTTGCATGGTAATGTACATCATATATTTTTCGAGTTTTATCATTCTCTTGTTTTAGAAGTTACAGGGGGGGGGGGGACACACATTTTACCACTTTGGAAGTGTCTCTCGTGCAAACTACTCAGCTCAGATTATGTTAGAAACCGTAATATCATTTTTTAAGACCTATTCATTGATACCCCACACGTATGGGTTTGATAAAAAAATTTTTTTTGAGTTTCAGTTTTGTGTATGGGGACCCCTAAAACTTATTGTTTTTTTTTCGATTTTTGTGTACAAATCTTATTGCGGTTCACAGAATACATCTACATACCAAGTTTCAACAGTATAGCTCTTATGGTTTCGTAAAAAAATGGCTGTGACATACGGACTGACATACAGACAGACGGACATGACGAATCTATAAGGGTTCCGATTTTTGCCATTTGGCTACGGAACCCTAAAAAGCAACATGAGGGAGTTAAGAGAGCAAGTAACATTTCAGTATTCAGTTCGAAATTGCGAAAAACTGCTAGAAGCAAAACAGGTAACGTTAGGTTAGAACTGCGACCCCAACAGAAACGAACTGACAGTAGTAAAGTTAGAAATGCGTCCGCGATATAAAGGAACTGTTAGCAATACTGCAAGTTACAGCGAAAACTTGCCAGGGGGCGATAGATGCAACATTTTCGTTTCATTTATCAATTTACAACGTGGTTTTTTAAACTAGGTACTTATTTTTATTTTGTTATTTATAATGCATGCAAATAAGGTGTCCAAACCGCCGCTGGATCGCCAGCGGCTAATGGTTGAAGCATACCAGATGTTTGCTGAACAGGCTGTTTAAGAAACACCAATTGTACGATTTAGTGTACAATACAACTTGTCTGTTAGAAGTTTTAAAGCCGCTAGGAAATCTCTAACTCAGCTTAACGCCTACTGCACTGACCTCAATAACTAAGGGATCAGCGGCTTAGCGTACCTTCCAAAGCACGGAAGCGTTAAGTTAGCGTGGCGATGATTGGGTAAGTAACCACTCAAACTGGCCACCCATACAAGAATTGACGCAAAATCGTTGCAAACTTACGTGACGCTAGTCTACGTGTATGAGCAATTTGTGCAACGGCACATTTTGTGTGCAACAAAATGTAAAGATTCGGCTTGTTCTCTTATTAAACCTTATCAGCCCACAGCGTCAAAATTCCACGCATCCAGTGGGGCATCTAGCATGCCTGACACTGCGACGCGTCGAGAGACGAGAAAGTCTACCGTAAAGGGTAAAACGGGACCCTATTACTAAGACTCCGCTGTCCGTCTGTCTGTCTGTCTGTCTGTCTGTCGGTCTGTCTGTCTGTCTGTCTGTCTGTCTGTCTGTCCGTCTGTCACCAGGTTGTATCTCATGAACCGTGATAGTTAGACAGTTGACATTTTCACAGATGATGTATTTCTGTTGCCGCTTTAACAACAAATACTAAAAAACAGTAAAATACATATTTAAAGGGACTCCCATACAACAAACGTGATGTTTTGGCCGTTTTTATAGATAATGTTACGGATCCATTCGTGCGCGAGTCCGACTCGCACTTGGCCGGTTTTATTTGCACAGTGCGAGTGGGACAAGAGTCGCTGAGTCGCGCGTGACGCGACTTCGCAGCAAGTTGCGCTATCCCACTTTAGTAAGACAGTTGCTACTTAAAACGCTGTCATTAAAATCCTCCGGTACAGGGAATTTCGTGCCATTTTTTTATTCAGTTCAGCTGCTACTGGGGCAAACAATTTTCCTAAGTCTTAATACCGTATTATGTGTCGGTTGAAAAAAAACCTTTTTTCTTTGAAAAAAATAAGTATACTATGCTTCCACATTATAAGGATTATGTGGTACTGATAACTAAATGCACAAATTGGCGCTCAAAGTAAAGGACAACCCAATTCCAATTAAAACTTATTTCATTTTAAATTATAATTTGAAGAGGCAGTTAGCGTTCCTTTATTAATTATAAAATGTTTCGACATTGTTAATGGTTAATTAGCTTTGAGTAAGATACAACCATAATTATATGATCTACTATTGGAATTAATTAATGTTTATATCTAGCAAGTCCTTAACGTAAAATCATAAAATTGTTAGTCATTATACATATACTAAAAAAAACGTTGGAATAAGTAATAGTTTTTTTTTTACACAAGGTAAGGTAAAATTTTTCAAAAACTCGGTTAGACCTCACGTCGGTCAGTAATATCAAAAATGCACATTGCACTATGTTACATTCAAATAATTGATCCAACTTAAGGTCTAAGGGGTCCTTATAATACGGATCCTAACATTAATTGTGATTACACGTGATCCTCGCAAATAATCCTGTTATCTAATAAACCTATTATGTCGTCTGCCGGTTCAAGAAAACCGCGTGCTAGGCTCTTTGGAAATACAAAGGAGAAAGTACGAGGATTGTCATGTGTCAGCCGGAACTTAACAAGAGCTTCGGTTACGTCAACTTAGATTACTTAGAAGGTAACGTTACAATTACATATAATAAAAACTGGCACTTATAACTAGTGCCTGATAGATGATGCACAAGGATAAAAAGTCACCCCTTAAATGCATATATTTTTAATGATGTAAAACCGGAATGGAATAGCTGCATGATTTGTAAGAAAAAATCTGAATAAAAAATTGCATTTAATATATAATCGCAAGTATATAAAGGATTATAAGTAGGTAATAAACTTAAGTTCTATATTTTTTACTCACCATAAAATTCTGGTAAAAATCTCAAAAAGCACCTGTATAATCCTTAAAACTCTTTACAACACTGTCATCGCACGTATACACTAGCACGGGTGTGAATGTAAAAAGATATTTATCTTCATCCGTAGACTACGTAGCTCGCACCGCTATCGCTACGGCGTAGACGTGCGGTCCTCGTAGCAGCGTCGAAACACTGGAGTAGAGCCACTACGAGATAATGTACCGAAGTTTACCGAACGGCCCCGAGTGCGCCCGAGACTTTGTAAACTGTGATTGATATCAAATGAAATGTGAGGAATGAGTAGTTATATGGAGGGAGCCCTTTGTTTTAAGGATTCCATTTTTCGAGGTGACGGGGAAAACTGTCTATAGACAGGATTTAAAAATGTTTCGTGAGAATTGCAACAGGGCAGCAAGTTTTATTAGCTGGTCCTTTGATTGTTCTTAGTTAAAACATTGTAAATTGTCATTATAACACATAGGTCTACTTATAAAATATTAAACAACTGTATTTTCTCAGCAGTCAGTACTTCAATTTGTAAATAATATTAGTATATTCTTCAATTTTAAATTCTTAAAAGTAATGTGACGGCTCAAAACACACACCTATAAGGGTTCCTTTCCACCAGAGATGTGCTATGCTGAGCTATGTTTTCATATACATTTGAAACATAGCTGTAGCCAAGTGTCAAATGTATGAAAACATAGCATAGCACATCTCTGGTAGAAAGGTACTACTCTTAACCAGAACCGTAAATAACCGTTAGACATTAAATTTAATACAATAATTTTTTCTCAAACATGCTCGGAAATGTATGCGTTAATGTCACGAAATGAAGACATGAAGTTCCTTGTTTATGGCTGCCTACATTACTTCTTGGCCTAGGCCAAGAAGTAATGTATGAAAACCCTAACTAAAAACATTATTGGCCGCTACTCTAACTTTTTAAATGTGCTTACTGATATTAAACAGACAAAGGAAAAATACATACTGCCAACCACCAATACTTTTTTTTAATTGTTTTAGTTTTTTGTAAAAAAAAATTGTTAGTTTTTAACATTTTTTTTGTTATTTTTCGTTTATTTTTAGTGTTGTTTATCGTTTTTAATGATTTAAAAAAAAATCTTTTCTTTTCTTGATGTTTGTCTATTTTTTAATGTTAAAATTTTTGTAGGGTCTTTTATGTTATCTTTAAGTTTTTTTTTATCTATTTTTCCTTTTTTTTTACTTTTTTTAATGTTTTTGTTTTTTTTGTCGTTTTTTTTTAATTTTTTCAAGTTTTCCTTTTTGTTTTACCTTTTTTAATGTTTTTTTTTCCTTTTTTTTTAATGTTTTTTGTTTGTTTTTGTTTTTTTTAATGTTTTTTTTTTTTGTTTTTTTTAATGTTTTTGTTTTTTTTTCTTTTTTTTTCTTTTTTTTCCTTTTTTTTTCCTTTTTTTTTTCTTTTTTTTAATGTTTTTTGTTTGTTTTTCTTTTTTTTTGTCAATTTTTTTGTTTTTTGTCATTTTTTTGGGAGTTTTTTTTGTTTTTTCAGTTGTTTTTTATTGTTTTTTTAGTTGTCTTTTTTTAAATATTTATTTCCTTTTTGTTTTACTCTTTTGTAATGTTTTTTTAATATTATTCTTTTTTAAATGTTTTTTTTTCTTTTTTAGATTTTTTTATCTAGAATCTTTCTCACTTTAGTGAGGTAAAAAGGATTCTATTTTTAAACCACTCACATTCGCTAGCTCGTGTTTCAATTCCACACTCGCGGTTAAATTATAACTGCACCCTTGTATAACAAATAACTATTTATTATTTCCTCACATCGTTTGAGAAAAGCACTATACAAGCCTCGGCCGGAACAGGGATTGCTGGACACGTTGTATCCGGCCTCGTCTACGACTCGGCCGTCTAGCCCAAACTCGTCCATCAATCCCTTACTTCACGGCCTTTGCAGTAATGTACTATTAATTCGGAGTTATTTTGTTTTAAAGTTATGACCTCCAAGTACTGTATCTTGGTACTACGAGATCATAGCACGGCAGTCAATGCAAGTTTTGAGGTAACATCATGTAATGTGTCATACATCGTTTTTGCATTTTTGTTTTTAAAAGATAATTTTGTGGTTTTTTAAATAAAAACTTACTTATAGCATTTCAGAAGACAAAAAATAAACTTATTTCGAAGAAAAATTTTTTTTTTTTTTAAATCACTCGGAAATAATTGTTCACAAGCTTAAAAACCTACCGTTTTAATGTTTGCTCCTGTTACAGGGCCCACCCTGTATAAGCAGCATTACCTACCAAAGTAATAACTTTTATAATAACATGGAGCATAACCGAGGCTTTTGTAGCATCAGTGCGCGCGTCCTGGTTATGAAATTAAGTATCAACTCCACTCACGTAATTTTTAAGCTGTTCTAGCCTTTTTTGTCGAAATTTATGTGGGAAATAAATTTAATTTACCACTAGCTTTTAGCGTAGAATGCATAAGGAAAAGCATATGGAGTAAGGAAGAATGCATAAGTAATGTCGTTGATCTAATTTACCCAAAGTTGAGGGGACAACATTACTCTCACGAGGGTATAATATAATATCACAAATAGACAAAAATGTATCAAGTGCGATATGCCTTTTGTTTTTTTTAAACCATAAATGGCTAATGTTACAAAATAATGGCTCAAGGATTAATATTTCTTCCTAAATTGTAGAACATAGAGCAGTAAGTACCTGTTTTGAGTTGTATGTCAAAAAAGAGAAAAGTCGTGGAGAAGGTGGAAGCTCTCCTGGATGGAGAAATAAACGTGAACATGGTTTGGGGTGACGGAACCTGGGAACCGAAATTGCCAGTTCCCTTCCTCCCACAGATTACAGAATGAATGAAGTCCGAAGTAAAACTTCTAAACTTAATATCGTTATCTTTACCAATGCCCAAGAACCCAGGATACGCCCACACTCCGACATCAGTCCTCTTTTCTTCTCAACAAGGTTGGTACTTACTGCTCTATCAATATTTTATATAAATATTTTTGACGACCGCTTTAGCCTAGTTGGTAGTGACCCTGCCTACGAAGCAAAAGGTCCTGGGTTCGAATCCCGGTAAGGGCATTTGTTTGTGTGATGAGCACGAATATTTGTTCATGAGTCATAGATGTTTTCTATGTATTTAAGTATTTATTTCTCTATATAAGTATCTATATCGTCGTCTAGTACCCATAGTACAAGCTTTGCTTAGTTTGGGACTAGGTTGATTTGTATAAGATTGTCCGGAAAAAAAAAAAAAAAAACTGACCATATTATGGTATATTTATATAAAATATTGATCGAGTCTGGCCAGAGAAAGATGAGCCTTTTTTTATATGGCAACATTAATATCTTTGTCAAATGTGTCAAAAGACTTAAATTTGTATGATGTCCCTATCTTGATACTTGATATGGTAACTAAGAAAGTAACTGTTCCATAATAAATTGGACTTTGTCTTTGTGTTGTCTTAAAAACAGAATTAAAGGGCATTTACTGCTAATATTATTCACATTGAAAAATATCATAAAAAGTTCAATTATTATAACTCGTCAAAATTGAAATTTTGGAGAGTGATTTTGGAGAGTGATTTTGATTATTCTTATTCAATATAAAGTAAAATGAAGTTCAAGAGTTTTATTTTATATAAGTTTACTTCCTTCTGGTTTGAAGAAAAATTATAATTAACTTCAAATTAAAGGAAAAATTGAAAAATGTAGGCTCCGAGCCGGATTCGACCCGGCGACCACAGGCATACATGGCCCGTCGCTACTAACCAACTAAGCTATCGGAACAATCTGTCTCAGCCCCTAAATCTTTCAATCAGTTCCTTCTTACAACGCCTTAACCTAGAAGACATATGCTCCTTTAACGGCACTAACGTCTCAAATTATATTGAGAAATCGTCAGTAACAGTGCGCCACCCCATACTTAATTCAGCAGCTGAGACAGATTGTTCCGATAGCTCAGTTGGTTAGTAGCGACGGCCCATGTATGCCTGTGGTCGCCGGTTCGAATCCGGCTCGGAGCCTAGATTTTTAAATTTTTCCTTTAATTTGAAGTTTATAAATATCGTTAGCAGGCGTAACTGCATTATACAAAATGAAAATTATAATTGTTCAAGTATCTATATTATTGTATCGCGTTATACAGAGTGACGGCTCATCTTTCTTTGGCCATACTCTAGCAATTCATAAAAATCGAAAACTAAATTGGACTTATTAGTCATAATATTAATATCAATGTTTCGAACATTGTTCTCGAAAAACGTCAACGAATAATCAAACAGATAATGGTTATATTTCAAACAATTTAGTAAATTGGTAATAAGAGAAAGATTGAAAGTCGAAATGATTAGACCCTTTATCTCTTACTAAGTACTGCAATTTAAGACTGTATCGTGCGTAAGACGCGGGCGCTGTTTAGGGTTTTCGCTAGATGTGTGCGTGAATGCACACAACGGCGAGTGTATCTACCTTGACCGGCCGGCCGAACGCAGAAGAACGTAACTAATATTTTTGTTTGATTAGGTGTTAGGGTAGGTAAACACAATTATTATTTATCTTGTAATAAACGGAGATACTTACTTGTAAAATGTCTTTTGAATGCGTACTCGAATTATTGAACTTTATAAATACTGGACTCCAAATTATGAATCCTAATTATACATGAAGTAATTTTGTAAGTAGTTTCTTTTCAGTATTTAGGTGTGTAATGTATACACATCTACATACTCAAAACAAATAACACATGTAAGTATGTATGCTTGTATGTAGGTACTAGGCTACTAGGGATGTGATACATGATTTTGCCGATACGATACCGATACCGATTTTTGAAGTCAATAATCGGCGATACCGATACCTACCGATATCGGTGGCTTAGTAGTTAATAAACCCAGTAAATAAATAATGATGTATTTCATATGCATAAAACTTACTTTTGTTAAATAGACACTCGATTTTGTAAAATGTGACATTTTTTTTTAATTAAAAATAACAAAGAATGACAAATCAAAATCAAAGAAAACATTCATCGTTCATTTCGCGCGCTTTTCAAACTGTTATATCGGCTGTATTTAAATCGGTCTATATATAAATATACATGTCTCTCTGTGGCACTTGCAGCAAGTTGCGTATTCGAGCGACAGAGAGCGAGATACTTCGTTTTCGGTTCGTGGTAGGCGACTACTATAATCCATAACTCCCGGGAGGTAACTCGGCTATAACTGCTCTGTACGCCTGCGTACAATAAGAGACTTTACGAGCAAGTGTGATGAAAAGATATTTGTTACGATTTGTACATTGATGGGACTTTATTGACGGGAGAGAGAAAATACTATAGAATACAATATTCTTTATTGCACACAAAAAAAAACAGAGTGTAAGAAACTCAAATCTAAAAAAGCATGTTAAATGGTAATTTTGGTTAAAGCTCTCTTCCAGGCAACCAGACAGAATACTTGTCGTTACTTCTTTTTTTTTGCTTTTTCATTTGCTTCTCTGGTAGTTTCATCTAATTTCCGCTTGTTTCCTTTTGTATTTCTTCTTTCGATTGCTTCCAGAATATAGTCGGGTTCCTTAATTTCCATCTGTCTATCTAATCTTGAATCTATTAATTCTGGAAGAAGACAATCAAAATAAAACTTTTTTAATTTATTTGCCATGTCATTCCAAAATGTTTTATCTTCATCTATCACCTCTATCTTCATATTCACATTTGTCCAAACAGCAAATATGCATGTTTTTCTTTGTGTTATATGAAGTTGTCCTTGGGCTTGAAAGAACCAATCGTGTTTTTTATTTAAAATCGTATTTCCATCTTTAGTTTTTTTCCAAAATTTAATTTTTTTCGCCTCGATAGCGTCGTCGACACTTTGATCCCGAGCCGCATACGGGCATTTTAATTCGACAATTGTTTCATCTCCTACAAGTCCATCCGGACTTGCACCTAAGAATGGCAAATCTTTGTCAATGAATAAACCGCATATTTTGATAGGCTGTTTTAGGTGGGATTCTAGTTGTTCGCGTGCAAGATGTTCATGATTTCGACCATGATTAATTGACTTAACATGGTCTAAATTTTTTTCAGTCACCAAATTTTTTACCAATGGCCCGCATTTGATCAGTCCTCGTTTGCACACTTTGCTAAATACAGATGCCGTAAGCCGTAGTTTTCTCTCCTGACGCCATTCCATCGATTCGGCCTGCAGAACGGTCCTTTTTTCGAGAGCATGGCGATCGTCTTCGGATAACGTTATGCTTTTTAAGTGCTCTGTTTTAGCAAAGTCAAAATCAGCCTTGCTTAGGTCAGGTTTTTGACAACATTCGCCGTAGTTCTCGTCATTGTATGTATTGATTGACTTTTGGCTTGCGGATCTGCGAGATTTAAAAATTCTACGACTTGCTGAAGCTACTCTTCTTACATTCCTTTTCCATTCCAGGCGTTTAATTAGTTTGTTTGGGCTTCGCAATAAAACTTTTTTACTCAGGTAAGTCTGCGGCTGTTTTGAATTAAACGAAACAACCGATGCTGCACATCTTCCTGAATACGATTGTCTGCTTGAATAGTTTATTCGTTTGCCGCCAATAAACTTCGCAATCACGCTATTGAAAATTTCTGCAATATTACTATTTACACAGTGCATCAGACTTTTTGCGTTATTTACCAGCCTAGAAAGAATTTTCTGTATGGCCAGAAAAATAAAACCACCGTTTTTACCTTTCATTGCTGGTACTAAATTTTCTTCTGGTTTTTCATTTTCAGCTAGGTTCCTACAATAATAGGATTTGCACGAATCATGGTCGCCAAAGACGTGATGCGGCGCATTCAATAAATCCTTTTTGAGCTCCAGAACTTTTTCTCCAAAAGTTAAATCTTTGGCATCTATATGTTTTACTGCCCCAGTTACTGAACGCCTCAGACGCAATATATTATTTTGTACAGCTTTTCGATATTTTATTGGATAATTCGTATTTCTGGCCAAATCATCTAATTTCGTGCAATAATTTCTCAACAAATGATTGGTGCACTCAATTTTCTCTACTAATAAGTTCCCGTAAGGTTTAGCTTTTTGGATACTGCTATACGTACTTGAATCACCATCAGCAATCAGCCTAGAGTATATCAGTTTGTGCGTTTCCTTGGAAGTTTTAAATCCTTCAACCAAAGCTGTTGCTTCCATACCACTTGAGGAGCCCGTATAGTTTTTGAAACATATATGGTCTGGTGTAGCCGTTTTTTTATTTTCTGCTCGCGCACAAACCATACAATATTTATTCTTCACCGCCATAAATAAAACTTGTTTTGTTCTGTAGCCTATAATCACAGCGGCACCTGATAATGCATTATAATTTTTTCTGTAGGATCTTTTTGACCAGCAAGCATCTGCAACCACTGTTATCATTGGTATTCCATTTGAATCAACTTCTCCATTTAAAACAGCTAAATCGTACTCTTCTTTGGCTGCATCTGTCATGCTTTTTTCTTTGGCTAGTTCCCATAACTCACATACCTTAGTATGGCACTTTGCATATAGTTTATCGGACATACATGGTATGTTGAGACTGGCTGAGACAAGTTCCACACCCGAAAACCCCGCACCTATAGACATAAAACTGCTTACCATATTGTCGTTGAGGTTGAGATCCGTGGAGTTACCAGAATCTGGACAGTTTTTTAATTCCAATTTCAGATGACACATTTTGCAGACAAAATGAAATTTTGAAAGAAATCCTTTTTTTATTTCTTTAATAAGTTTTATACAACTAAGATTACAGCCCAATCCCGAGTTATGTCTTGAAATTTCTTGTAGCTGTTCAAAAACGTAGGCAAAATCTATAATTCTGTTTCCGTTTATTGTAAATTCTTCTTGCTCTTCATTTTCATTTTCTATAATTAATTCAATATCTGATCCATTTTCCAGTGATTTCTGAAATAAAAAAACAGGTGTTACTTTATATTTCAATCAGGTGTTACTTTAAAAAATATAGACCTAAGACGTATGAATTAAATATTTATTTGTTATAATTAGAATAACTGACCTGATCTTCATCTCGTTCCGACATGTTTGAGACTGAAGTTTGTGCTGATTCATCATCTTTATTTTGGTTTGTAATCCTAAAACATACATTTATGTAATAAAGGGTAGTTATTACTAAGTTTTTATTGATGTAGCAGTAGTAGGTTTGTTCAATCCTTCTGAAATTTGGCTGCAAAAGGGTAGTTTTTGCAACCAGTTGTTATCAGTATATGCTGTGCTTCATTAAAAGTGAATGCCTAGGGGTGGATATTGATGGAGGACTTTGTTTGTATGAGAATCCATGCGCTCGAATAACCTTTATAACAATGCTTATTATGTTATCTTTATATGAGCCAGGCATATTATTCTGACACTAACTGTACAACCGTGGAAGTATAACTTGATTCAAGCCTTCATATTTAGGTTTCTTTAATTTCTTATTCGGGGTAAACACGTATTTAGATAATAAACGAAAAAAAAACGTACGCAGCTGGAGTTCTCACTCATTTTGGCAATTTAGAAAGTACTGCTTAATAATTAAACTTTACGGCCTATGCCATAAAACCTAATTTGGCTTGGTCTATTGAGTGTGTATGTTCGCAGGTGCGAACTTCATTGTTCTAAAGCAGGTAATAATCCTTATCTGTTATCTTCGCCGACCTATGGTATTTTACCGCTGAACGGAAACTATAATTGATTCCAATTTGTGTAAGTAAACTTTCATTAAACATTACATGATAAAACACATTTTTATACAGATTACATTTTATAGCTATCCCTACCTACAATATCGATATGAAAAGTTGATGCATACTACAGCTTCCCAACTCTCGTATTACAGCATTTTACAATCCCTCCGTGGCTAGCGACTGCTGGGGGCGCGAACGCGTGACGTCATCACCTTAGAATAATACAAGTAGTGCTGTTACCCAACCATTATTCTAAAATGCATTATGTGGGAATTTTTCGATATTTTCATACTTTAATGTTGTTTTATAATGTTAATAATCAATGAAAACATAATAACATCACATTGTATGTATGTTTCTAACAGGTTTTCTACATTATTGTTATTTTTATTCAGGTATTATTTAAGTATCGATATTCCTCTTTGAAATCACTATGTTTTGCCGCGATCGGACTGTTGTTTTTGCGCTCAAACTAACTCTATATCAAATTCTATCTAAACGGATGCAGCGGTAGTCCATACAAATGTTCAATCCCCATTTCATCCCCTTAGGAGATGATTTCCGGGATAAAAACTATCTCATGTCCTTTCCCGGAACTCAAACTATCTCTATACCAAATTTTATCAAAATGGGTTAACATCTTGATTATTCTTGATATGATTACCGGAATAAAAATTGTCCAATGTCTTTCCCTAGGACTCTAACTATCTCTATACCAAATTTTATCTAAATCGGTTCAGCGGTTTATGCGTGTAGAGGTAACAGTCAGACAGACAGACACACACTTTCGCATTTATAATATTAGTATGGATATATGGAAGTATGGATTTATCAGTTCATCAAATAATAAATACAAAATTAAATATCCTCAAATAACCACCTTCAAATGAAGCTATTATGTTCACAAATGCACGATATACTATCTAGATACCAAAACCACCACGACACAAACAATAAAACAACTTATGAGTTCTTCCAGCCATCTTCAAGTAGGTAGGTAGGTACTCAGAAAATATTCTTAAATTATCCTTCTTTTTTAGAAGTATAGTCGGTTCAACAATAGATTTAATTGCAATAAATTTAACTACTTAATAATTTAATTTAAACTTACTTTTGATTTATTACTTTTTTCTGGAATCTAGCGCAGTTTTTTTTTGATATATAATATTTTGCTTTCCGTTTTCCCATTTTACTGAAACAAATCAGTTATGTTTTAATTTAAACTCAAGTAAATACAAGCAATAAATTTAAAACACAAAAAATATACTTACACCGTATTGCCGGTGTGCGTACGAGTGACGATGACGCGATCGGTAGGTCGTTCTGCCAAGTGACGTGGACTCGCTCTGAACACTCGCGGGCGACTGAACCACAGCGCGAGGAACGCGTATTTAGATGGGCGCGCGGCCGCCATAGTGAAAATGTATGGCAAATTTGAAGCGCCTTTTGATAAATCTGGACCTTAATTACAAGACAATAATTTAAATATTTAATGCGCTCAAATTGTAATATAAACATTCATGTTTCGTTTGAACTGAAAATCAGGATAGATTTCCACTGTTAAAGTATAAAAAACACTTGAATGCCTGCTTATGATTTTACAGTTTTCGTCCAACTTTACTTTGTTTTGTAGGGTAAAATACTAATAATCTTAAGTTTTTTCCACGCTGAGATTTTGAACACATTCTTCGAAGTGCTAAATGTACAGTTTATTAATGGATTAAACAAACACTGTTGACGTTATCTTTATAACGGCCACTACCTTTTTGGCATATTTCGCACGACTCAGTCTTAAATGCGAAAGTGTATTCAGAAAAACCGGCCAAGTGCGAAAGGTTCGTACCATTATCTATAAAACGGCAAAAAGATCAGGTTTGTTGTATGGGAGCCCCCTGAAATATTTATTCTGTTCTTTAGTATTTGTTGTTATAGTGGCAACTGAAATACATCATCTGTGAAAATGTCAACTGTCTAACTATCGAGGTTCATGAGATACAGCCTGGTGACAAACAGACAGACAGACAGATAGACAGACAGACAGACAGACGGACAGCGGAGTCTAACTAATAGGGCCCGTTTTACTCTTTGAGTACGGAACCCTAAAAACATTTATATAGTGCTTGCTCCGCTCGCATACAGCAATGAATGCAGTATATCTAGAAAGTCCATTTCATACAGGTGAGAGGACTTTTGAAGTCCAATGAGTGGTTGCGGAGATTACCCTTGCATAAAAAGCTCCCTTAAAGCTTACAAAGCTACAATCTCCTTTATTTATATTTATTATTTATGTATTCAGTAAAGCACTTTACAATTACTTAAAACTAAATACAACGTCCCACAAAACTGTTTGCACAGTTTGACTGTGGTATCCATGAGTCTATATAATTTGAGGTAGTCTTAATAATAATGAGTCCATATAAAGTGGTAAAGTTCTAATCAGTCTATATAATAGGGAACACTACTGCAATGTTCTGCCGCCAGAGGCAGCACTACCACTAATAGTAAACCAGTATAGGAATATAGGGATTCACAGTATTCACACACACATGCACAATTTTATTAATTGTCAAATGAGTGACAAGGACGCTTGCATAGACAATACCGCAAGTGGGAACGAGATACTATGTCAACGCTGCTAGTGTCGCCACCTACGAAGAGTTTTGCGTAATGTTCCCTATTAGTAAAGTCTTAAGAAGTAAGAACAGCTTTAAATGATGTTGTATAAAGTGGATAGGTAACTAGATATAAGATATTTGGTATTTAAGTATTTAAATACTGTCGAGATAGTGTTTTAACAGGGCTCTTTTATAGTTTTACCCCTTTTATAATATTAGTATACACAAAGTAGGAACATAAAAGAGAAGACGGGCTGACGTTTTGCGCTCTTCTTCCATCGCCATCGTATATTCGCCAGCCAGAATATTGTGCTCCAGCATCGTATAGATGCGAATAAGGTCGACGTTTAACTGAACCGGCTTTAACGAACACCCCAAGACTTGGGTCACTCTGAACCGCATCCGAACGGGCGTTGGGCGCTGCAATCACAATTTACACAAGTGGGGCATATCAACAGCAGCTGACAGTGACTGTGGTGCGCCAACACAAACCATCCTCCACATTGTTGAGGAATGCCCCATCAGTCTATCAGTCTCCCGCGGGAGGCATGCAAGACCTATTGGCGCTGACCCCTGCAGCAAGAGACTAGCTACTTACCTTAGATATAAAATTGTAACCTTAATTTACTTCAATGTAAAATAACTTCAACTGTAATAAAGCCGATAAATAAATATTAGTATCGATGTAAGTAACAAAGTGTACATAAAAAAAACTCATTTCGTTAGCATGGGGTTATCAATAAAGACTAACCGGGCTAGATCAACGTAGCAGTTGTTAGAGCGGGGCTATAACTTAGCAATTACACGGCGGGGCCCTGACTACACAGGGTTGTTCACAATACCGACAACTCGCCTGAGGCGTAGCAATGGAAAACTGGCCTCCATACTTTCAATCGAAACGAATATTTAAGCGTTGTAGTTATTAGCGTCAAGTTGTGGAGGTGGCGTCGGTCGGTGAGTTGAGACGGTTTTTCAATAGCAATTAGGTCCGGCAACCGCGCATATTGAAACCCTGTTGGTGATATCATTGTGTAACGCTTCGTACGTACCTACGTCACGTAAATGTATTTTTTTTGTATGGTAAGATGATATGTATGTTGATTTGTCTTTGAAGTTGCAGGTGTCTATAAGGCCTTTACCAGAATCAGAATCAGAAAATTGTTTATTTCTTAGTTAAATTTGTATACATAATGTCCCTGGCTCCATTCGGATCTCAGGGGTGTAACTGCTCGCTTAAGTCTACGTGAGATCAGTGCAAGTGTGGTGTGTTCTGATTTATGTTAGTTACTTTATATAAAGACAACTAATCATGTTTTGTTCCTAGTTGAGTTCTTACTACTAAATACTATACTAACTTACAATCTATGCGGCCTAGGGGCTATTGCTCGTTTACTAAGCAGTAATCTGCGGTCTTTTTTATTTTCAATATACGGGATATCTCCTATTCTATGGTTCGAAAGCAGTGGATTAAATTGACCGTAGCCGAGATATGCATCGCCAGGGGTATCTAGGTCCACTATATTCAGCTGCTTTAATCTCTCCAGCATGTCTTGATGTAAATCATGTACACGGATGTGCTATGGGTCCCAATCTAAAGAGTCCCACAACATTTCGGTAGGTATGCGTTGCGGGAATTGTGCTGCTGCTTTTAAAGCCATACGGTATTGCCTTTCTATTTTAAGCAAGTTTGTTTTAGCCTTTACCAGGCGGGCCGAATGCATGTTTGACGCATAAAAACAATGGGTTCATATCTGGCCTTCGTATCTATCTCAACTTATCTCAATACTCGCCTATAAGTTCCAGAATAGCGGGGCAGGAGAGCTAGTCACAATCTTTCTAAGATTCACCCCACCACTCAACCCTAGTATAACTTGCCTACCCTACGAATTCCATTAAAACAATGTGTTATTGGATGTGAGACTTACACCAGTCTGCCGAGGCGAAGTCGCTAAGCGTCGTGAATACTAAGGCAGCGGCGAGATAGCACACGCAAATATATCTAGACTAGCTGCCCGCGCGGCTCTGCCCACGAATTGCAAAGAATCCAGAAAATCCTTCCTACAGGCTGGTGAAAGATTTTTTTTAATCGGATAAGCGGTTTCGGAATTTTCCCAAAACATAGAAACGTAAAAAGCAACAATCTCACAGACAACTCTTTATTGTTTTTGTGGCTTTTGCTGTCGAAACCCTCGGACCCTGGAGCCCAGGCGCTCACCAATTATTTGGCCAACTTTCAAAAAAAATTGTCAATATATCCGAAGACCATAGAGGGCTGGCTCGTTCCTTGCCCAACGGATCGGCATAGCTATACAAAGAGGGAACGCAGCCAGTCTTATGGGAACGCTTCCACAGGGCTCCGACCTTGGGGACCTCTTTTGATTAAATTTATGTTTTTCTTAATTTTTTTATAGTTATGTATTGTAAGTAGGTTTTTAACATATAAATTCATGTAAAATGTTGTACCTAAATGATAAATAGATTATATATGTATAATTAATAACATATCAATTATTTAAATAAGAAGGCATTATGAAAAGTACTCTATATTATATTACATGCTTTCTATTAACTAACGATGTATGTAACTAGCTTACTATGTATGTCACTATTCACTATGTCACTATTTTTGTTCGGGTTGAATCTTGGAGCTCAATTTAAAGCAGATATCTTCAACTGATTGAGCTGAAAGTTTGGGTAAAGGTAACAGAAGATAGATAGTTTGGATGACAATTCAGTATCATGGTACCATCAAGCTGATCTGATGACGGAGTCAGAAGGTGGTCATGGGAATTCAGTACTTAACCAACGTAACCCCGTTGAGTTTGTGCTCATTAGCATCGTCTCAATGTGTACAAAGTACAGTCAGCAATAATAGCTTACCAAATAGTTATGAAATTTTTGACAGAAACTTTTATTTATTAGTATAGATGAACAACAAACAAGAGAAGTTGGCTATTCAAACTACTCTTTTGTAAAGACATAAAAACAACATTATCATCCTCCTAGCATTTTTTTTCGGCTGTAATAGGATACAGCCCAGGGTTTGCTTCGGCATCTAATCCCAAGATTGATTTTACAAAAGCGAATGCCATCTGACTTTCCAACCCAGAGGGAAGAGTTAACCTAGTTTTAATGTTACATTTTATGTTCCCGTTCGACTGAGTGCCATAAAAATAAAACATGTTTATATCACAATCACATACATACATACACTAAAACCTGCAAAGTTATTCGCATAAGTATAACGTATTTCTTAATAAAACTTGTGTGAAAATGTTTTATTAAATATTATAAAAGGACAAATTGTTTATATAAATTCGAATTGCGTTTGTATGGAATAAGAGCAAATAATATGAACCATACATGAAATTCAGTAGTTCTAACTTTAAATGAGTAGAGTAGGTTATTACCGAAAAAATTATTATCAAAATAACCGATTAGCTACAGGCATTTTATCAAGCAGCAATTTATGTTTCTAACGCTAATTTACCCTTCGCTTGCACCAGGGTCCAAAAATAATAAATAAATATTTGCGGACAATCTTATACAAATCAACCTAGTCCCAAACTAAGCAAAGCTTGTACTATGGGTACTAGACAAATACATTAGTTACTTACTGAATTATGTACTGTTTGTTATTTGCAGCAAAAAATGCAATTAACGCTTACGCACGCACGCACGAAGAGAAGGCTAATGTATCAATACGATGCGCCTATAATTTCAATACCGACGTCAAAATCACGTTTCAAGAGCCCCGAAACTGGTCATTCAGGGGTACGGGCGATCTTCGCCATATTTGGAGATTAACACTGGCTTGAACCTGCCCAGCGGGTGCCTACGACGTAGGCATTTTCCGCTACTTGGCGGGAAACCCACGCAGCGATTCTTTGCAATGAATGTGTTAAGCTGCTACGAACTACGGAGCTACGAGCGTTGTTTAGAAAAGAAAAACTTGATTAAGCGTTCGTATGCCGATGTCAAATTTGTCCAATCAAATTATAACTTTGAGATATAACACAATAGGTTCCAATCATCATCATCATATCAGCCGAAAGACGTCCACTGCTGGACATAGGCCTCCCCCAAAGAGTGCCAAAATGACCGGTCTTGCGCCACCCGCATCCAGCGGACTCCCGCGACCTTTACCAGGTCATCAGTCCACCTTCCTATCCACGCCGCGCCTTCCGGTACGTGGTCGCCACTCGAGAACCTTACCGCCCCAGCGGCCATCGGTTCTACGTGCAATGTGCCCCGCCACTGCCACTTAAAGTTCCAATGATTAATGAATTTAAGGACAAAATATTGATATTGAACAAGAACATTACAAAAATATGCTTAAATGCTAACAGTGTCCCAGATTTCTGATTACCTTAAATAACGAGCAAAATATGCTATACCTAGTCATATTTAAACCGGATGATTTGCGGGTATCGAATAATTATTGGCAAGGCCTCCCTCCCAAAAGGGTTGGTGATTAAGCCCTCGGTAAAGCTGTACCTTCACTTAGATTATTTGAGAAATGCCAAGAATGTCTTTATCTCTCTTGGGGCCAATACAAAACTTGGTGTCCAGTGCGGGAATCAGCCATTCTGGCCCTTGTTTATTACTTAACATTTCTGTGTATAGGTAGTATCATGCACATTTAGTTGGATATTATGTAACAACATATGAGTCTCATTCATTGAAATTTCGGGTTTGGATTACTAGAAGTTAATAACGAAAACACCTTTACCACGTGTAATTAAATACACTTTTGCATGTCCGCGACTGTCACCCAGCGATAAAAAATCTACCCCATCGGATAAAAATGTGTCAACGAATAGAGAAAAGAGCGTGTTAATTAAGTTATAGTTTTAAGCATTTTGAAGTAACAAATAATTTCACAAACAATAAATGAAAAGGTCAAGGATACATGTCATAACGCTGAAGATATTACATTAATAAAACCACCAGACCTATTTAAAAAGTCAACACCCACACCACAAATAAAATGCCAATGAAAATGAAGTAATCCAGCTGGTTTAACATATCATTTGACTAACCTCATTCCAAAAAGAGTCAAATTTAACGTCATCCCCAAATCCCTAACTTCAAAACAAATGTACGAGTGTTTACAATTGCCTGCCTATTGAAACGCGAAACACTCATCAGAATTTAAATCACAAAAATGCCAAGCGACTGGCTTTTACTGGACCAATATAAAGCCGCAGTTGGGCCTTGTGTTTGCCTTAGATCAGCACTCAGTATACGATAACTAGCTTATCTCCACTTATAATAAATCTCTAAATTAAAAAAAGAATCAGCCAGTTTGAAACTAAGCTTTCTGTGGTACGAATGTTCTCAGGATCCCATGGACGGAAAAATATGAAACATTTTATATAGGTACATTATTATTCCAGCTGCAACTTTGGATAGTTTTTATCCGACTGCGACAATTAATTTATTTTCCGTAATATACAACTTCATTTAATTTTTTATTTATTATTCTTAAAGTATATCGCCGCCACATCTGTCAGCTAAAAGAAACGTCAAAATCACAGACTAATAAGAAATACTACGGACAAAATGGCGGAATTTCTTTGCCTTTCTTTCGCCTATTAATAATTTTAATCCCGTCTACCATATACATTGACGAGACACATAGGTACCGAAAGCAAATATAAAATTAATCGATTTTGATATGCGAACTTATATGCGCAAATGTCGAATTAAGGCGTAATTTCTACAAATGTAACAACAAATTCGAACAATATAAACTTGGTTTTTTTGAATGGCACGCGCGCGCGCTCTTTGCGTATTCAGCCAAACCACGAAAACCGAAACTCGAAGTTCGTATATCTGCATTCCTGTCATTTGTTAGTGCGATAGAGATAGAGATACCCGAATATTTTCGAATTCCGAAGTTCGTGGTTTAAAAGAAAATACGGATGTCGGATTGATCTAAATTAATATTTTATGTGTGAATATGGTTAAAATTATTTGGAAATACTATTGTTGTTATTGTTTTAGTATATTTGACTAGCTTTAAGTTTAATATTGTACGTCCGAAATGGGCAAGCTGTTGCACTTTATTTTACCCAAAACAACTAAATGTACACAGTTCTGACAATAAAGAAATCTTAATTTATCTTATCTTATCGAAAATAGGGATGTAGACACTAAACAAAATAATCATAATGTTGTATTATCTCGAAAAAAAACAACGCAAGAGGCTATACTCGTATAGGTAATCACTAAGTTATAAGTGTATATAGTTTTAAGAGGGGGTTTGTTGCGTCTCTTTTCCGCAAAACGCACCTTTATAATGAAACGATTGTTTTTTACTATGACGCTCGAGGATCGTGACGTCACGGTCCCTGATCATTTTCTCACTCTAACAAGCGACATTAAAACGGTTGTAGCTTCGTAATTTTTTTAGATATTTGAATGAGTTTTTCGTTTCTTCTTTCTTTTGAAGTGAGTCTACAGCTACACCTCTATTTGGAAGACAAGCGGAAAGAACCCATACTATCCATACTAATAATCCTTACTTCCATATTAATATTATAAATGCGAAAGTGTGTCTGTCTGTCTGTTACCTCTTCACGCCTAAACCGCTGAACCGATTTAGATGAAATTTGGTATACAGATAGTTTGAGCCCCGGGGAAGGATAAAGGGTAGTTTTTATATCTGAGGGGCTGAAATTGGGGGTGGAAATTTGTATGGAGCTACTTAAACCGCTGCACCGATTTAGATGAAATTTGGTATATAAATAGTTTGAGTCCCGAGGAAGAACATATAATAGGTTTTATCCCGGAAATCATCCCCGAAGGGGGTGAAAGGGGGGGGGGGTGAAAATTTGGATGTAATCTATTTTGATGAAATTTGGTGTAGATATAGGTTAAGTCCTGGGAAAGGACATGGAATAGTTTTTACCCCAGAAATCATCCCCTAAGGGGGTGAAATTAGGGGTAAAAATTCGGATGGAACCCATTTTAATACAATTTGGTATAGAGATAGCTTGCGTCCTGGGAAAGGACATAGGATAGTTTTAATTCCGGAAATCACTCCCTAAGGGGGTGAAATGGGGGGTGAAAATTTGGATGAATCCCGTTTAGATGAAATTTTGTATAAAGGTCGTTTGAGTCCCGAAGAATGACATTAGATAGTTTTCATCCCGAAAATCATTCTCTAAGGGTATGAAATAGGGGGTGAAAGTTTGGATAAAATCCATGTACCTAGATGAAATTTGGTATAGAGATAATTTGAGACCCTTCGAAGGATATAGAATAGTTTTTGCCTCGGAAATCATCCCTTAAGATGGTAAGTAGAAGTTTGTTAGCATTATATTTTCTAAGTATAAGTTCTACGCGGACAAAGTCGCGGGCAACAGCTAGTCTAAAATAAAAGATACTAATCTACATCAATTTACATGTATATATTTAAATCAAAATTTTAATTTTAATTTAAAAAAGTTATACGTCACTAGTATTTTGGGTAGTTTGAATAATTGGGTTAAATTCTCGTCATAATTATGTTTCATATTTTTGTAAATAAGATAGTTACCCACCCAAAAGTCTTTAAGATACTGAAATAAGAGTAAGTATATTACGTAAAAGGTTTTTGCCACTGTACCTGTATGGATGTTGTAATTATTTTAACACGTTTTGGTCACACATATCGTGAAATATTAAGTATATTAAATAAGTATGTACCTACTTAACATTCTACTGGTATGTAGCAGGCACTGTCAAGTTTCAACATCTTGTAATTATTCTTATAACAAGTAGGTACTACGTTTTACAGTTGCGTAGTCGATTTTACGAGAGCGCCTGCCACCGATTAAAAACAGAAACCTAAAATTCATCAAAACTTTAAAAAATTACATCGTAAACCGCGGTTTAATCAAAAACGTCAGCTGTCAGCTTCACTTGCCTCCTTTTAACCGTTTTATTATTTTTACTACGTCCATCGTGACTAAACAAGAGCTAATTTTAAAGTTTTGTCATTTTAACTTTTAAGTAAATATTAGTGATTGAAAATCAAAACAATCGTGTTTAATAAACTAGTTATCTTGTTGGTTGGAAATTTAACGAGTACCTACTTTACTAATTAGTAAAAAAACATAGCCTCCGCTCAGCTATAAAGGGGTTTAGCTATATTCATTATGGTAGTAAGTATTTAATACAAATGCTAAGGAATAATTACTATCATGAAAAGAAAGTAAACGAACAAAACTTCGTATTTCAGGCAATTCAATATTATTATAAGCAGTAAGATATTACGTAACATCGTAATTGGATCTATTCGTATTAGGGCATTTTCACCAAAAGTTGTTCAATTTCGTATCATTTTATATCTGGATAAAAGTCGTTTTATTCTACTCAGAATTTGAAGCTCTTTCGATTTTATTAAGAGAAAAAAAATGTGTCTCGCGTTATTCATACAATTTTTTGTTTCCATTACGCTACTGTTCTACAAACTTATATAAAGACGGTAACGCAACGGAACGAAAAAACTTAGGACACTTTTTTCTGCTACTAAAATCGAAAGGGCTTTAAATTCTGAGTAGAATAAAACGATTTTATCCAGATATAAAATCATACGAAATTGATCAACTTTTCTTGAAAACGCCCGTTATTAATTTTTAGGGTTCCGTACTCAAAGAGTGAAACGGGACCATATTACTAAGACTCCGCTGTCCGTCTGTCTGTCTGTCTGTCTGTCTGTCTGTCGGTCTATCGGTCTGTCTGTCCGTCTGTCACCAGGCTGTATCTCATGAAACGTGATAGTTAGACAGTTGATTTTTTTACAGATGATATATTTCTGTTGCCGCTATAACAACAAATACTCAAAATCAGAATAAATAAATATATATATTTTTTTTATTTGTTTATTTTTCCATACAACAAACGTGATTTTTTTGTTATTTATATAGATAATGTACTTACGGAACCCTACGTGCACGAGTCCGACTCGCACTTGGCCGGTTTTTTTGGTAATATTCAAGCTGCTAGATCCATGATGGTGAATATCGAACGCTGAGGCAGAGACACTCGACAAAGCATTAAATTTCACACATAATTTACGTTGAATAGAGGAGCAATTAAGCTGACACTTGGGGTGTCTCATTGAAGTCTTGTGGTTTTCCTGAGAGAGAGACGCGTAATGAAAATTTATATTATAGCGTTAGTGATTTAAAATTAATCACTATTTTGGAGCATTCAGACTGACTAATAAATTGCCGTGAAAGCGCAGGTATTGCATGGATTCAACTTTTGTATGAATTCACTTTTTACGTATTCTTTCATTTACATCGATGTACTATTTAACATCAATTTAATATTTGATTTATTTATAGCGATTTTTTTACTCATGGTTCTGTTTTAAAAATAGCTGATGACATAAAAAGGGTATGTGTAGTCATTTGTATACTTTCGCATATGATTATAGTCACGTGCACCTAGCATCCTTAATGAAGCGAGCGAGCGAAGCGATGAATAGGTATAATGTGTGCGTTTAACGCATACTACTTCACGATACAATCACCTTAATCGGATTGACGCCAGCTAATTGAAATTAGTTTTATAAGTCGAAGTCTCGTTATAAACTGAGTTTTCAGCCCAACCGTGTATATGTATTGTAGGTATGGTAACTAAATTGCCGTGGCAGGGTATTATTAAAGTATTTAGCATAGAGCTTCCAGGTCATTTGTGTCCATTAGGGTGTCCACTAATGGTAACAGTCATGGGCCAGCGGAATGCTGCACTGCATTTAGCCCGGCAGCCTGTGAAAATAGTTTTTGCGTGGATGGCCCACTTTAAAAATAATGATCGTTAGTTTAACCTCTGTGTAAGCGAGTTTAAATTGTGACTAATTTGAATGCAGCCAGATATTTACTGTTTTACCTGCTTTCAATTCTAAATATCAGCTACTCCTTATTTAGTTTAAGTTATTTAGTAGTAGATAGGTTTCAGTAATTAAAGTAAGTTAATAGATATCCAATAAACTGAACACAATGTCGATTCAACTTGACATCAAACACTCATTCCCGATTCTTATGCTTCCCATATAATAGAAATAGCAATTCATACCAATACGGAGCTAGCATGACCTGCAAAACGGGCACCCTGATAGCGCCGGCCTAACAGTTATGGTCTCTGGAATAGCCGAGGTATCCGCTATCCTCGTGTATTACCCGTTTTATTGCATCCAATTTTATTTTATACCCCTTCATATTCCCATTGACCGCATAGAAAGATTACCTGCAATCTGTAGGTGCATTAAAATCTTTGTATCGTCGGTACGTTGGAATCCGAAACGTTCTTCGTTAAATCATGTTCTATGAAAAATGAAAAGGATTTTGTCAGCGCAATAAAAATATTATTACGTTGCAGCGAGACTCTTTGTTCTTGAATAACGTGTGTGTTCACTGCACGTTGGTTTATTTACATTTTTAGAGTTCCACGTAAAGTTTTTCTTGTACTAATAGGCCGTACTTAATAGCAGGAATATTTGAATGATGTTTACTGACATCTGTGAAACGTTTCCTGCAGTGAAATTATACAGTGAAATTATAATTTGAGCAATTCGTGGTTATTAAATAGATGCTATATTTTTTTATTCAGATGTTTCACGAGCAGTTTCATTGTTCCTTGTTTATTTTGTTTATGATTATGATTAGACATAAAACCATACCGTTTTATGCACAAAGGAACTGGATATCTACAAACGAGCATCGTTCGTGTTTCTTTTTTGAAGATTATTTTCAAAAAACGTCATGAATCTGTCTCGAGATCGCCGTTTGTCCTATCTGCCAAAGAAAACGTTACAGGCGCACTCACCACCCCGAGTGATAAATCCTAAAGGCATGGTGTGCGGGAAAAACTTTGAGAACGGCAAACGGGTTTATTATTTTTGAGACAGAGTCGTTTATATGTCACCAGTGGCTTGGCAGATTATGGTGAATCTAGATATGTATGTATACTAGTAAGTTCATTTAATACGGTTTAATCAAATCAGCGATTGGTAGTTATAACAGCAACTAATTGGTTTTTTAATGTAATAAATGTGTAGACATATGACACCCACTTCAGTACATATTAAAAAGCTGATGTAGCTATAACTTGCAAAATAATCATTAAATCTTTATTTTTGTAAATGATTCTTCATTGAAATGCCATATAGATGGCGTCAAGACAAAAATGTGATATAAACATATATACACTAGATCCGTCCGCGTATTAAAAAGAACGCAAGCGAACCCGCATCCATTCCGAAGGATTCTACACTGATGAAAGGTTTTTTAAAACGGATAAATAGTTCAGGGGATTCCATACGAATTTTAAAAACTACTTTCACAAACTCATCCACTTCATAATATTACCTAATACCTACAGAAAAACTGACATAATATCTAAAGCCTTGAGAGGTTAAATGAGGTGTAATGTGTAATCCGCACATAATTCATCGATGGAGTACGCATCTTCTGACTTGAGCCCTAAATCTCCAGGTTTGTAGACAATGGCGAACTTATACAAAGAATCCCGGGTTTGTCGCAGTAAAAGGCATTAGGTACGAGATAAGATTCCCATCGGCGAGCGTTTCAGCCTCTGTAAGCAGTTAATTTTGAGATTTTCCAGATTTCACACCTACGAAAAACATTCAGTGCAAATGCTGTATACAATTTAATGTTCAAATTCTACCAACTCTTATATTTGAACACGATCACTTTTAGTTAAAGGATATTATCAAACTTAATGAAAGTGTCGGAATTCTACTATTCTATTTTGCCCTCAGCGCTTTAAAACCTACTCGTAGACATAATTCGACCGCGATAGATTTGGGAATGGGATAGATTTCAAAACTGTCACCTACTGCTGCTGAAGCACGTAATATTTTACTTATATAAAAATTCTAAATAACCATGTGCTATTTGAGTAGGTACTACGTAGATATCCAAATACCAATGTAAGGATAGTAACCGCCGTTCTGCATAACGTAGAGCGGCCATAGTATGAAAACAACGCCCATAGAATTTAATATATGCAGGCAAGCCAGACAATGCAGATTCTTACTGGCATTTTCTAGAATCCTTGGCTTCGAGTTAATACATGTTGTAGAAAATTTCTAACCAGCCTTCCATATTTGCTTTTATAGAAATTTAATTTGACAAGGTTGTAAGTAGAACTTTTGCAGTGCTTTGGACATTTTTCAAACAAAGCTTAAGTAATGTGTGTTTACACATAAATACACTCGCGCCAATGAATACGGGTCGGTTAAATACTGTCATATTTCCTAAAATAGTGCAGGGTTGTGCAGTTTTTTTAATCCTGTCAAGATCTTTTTTTAATTATACATGTAAATTGCAAAAATAACAGTAACAAAAGAAAGTTACCAGGTTTAAATCGGACTCGTAAAAACCTAAGAAAAAAAAACAACGTTAACGGAGCGCGATATCGCAAAATTCGTCATTTTTGGACGTTAATATTTTTATAATAGGATCCCGGAAATTGCTAATACAGTTGGGTATTAAAAAGAATACTATACCTACTAAGTTAATAACTAGTGTTAAATATAAAAAAAAAAACCTTTTGCCGTTATTTGATTTTAGTGTATTTTCACGAGAGTTCAAAATTATTAACTTCATTCTTACAAAAAGGGCTGCACGGACGCTTTTACGAGTCGAACTACTGGCATTGTTGATGTGTTCATAGGGTTATTTGAATATGAGGCATATTATTTATGGAAATAGCGGATACCGAGAAATAGCCGTCAGGGGATCGGTCAAAATGGTTTATGTAAAAACATCTTTGATGGGCTGAAGATTCACTTTTGGATGGTGGGGATGGATTTTGGCACAGAAACATGTTTTTCACGAATAGTTTTTATTGTCCTTGAGTGAACTTTCAGGTGATTGAGTAAATATTCAGTTCAGAGGGGTGATTACGTAATTTTTAGAACGTATTTTCCCATACAAAAAGTGTCATTTCGGTCTAAGCCCTCCCTATACCTCACGCGCGTACAATGCGTTACGTGCTCGACCAGGTCCCGTAGCATGGATTATCACGCGATAAGTGACAGGATAGAGCATCCGTCCCTGGCTGACACCGTTCGATAGAATGAGATGACGCGCTTATCCTATCACTTATCGCGTGATAACGCCATCCATGCTACGGGGCCTGCTGCAGAGCTAACCTATACCGTCCGAATACACTTAACATTATGCAGGACTAACGCCAGCTCACCCAACTTGAACGTTATTACATTTTGAAAACCTTGTTTGAAGTTAGTATTAGTAATTTAGTGAGTTTGGACTATGCGCCGTTGTTAAACCACTATGAATGAGTCCTTATTGAAGTGTACCTAGTTTAATATTTCCTACGATAACAATTTTTTCCATAAGAAAATGTAAATAAATCTTGTTTTTCTCACAGCACTTCAAACAAAAAACAGTCAATTATATCACTAAACATTGTAAAAAGAATGTACAATGCAATTTTTTGTAAAAACCCTAAGAGTTGGCAAACTGTCTGACTTTCTTTCGAATGCCTGCCATCAGCGTATTTATTGATTTTTTTGTGAACTGACGAGAGGCTGCGTTCCATATTTTTTTGAAATCAGCTTCATTGTCGGCCACTGCCCCCTACTTGAGCAGGTATCGTTTGATATTTGCACAATACCTTTCAATCGGGCGAAGTTCTGGGCAATTTGGTGGGTTAATGTTTTTCGCGACATAACTACTATTCTTGTTATCAAGCAAATCTAAGGTGGCTTGAGCGTAATGAGCAGAAGCTAAATCAGGCCAAAATATTGGAGGACGTGTATGTTTCCGATATAAGGGCAGAATTCGCTTTTTAATACACTCCTGTGGGTAGACATCTCCGTTTATTGTACCGATAGTGAAAAAGCTCGTACTTTTCAGCCCGCATGAGCAAATAGCTTGCCATACTTACAAGGATTTTTTGGGCGAATTTTTCAAAAGCCACGCTCTTATGTTCTTCTGGAACGTCCTCGCCAGCTGCACACGAGTAAAACTGGGGCCCCGGTAACGTTTTCATGTCTTTTTTTACATATGTTTCGTCATCCATTAAAATGCATCGGTCGTTATTTTGAATTAAAAACTTGTCCAAATCTTTAGCTCGAGATTTCGCTCTTTCAAGCTGGGCAGCAGTCCTTTTCGGCATTTTCTGTTTCTTCCTGGTCTGTAAATTATTTCTCTTTTTGGCGTTTTGTACGTTCCCGACCGAAGTTTTTAACTTTTTGGCTACATCGTGAATAGAGGCTGATGGATTTCGACGGAAAGACGCTACTATGTCCGTGTCCAATTTTGGCTTCACGCAGCCTTTTCTGCGACCGCAACCTGGTAGATCACCTAGAGTATTAAATTCCCTAAACATTTTTATTACTTTTCGTACACCATTTTTAGATAATTGATACCGTTTTGCGAGTTGTCGCATCGCAATACCCTTTTCTGTACAGTAGGATATTATAATTAATTTACGAGTTTTTTCATTTATCCTCGGCATCTTGATTTTATCTAGGCAATGACATATATTATAAAATTTATCTTCAACTTGACAATACATGTGTCAAAATATCATGCATTGGCATAGCAAAAGCTTTCTATATAATTATGAAGGCCCAACTTTTGGTGGCTACTTTATTTCGTGAACAAGCCTTATAAAAATATTTGAAATATTGGTTTACATTATTATAAGTTAGCTGCTACGCAAGCAGAATATTTTTACACAAATATTTTACGTACGTCAATTGAGACTTTCAAAACACATCCCGGTTTTTCCCCCGGTCGATATTATTATTAACCGTTAGGTAAAAATTTACTTTATACGATTCAATTCAGAAATAATCCGCTCTAATCCGACTTTTCGAGTAATTAAGGTGCTACGCCGATGTATATCCTTCCCAGCACGGGGTGCTACGAAACACGGTGTATGGAGCAAATAAAGCCATTTATAAACAAAGTATTTTTTCATTCAAATAGGTATGTGTATTCAAATCAAAAAAAAAAACAAAAATCAAAATAATTTATTTCAGTAACTTATAAATACGTATACAAGTATCTGTGCTGGTGCCTCTTTTTAAGTATATAATATACTTGTGCTAAGAAGATCACCGCTCTTCCACATGTTGTGACTTAGGTGTAGGCATAACTTAAAATATAATGTATATAATAAGTAAACATTTCATATTATACTATGTGGTAAGTGTTTAAGTAGTCTTAACGAAATAAATTTGGCAATATCACATGTTTTGTATTTTTGACGCACCTTAGTATGGGCGAGGAACCAGTGTGCGGTGTCATGAAACCTACACTAATATTAGAAAGAGGAAAAGTCTTTGAGATTGTAGCTTTGTAACTTTGTATGTTTTGGGTAATCACCGGAACCACTTATTCGATTTCAAAAATCGTTTATCTGCGTTTATAATGGACTTATTGGATGGAAACAAGCTATATTAATCCCGCGGGTTTGCCTGTGTCCTTTGCAATAGCCGTGCGGGCACCTAGTGATTTAAAAAAAAAACATTACCACTCATTCATTGGGTACAACATTACTAGTATACGCAGTCCCTGGATGACCGAGCTCTGCTCGGATGAAAATGGAGAAAATACGGAGAAAACAAATTTTCCTCTCTTCAGTCGTCAGGTAAGTTGAAATTAATCTAGTTTATACAAGTATATTCTAGGAAAGGGGGGATTTGGCGCAAATGGGAAGCCAATTTATGAAAGTTTGTTACATAAGTTTCTTAAAATATCACGCCGTTGGACTGCGAATGTCAAATAACGTTTTGTATGGCAATAGAACCACTTTAACATAGTACCACCCGTTTATCTCCTTCATTTTTCTTATTTCAGCAACTCGATTTTTCACATTACTAGTTATTTTTATTTTTTCTTCGTGTTCCATAAGATACCCAATGTCTTAATACTGTCTCTTCTACTTCCCGTTGGATATTTTGTGATCTTTTGACAAGTTCGATTTCTTTCATGAAGTTCTCACTATTAGAACTCCACTTTTGAGGCTCAAATTTGCGCCTTCGTAAGTAATTTTTGAAGTCAACAGCTTCAGTGAAACGGATTTTCTTTAACAGATAGGTACAGTCACTGGCATCAATAATGATGAATCAAAGGCCGCAAAAATATCTGACACGCTCTTACGGCTCTAGGAGTACAGTTGTCATCAGATATTTTTGCGGCCTTTGTTCCATCATATATTTATGCCGGTGACTGTACCTACACACAGATGCGTACCTATGTTTTAAAGACAATCACTTTCTCTCCACAGAACACATTTTTTTTCATCTTCGACCGCTACTGCTTTAATGATGTAGAATATTAATTACCGTGTGGAGATGTTGTGTAATATCATTCCCAAAAATGGAATTCATTTTAGTGATATATAATAGAGTCCGGGCCGCAAAAACAATATGACCACTTTTTGCCGCTCGAACATAAAATCCTGTTTTTCACCCAGTTTTCGGTAATTAACTTGAACAAGATACGTTTCCAACTAGTCAGCTACTAAGTATTGCAAATGGAATAAAATATGAATGCTGTCTGTATACAGCGTCTGCATTTAAATAACATTGCGACTAAACTTTTACCCAGATTTTATCCATGGGCACTGGCGCCAGAAAATTATCAACCAAGCGAGAAATTAAAGTAGCCGTGAACGGCATAAAATTAACTAAGTCTCTTCGCGAGTTGCCAGAGACAGTGTTAAGATCTTAAGGTGGCGGATTTAGCTCACATTTGCTAACTTACTTCATTCGCGGAGTTGGATTTGCACAATTAAATCATGAGTTTACAAATTACCCATTTATTCATTTCAGCGACCATTTTGGTATGGTTGAGATTATCTGAACTAGACCGATCTTCTTATCTTCAGAACAGTAACATTCAAGTCTAACAATACGACTGTGTGGTCGGACGCGTGCCATTTTTTCCAAGAAATAGGTTAGCGCCACATAAAATGTTCATTGTATAATGAACTATATTCTCTTGTTCAATAGATTCAAAATGGACTAAAAGATAAAAATTGGTTTCTGTCAAGAATTGAATTTTTGGTACATAAGCTTTTATTGCTGACTGTACTTTTCTGTATATGATCATCAACTACACTCATTGAGACTATTCTAACGATCCCAAACTCAACGGGGTTACGTCGGTTAAATACCGAATTCCCATGGCCACCTTCTGCCTCCATCATCCAAACTATACTAATACCCAAAATTTCAGCTCAATCTGATATCGGCAAGTGACTGAAAAATGGATTGCAAATTTTGACGAACAACTTACATATTTTCATACATGCGACAGTCAAGTTAATATAAAGCTTGTTAAAACCCGCTCGCAGCGAGCCAGGTACAAGGCGCTGTTTGTGGTACTTTATCTCATAGCTAATTTGGAATCTATTGTAGAAGAAGATAGAGTTCATTATTCAATAAACATTTAACGTGGCGATCACATTTTTTTTGCAAAATTTGGAACGTATTCGCAAACAATGTCTTTTCATAAGCTCAGAACCAAGGTCATTCATGAGCTCAGTTGAAATAGGTTTAACTATACTGAGATCTGACGTTCTAATATATTTGGGCATCATATTTGCTTCTTTCTTCTATTCGAATTATTGTTTTACTTATTAGTAGTTATATAGATAAGACATAGTAAACAGCATTAAAAAGTTAAAAAGCTCCTTGAATGGAGCTAATTGAGCTATAAGTATAGCCCGCAGTAGAAAGGTCGGGGCAATGATCCACCGCCTACGGCACCTATCATATCTTATAAATAATTGATTCGAGACGAGGGCGCTAGTTAAGTACCTACTCCTGTCAACCACAATATCTTGTCTTTTTGGAATGCTTCTTGTAATTACAGCTAAGATATTAGGAATTAATTGGAAATATATAAGAAAGACTTAAAGATCTGTTTCGCGTGCGTGGGTGTGTGTTTCCCCTACCTTGCAAGTACCATATTCTGAGGGTCACAATCAATGCATCGTTTTATTATTACGAAAATCTATTAAATATGCATTTCAAATCCGGACGCGCCGGTACCCACCGAAATTTTATTATCTGGGCTCTATATTAAATGTGCTTATACCATGACGTCACAATTCATATTCTTGGCGCGTTTACTATGGAGTAAGTCATTAATTTGCAATTAAATATATCCATAAAATGTATACTTGTCGTACAAAATATCATTTATAATGAAATATTCGAAATGTACCTGTAATATCGTTTCGAAAACGTCACATTAAGTTTTATTACAACGAATTCACTTTTTCTCTGCTGCGATGAAGATTATGGCCACTTGAAGAAGAAACAAGATAAGGTTATGACTTATGATGAAAGAAAGTCAATTAGTAAAATCGCATTGTCTTCATAGATAATATGTCAATTCCTCTCTACCTTTTGGTTTTCATGGCAAACTTAGATTATTTTGGTTAAAGTAGATCAATCTAAAACTGACCCTTTAATTTTTATAATTTACAAAATACATTTATCACTAAGATATATTTTCCCACTTACTTAAGGAAGTGGATTTAACTTACATTCGCATACTTAATTCATTTTTCTGCTTACTTTTAACTGCCTTTTCGTTCTTTATTTTAAACTTCGTACTCGCGTTACACGAACTACTGGTATGATTAAACATTTCACCAAACATATTTCCCACTCATTAATGAATTGACGAAAAATTAACTCCAAAAACTCAATGTATAATACTCAGTTGCACATTTATACCGCAAATAGTTTCAATATGACCGCCGCGCCGCGGTCTCGTGTAAAACGAATTTGAGCCGAAACTAAAATTCGCGATGCGCGCGTCCCAGATGCGTTATTTTTGTTGCGACCACGCTGCTGTGTTCATTCAATTTTATTAACAACATTATTTACTTTCGGCATGCCTCGTAACTCGGCACATTTATGTTTTTCTGGGGTTCCCAGGGATATGCTAATAATATGTCCGTCAGTTCGTCCAACCGTAAACATGGACAATTTGAATAAAACGTTGAAAGCGGAATATAAAATATTATGAAACATTTGTGAAAGTTGTACATAATTATTATAATAAAACCTAATTGCACAATTGACTGCTAGCTGCAAGTTACGGGCTCACTTAAGGTCAAACACAGTCCAACATTAATTTATTACTTTCATTCTAATAAAACAGTAAATGTGGACAAGTTTCTGATCTTGACTGAATAAATAGCGAGTTACAGATAAGAGACATCATTGTGCTATCAGATTAAATATAAATGAAGCACAACTAAGTGTTAAATACCTATACAAAACAACAATATACAATATACAGTCGCGGAATAAAAAGTCTCGTCACTTTTGGACCTTAGTCTAAAAGTGGAGAACCTTTTCGTTCCTCGATTATAACTATCTATCTTACGTTGATGTTCAATCAAAATGTTAAGAAGAAAGAGCAATTATTTATTATTCCAATTCAAATACTAGATATCATAAACAAACAGTCTATTAATGGCGTAAAATTGAATTTCATTGTGTTTTGTCACGGGATGCCAATATTTCGTAAATTATAAATATAAGGTTCTTACAAGAGAAAACGAAGTTCAATTAATTGTAAGACCTTCTCTGTTGTTTTATTTTTCTTTTTTGAACTTCGGGAACTTTTCAGTGCGAATGAAGATTAATTTTATTTCAAAGAAACAAGTATTCGTTTCATTGTTTTTATGATTAATATAAAATATGAAGTACAAATCATTGTACCTATGTGTAAATGGCGATTCCTACTTCCTACCACCATGGTAACCAAATGGACAGTGTTGAGACTTAGGCATGGTGATCAGTTAACCAATAACTTTATCTTCTCAAAGGTAAATAGAGATGCATCAAGCGCTGGAGCACGTACATAGTAGCAAGTTATAGTACACAAGGGCATTTGACGAACGTCCCTAGCGGCAGAAGTTTGCATCAAACCAATAGCTCTACAAACTTCATCTACGCAGTGCATGCTCCATAATTTGATTGCTGTTTAACATGTGTTGCGAGACAGTTGAAAGAGCAACTGAAAACACTGGTGATTATTTGTTTTATTGTGCTATGCAGGGAAATAAAGTGAATAACCGGTTACTGAATTAAGCAATTTTTGGAAAAGACTTCAGAGCATACGATCTATGATGGTTTCTGAACAATACCTATTTCATTGTGCATCGTGTGACTGCATCTACGATCATGACACATAATATGCGTCAGAGCGCTACGTGCGATTTTTGCTACATAATTATGGACACTAACACATTCACTGCCATGAATCGCTACGCGCTTCACTCGTAGCGGAACCCATGGCTTTCCCCGTATGTAGCAGAAATCGACTGAGGGTTAGCGCCCGCTAGGTGGGTTCCTAGCAGTGAAAGTGTTAAGCTGCTATAGACTACAGTGTAGGGCTACGAGCGTAGCTTAGCGGTGAATCAGACAATATGGTATGGTCGTTAAAAATGGATTACCTACCTAAATATTTTGTGTATTTTTTTTATTATTGTGTACAATAAAGAGTTTTACTACTACTACTATAAACCCACCGACAACCGGTTCAGCCTAGTTGGTAGTGATCCTGCCTACGAAGCTAGAGAGTAGAGGTCCTTGGGTTCGAATCCCGGTAAGGGCATTTATTTGAGTGATGAGCACAAATATTTGTTGCTGCTAAGCTTTGCTTAGTTGGGGACTATGTCGATTTGTGCGGGATTGTCCGCAAATATTTATTTATTTAAGTACTTTACAAGGCCTGCATCACACTGATGCGACCTGCGGTAGCAGTCAATAGTAAACCTGACCGCCACTACAGGCAATAGTTAACAAGTTGGGTGTCAAATCATACCTACATGCTGCGTTATATTTGGGTGAATCCGGCTAAACGAACTTTTTTCCGTCATAAGTTGCAACGGTCAATTCTCCATGGTCACTTTTTAAAGCTGCGAATTTATCTATAGGTTTAAAATTGAAATGAGGTTTTTAAACCCACCAAATGTGTTCTTGTTCTCTTCAGGCCCTTTTTTATGGAACATCTTTTAAGCATGTTAGTGTCCATGTTGTAACAAATAAGAAATCCTGCCATATTGTCTCCATGGTAACGGGACATAATAAGAAGAAATACTCGTTATTGATTGACCCATTTTTATGCGAAAATGCAGTTAGGTACTAACAATAACGACTGAGGAAATTGTGAATTATACTCGTACACCTAAATAAAATGAAATACGCACGAGTCTACCTGAACAATTATAAAGACATGGTTTCGATATGCATGACCATGTAACAATTGTAACAGAATCTTTTAGCAATATTCAGAAATATGAAATATCCATGCAGTTTTCAGCAGAATCAATACCAGCGGGAATGTTTTACATATGAAACAATTCTGCATGTATCAGCTATTGACGGGGTGCCAGTGAATACAAGAATATTTTATCTTGCACACTGTCACGGGACAATATTGCGTAAATTGACGTTAATTGACATATTCAATATAAAAATGTATGCGTATCAATACAAATAAAAAAAACCGGCCAAGTGCGAGTCGGACTCGCGCACGAAGGGTTTCGTACAGAAATACATAATCTGTGAAAATTTCAACTCTCTAGCTATCACGGTTCTTGAGATACAGCCTGGTGACAGACAGACGGACGGACGGACGGACGGACAGCGAAGTCTTAGTAATAGGGTCCCATTTTAATCTTTGAGTACGGAACCCTAAAAAGCATTCGTATGCGCGAAACAAATGTATACGCAGTTTTTATAGTAATCAAACAGCAGTTAGGCCTTTCATTCATTTATCTATCCAAATATCATAAACCCTCCATGATGCTTTCAAGAACCGCACATTATGACCACCATAAAAATAAACTGTTTTGTTAGAACAGATTTCTTATCTGTGGAAATGTTATTATTACTAAATAATAACATCGATTTCGATAATATTATTTCATTCAAATTTCGAACGTCTCTGAAAAACAAAGAAATTTGATTTAACCTCTTTCTTACTTTAATTTGATTTTTTCTTATATCAGTCGAGATGACGTAGTTCGAATTTTGAATTGTCAATTTGCATACAAATTTGACAAATGTCGCACGTAAGTAAGATATCGAACGATATGACAGTTGGATCCGACTCTAGTTTGTCTCTGAATTAAAACAAAACTATGACAGCTGCCAGAAAACGACGCCGCGATGCCGGTCATAATATGCGGCTCCTGAATGCATCATGGAGGCTTATGATATGTGGATAGATAAAATAGTGTATGTAACTGTACATAATTAGGCATTAAACACTCGTGTGATGTTATTATGACACACTCGCGTTTAATTCCCTTCATTATGTACAGTCACATAAACTACTATTAAATGTTAAATAAAAGGTTAGGATATCCAAACAACTTTTACAAAATAATACATTTTGTGTTTAAATTGTTGGAGGGTTTTGTACAATCAGCCTAAAAAAACGCATTGTGTCAAGAAACGGCTTTACGCGCATATGTATTATTTTCAGGGAATTCTGGCGTTTAATTGAACGTGATTTTAGTGGATACCCGTATTAAGTCATTAAATTTAAAAACATCGCTTAATGAATTCGACTCTTGATTAGTGCGTTTTTTTGGGCTCTGGTTGTAGGTGTAGCTCAGGGTTCATCACTCATGTTTAATGGAGCTTCTAAATGGGCCATATTTTGACTGAAATATGTGGCTGGCAACTATTGGTGTCGTTCTCTAACATGTGAGTAAGAGACATCAATAGTTGCCGGCCACATATTGCAGTGAAAATATAGCCCGTTTAGAGGCCCCAATAGAGGAATATCTTTTTCAGTGGCGGAGCGCCCATACAAGCCGATTCCCACCGGCTTGCCTAAAATTTCTTTTAAGGCAAGCCTATAGTTAAATACTCTAAACTCTTTCATAACTGTTTTGGTTCCGGCTTGCCCATCGAAAATTTTCACGCGCCGACACTGATCTTTATACAATACAATAATTTATTAGTATAAATGTAATTATACATTTAAAAGTAATATTTAATAATATTATTACTAACATATCAACCAATCTTATAAAGGTCACAGTTTCATAATTATAAATTATTCATGTTAATATATTGTTGCGTATATTAACATTTTATAGGTATTTATTGTTATAGGGTTTGCGAACCAGATTGGTTTGAATAAATCGTAAGCATAATAACATTTTTTTATAGTCTGGCACTCGAAAAAAGGCATCCAAGGAATAGTAGAGGTCCATGGTAATAATTTGAATTATAGTTTTGTGCTGAAAGAGTTGTCGCTATTGGCATTGTTTTATTTCTATCGGTATTGCGTTGTAAATCTTTGGCCCCGCTATGTGCAGATATACCTTCGATTTGGCGAGCCGCGTTCGTGGCCTCAAAAGAGGAGAAAATAAAGCGCTCGAACTTAAAGTAATATTCACAAAATTCCAAAATATCTTATCACGCCCTTTAAAAATGGGTTTAATTGTGAACCCTCATGTATGTTTATCGTTACAGTGTTTAAGCATATTAATAGCTAATAGTCAACGAGCAAAGTGAAAGCTAAGCGTGCGAAAGAGGTCACCACAGTCGGACGACCATAATTTTTCATCTCATTACACCCCAGAGGTGTCCTCGCGTGTCCTGGATGGGCATCCAGCGTGCCCACCCTACAATTATCCACTCGCCTGCGGATATTCTATTTATGGCTTGCAAGTCGAAATAACTAATTACTACCTTCACATATACACATCGGTGCAACTAGGCCATGTAATCTGTGAATCACAACAATCTGTGAATCTGAGACGGATTTAATTAAATCTTCACATACAATAAAATGTACTTTATGACGCTTTGAAAACCATTATGTGCTAATAACTAAAATTGTATTGGTCATATTTAGGTTATTATTATAGTAGTTTACAATACATAATTAACAACGGCATTGCAAATGACAGTTTGATTATGTATCTTATTCACTTCGTAACTAAACGAGGTTAGAGTACCTATATTTTAGAAACACGCACCGTACCTATCTTACTTATACCTCTAAAATAAGTGGAAGTAAAAAGGAGAAAAATTACCCAGGCGCGTACAGAAATATTATCAAGCGACATTATGTGATTAGGTCGAATCGTTGTCGCTCAAGCGTTGATTTAACGACAAACTCGTAAGTAGACGACTTAAAACAAAGATACACGTTTTACACAACACTGCGTCCGGGCTTTAAAATTAAGTAATGAAATGTCTACATGATCGGAGAGTCTTCACAATGTCCCTGTAATTAATATTAACAAATATTTATTTAGAACTTCATATAATAATAACGTTCTAAATAAAATTGCCACTAATTTTACACCTACGAGATAACTTTCGACTGTGTACAATGGAAACGTTATTTGTGATATCGTTAAAACCTATAATTATACCAAGTACATCGGCAAATCGTGTATTTTGAAAACTTTTAATGATTCCCAACGACTTTACTACTAATATTGAAACATTGCCAAAATTTTGCGCGAGTAAAAAGTTTTCCCTAAACATCAGGTTATTTCTGACAGTAAGCATATTTAACGGCCTACGAAAATATAACTTATTTTGCGGCTATATTTTCATCAGATAAACTTCTACAAACAAACCCATACTCTCAATTGATCTCAATACTGAAAAACGTATTCTACGGGTTGATATACCGACTATCAGACGTGAGTAAGTTAATTTAATACTTGTAATATTTTTAAATATTAACACAGAATAAATAAAAGTACTAAGTACGTACAGAAAATATGTACAACTGGCGCGACAACACAAAAAAACCTATAATGTTCTTCTAAATAAAGGTTTTTTAAGGGTTTCGTTGTTTTGATAAAAACCTACGTCGTGACATTCGTTTAAGTGGATTTGCAGACTTAAATGTTATCTACTATATGAGGAAAAGAAACATTAATATGTTTCTGTTATTGTTTTGCCTTTAGATTATATCACTTAGTTAGACTAACGAAGACTTATGTATTGTTTGAGATGCCTGGTGTTATGTGTGCATTTTTAGATACGCTGCCAATTTAAGGGTTAACAATGCTGATTGCATGTGGATGTTGTGCGTCAATACGAGTCTCAAACGCTCGATAACTTATATATATTAAAGGATAATCTTACACAAATCCGTGAATAGTTAAATCCATAGAAACATCCAAGACTCAAAAACAGATATTCATGCTCATCACACAAATATTTTGCCCTTACCGGGATTCGAACCTAGGACCTTCAGTTTCAAAGGAGGCGTCACTGCCCACTAGGCTAACCGGTCGTCAAAAACACAAAAACAATGGAGTTCTGCAGTGACCAACGAATTACTACGAGTATTACATTACATGTAGCATACAAGCCACAGCAATTATTTATTAATACAATGGTCAACTCTACATAGGATAATGACAGGTGAGTAATTAACGCTCATTCAAAAAGTTACGCAATTAGGTACCCATCTGGTTTTCAACGGAGTCTTAAGAAACTCTAGTTGAGATACTGCTGCTGTAACTAACTAGCTAACTTTGTGTATACCAAGGAAGGGAACAAAACAGGTACGTGCGATGCTAGGATAAAATGCAGCACTACAAATCATGTCGAGGATAACGTGAGACGAATCCCTCAGGCAAGTGTACAATGAAGTCTACTGGCAAAATGTTACGCAATGAGAATTCATGTATTCCCATAGCGGCTTAAAAAATATTATATCGGTGAAGTAATAAAATCTTATTGCCCGCTGAGGTAGACACAACACAAAACTCCCTCTCATATATTTGTATTCAATAGTCGTGCAAACCCGTCGTATTATTGCTTTTTGCCTTTACAAGAAATCAAAATTTATGTAAGCAATATTTAACCATATAAATCAAAGAGCATTCCGTATTTTACCATATTTTTCTATCCCGGAGCGGTCATAGGCGACGATTGGAAAATAACGACCCTGTAGATCACCCGCATGGATATTGAATTTGATTGGTTCCTGTAGTATAAATATTAGCGCTCGCATGAGGGTAGGACGGATGCCCGTATGCTTCAGGCAGCTCGGTACCTACAGCGGTCGACGGATTGACAGCTCGCTTAAATTTAGGGTGATTATTGATGGTGGTAATATACTAAAACTACTACAGCCTTTGGCGGTTGTTTTACGTATTTGTATTTGACTGATTATCTAATGCTTGAGTGCTTTGTGGTGGCAAGTTTAATTTATAGGTTCTGTAGATGACGTATTATTTACGTATAGGCTAAGCTATCTGGGCATACAACCAGAACAGCTTAGCTTCTACATTTGAATCTAAAATATGTCTGACAACGTGCAGAAAACAAATTATACAATTTGTTTCCAACCACAACCACCACCATCTCAGGACATAGATGTCCTGAGATTCTATTATATATATTTGAATATAATGAAAAGAAGCTGTGTATGTAGAAATGTAATCTTAATAAAAGTCGAAGTGTGAACTTCAGAGTTTATTCGCAGCATTTATTTCAGCTAGGAATATCCCCGTGCCTGAAGCCTTACAGGGCCGATTGGCTACACTCCTCTTACAGAACTGTGAAATATCCGCTTAACGCAGTTTGGGACTCATTACGGTGATTACCACATTCGGCACACCAACTCAGAAGGTTGAACACGTAATTTTTCGAACGTGCGTTAGGACAACTTAACTCTCCCTTTTCCATACAAAAAATAACATGGTAGATTCCTGACGTACGTACAAAGCGTAAAGCCTGGATCACACTAGTGCGGTCTGCGGTGGCGGCCAATAGTGTTAGGTTTCAGTATTTCAATTTATCTTCATATTTCATATTTCCAATCTATTGCTTACGTTTTGAGAATGAAAATAGTTAAAATGTTTAATGTTATAAGATTTGTGGATCGTGTAAACTAATTTTAACTATTTGGATCTCGTTTTGTAAATTGGCAACTTGTAATTCGTAAAAATGTTAACTCTTTGGTGCCTTGATTGGTATATTTTGTGGCATGAAAAATGAAGCGGCTTTCTGATTGGTTTACGACACTGATATCGCGTGATGTCGTGAGCCAATCAGGGAGCTGGACATCCCTCCGTAACGGGGATTTCTTGGCCAGGAGTTGGTGCCCGGGTGGGCATTCTGGTGCTAATCGTCAACGGTGTAAGGTTTCATCAATAAATGTTAAAAGTTAATAAGTTTACCTGTTTAATTATTAAGATTATTTAAATACATTTGTAAAGAGTTGTTGGAGTTTTCTTCAAGTGCTGCTTCCACCTGATTATAATTTAGAAGCTTCACATTAACTGACATGTTTACGATAGACCGCCACCGCAGGCCGCACCAGTCTGTAAGAGGCTTTACGCAATCGACCAGCTGACCATAGAACGAGTGTTATTTTTAAACCATTGATTTTTGAGAAAGAGTTGGTTTCAATGAAGAATTTGACAATGCAAAAATAATCAGAAACATTTCAATAATAAAAATAAAAACAATAGGGAACATTACGCAAAGCTCTGCGTAGGGGGCGACACTAACACAACCCGTGCCGGTTAATGTACGGCCCAATAATTGGCATCCTCTATATCTATGTCTCTTTTTAACTTATACAAAAAAAAAGAGATAACGATAGACGGACGCGTATTATCGGGCCGTACATTAACCGGCACCAACAAACCGCCATGACGTACAATGTCATATTTATTTACCTAACAAACAATAACGAATAATTGATGAAAACGCGTTAAACTACAATCGTTTTATTATCATTCGTGTGTAAAATACCTGTACTGTGATATTAAAATGGCATCCTATATATAGCCATTTAAAGGTGGATGAGGGCTTTTTTTTGCTTTACGACGTATTGCCGCTTCCCATAGTTTTCATATCATCGTTTCCTTCAGAAATGAATGATGCCCTTCATTCTTGCATCCAATTACGCGGCACTGATGCATTTTATTCATTGAAATATTTTCTTCACTATTTGATCCAGAGCTTTGAAGGACTTGTCAAAGTTGTCAAAAAAACTGTTTACTAATTGTGTTAGTGCTGCACTCTGGCGGCAGAACATTGCAGTAATGTTCCCTATAGGATACTTAACTTTGTTATGTTTACGGTCGACAGACTGTATGATGCATTGCCTTTGCAATTGATGCGTGCTGTGGACATTGAATGCAGTACGGACAAAACGTTAATTAGGTATGATGTAATATTTTTAAATCTACATTATAACCACATTACTCAAGAGCAATACAGATATTAATTGACTAATATGATTATCTCCACTTATAATAAATCTCTAAATTAAAAAAAGAATCAGCCAGTTTGAAACTAAGCTTTGCGCGGTTCGAATGTTCTCAGCATCCCATGAACGGAAAAATATGAAACATTTTATATAGGTACATTATTATTCTAGCTGCAACTTAGGATAGTTTTTATCCGACTGCGACAGTTAATTAATTTTCCGAAATATACGACTTCATTTAATTTTTAATTTATTTTTATTGAAATCAAACGCTGCTCCAACTGTCAGCTATAAGAACCGTCAAATTTTCGTCAAAATGGCGGAATTGCTTTGCCTTTCACTTATTAATAATTTAAATCCCGTCTACGATAGACCTTTACGAGACAAATGCTAAAATATAAACCATAAAAAAATATTCGATTCTGATATGAGAACTTATATCCGCAAATGTCGTTTTATGTCGTAATTTCAATAAATGAAATCAACAAATTTGAACAATATAATTAACACGAATTTGTTTTTTTTGAATGACAATGGCACGCGCTCGGCGCATTCAGCCAAAGTACCTGCGGCGCTAGCACGAAAACCGATACTCAATGTTCATATATTTGCATCCCTGTCACTCAAGTATGGTTAGTGCGATAGAGATAGAGATACCCGAATATTTTCGAATTCCGAAGTTCGTGGTTATAGCTCAGGAATCGAAAATATGGTAAATAATCATAATGTATTTTCTCGAAAAAGAATTTAAAATAAATATAGTCAAATGGAGAAAAAAACAAAGCAAGAGGTTATATAGGTAATGATTAAGTTATAAGAGTCCAAAGTTTTAAGAGGGGGTATGTTCTGTCCCTTTTCCGCAAAACGCACCTTCATATGAAACGATTGTTTTTTACTATGACGCTCGAGTATATTGACGTCACAGTCCCTCATCGTTTTCTCACTCTAACAAGCGACATTAAAACGGATGTAGCTTCATAATTTTTTGAGATATTTGAATGGGAGTTTCATTATCTTCTATCTATTTATACATAATAAATGCCTATGTCCTGACTGATTTATTCACTCACTCACTCACTCATCAACGCACAGCCGAAACTACTAATCTTAGAGAGTTGATTTTTGCACAGTATGTTGCTTTTATAACGTGGGCTAGGGATAAAAAGGGATTTTTGAAAATTCTACCCCTAAGGGGGTAAAATGGGGGTGCAAAGTTTGTATGGGAGAACCTTTTTTTTTTGAGCTATAGACTTAAACTTTGTAGAAAAATTAGTTATTAGAATACAAATGAAACACTTTCAGCGTTTTGGAAAATTCCACCCCTACGGGGGTAAAATAGGGGTGCAAGGTTTGTATGGGGGAAACATTTTTTTTTTAAATAGAGACTTAAAACTTTGTAGAAGGATCAGTCATTAGAATACAAATAAAGAACTTTCAGGGTTTTAGAAAATTATACCCCTAAAGGGGTAAAATAGAGTGCAAAGTTTGTATGGGAAAAACTACTTTTTTTTAAATAGAGACTTAAAACTTTGTAGAGAAATTATTCATTAGAATACAAATAAAGTACCTAGATTCAGTGTTTTAAAAAAATCTACCCCTAAGGGGGTAAAATAGGGGTGCAAATTTTGTATGGGGGAAACAATATTTTTTTTAGCTAGAGTCCTAAAACTTTGTAGAAAGATTATTTAAATACAAAGAAAGTACTTTCAGCGTTTTGGAAAATTTCACCCCTAAGGGGGTAAAATAGGGTGCAAAGTTTGTATGGGAAAAACATATTTTTTTTTAATAGAGACTTAAAATTTTGACGAAAAATTACTTATTAGAACATGAAAAATACTACATTCGGCGTTTTACAAAAATCATTCCCTAAGGGGGTTAAAAAAGGGTGCAAGGTTTGTATGGGGAACACTTTTTCTGAGCTAGACACTTAAAACTTTGTAGAAAGATTACTTATAAAAATACAAAAAAAAAGACTTTCAGCGTTTTGAAAAAATCTATCCCTAAGGGGGATAAAAAGGGGTGCAAAGTTTTTATCAGGGAAAGTTTATGTTTTTGAGTTAGAGACTTGAAACTTTGTAGAAAGATTACTTATTAAAATACAAAAAAAGAACACAAATCGTTTTAGAAAATTCCACCCCTAATAGGGTTAAAAAGGAGAGCAAGCTTTGCATGGTCATATCCAGATATCCGAAATATCCGGATATCCGCTAAATTTCGGATCCGGATCTGACAGGCTCTTGGATCCGGATTTTTCGGATATTACGGATCCTTAAAATACAACAGTGAAAATCGAAAATACGGCTACAAAATGATGTTTTTACCGAGTCCACGCTGAAAACCGAATAGTAGATAACTCAGTCTCTGTCTTTATTCACCACTTCATTATCCCAGACCAGATTATTTTTGTTTTTAATTTATTAGTTACAAAAACTAATTAAACCTACATACTACAAACTAGTAAAATAGCCGCAATTTGATGGCGAAAGTTGGCGTTGGTTTAAATGCACTAATTCACCGTAGGCAGAGACACAATATGATTATATAAATCCAATATTACCTATAGCCCTATAGGTACCATTATAGCTACCTACTAAAGACTTACGCCCGTATTCATAAATATTCTACAAGCCTATTTTAACTAAAATGGCGTTAAAATTCGTTTGTCCTTATCTGTCACTTTAACATTTGTGTTCGTAAGAAAGGGACAAAGCACATTTTATTTAGCAGAGGCATTTTAAGTTTTATGAATAAGGGGATTAGTTTAAATAAACCTAAAGAAATGGCCCGTTCACCGCTTTTGCCATATTATACAGTCTTGCCTAAATGAATGTCCCCTGCTAGACAAACACCTTTTCCCTCGTCCCGCTCACATTGTCAATATCTCCTCCTAAGGCTTGATACCTAGTTACAACCCTATTGAATTAACTCCGTACCTAGAGCTCATTGAAATGTATGTACAGTCACCGGCATCAATATATGATGAATCAAACGCCGCAAATCAGATATTTTGCGGGTACTGGCGTATACGGCTCTAGGAATAGAGTTGTCACCAGATATTTTTGCGGCCTTTGTTCCATCATATATTTATGCCGGTGACTGTACGATACGAGCACGAGGTACGGAGTTAGCTCGACCTGCTGGTTGATCACGCAGTCAAATTTTATATGGGAAAATGACATTTGGATTGTCCTAGCGCGCGTTCGGAACGTTACGTTGATTACCCCTGTTGTAGTTATCAAGTGACAGCTTTCAGTGACGAAACTCTCACTTTGACAGTTAGTTCGTAGTTGTAAGTAAAAAGTTGAAAAAAAAAGTTTTAAACCCTTTATGACCTCGGGAATGCGTACCTATTTAAAATCTTTCAGGTATACGGTGGTATAGCCGTTTTTTCCTAGTTTAACCTTACAATTCCTACTTTATACCAAAAAAAACCTTGTGGATCCGTATTATCCGAAAGATCCGGATATCCGGATCTGTTGAATTTAAATATCCGAAATATCCGGATCCAAAATATTGGCGGATCTTGCAAACCCTAATGGCGAGCAATAAAATTTTAAAGTGTGAGTAAGAGATTTTTAACTTCGGTCTTATTTTGTACGTTAAAAGACTACAAAACTGATTTCAGAGTTTTTCCAAATTCATCCCCTAAGAGTGTTAAAATTGGTTCAAAGTTTGAGTATTTCAAGGCATTTTTAAAGTATGAGATTTTTAACTTTGGTTTTAGACTGTTTGTTCACAAACTAGAAAATGAACATCAACTTTTTTTTTAATTATCCCCTAAAAGAGGGTTCAAATTTTGTATTGAGAGAAATCATTTTCTAAGACGATAAAAAGTTCTACGCGGACGAAGTCGCGGGCAACAGCTAGTACTTAAATATAACTTATATCAAATTTAATTATCTTTACCGCACAAGCTTCCTTCCTGCGTATACCTACACTCGCGAGCAAAAATATCGACTCACGCCACATTTTTGGGTTTAGGGCAAATTTTTCGCAACTGAGAAATGTTACAGGAAAAATGAGTATACCACGTTGTTATAAATTTATTCAGCTTTAAAAAAACGCAATTTAACCGCCTTGAACTACCCACGAGTTGAGCGCCTTCAGGATGCATAAAAACAGGTGTAAACCTGTTGTTCTTATTAGTCGCTTATCACAAGTTGACCTGTGCAAATCTCTCGCAATTGGACCACTGAAACCACCTGGAAAAATGGACACCACCGAAAATGAAGCCGCCCAAGTCGTCGACTTGCTAAATCAAGGACTTTCTCAGCGTTCAGTTGCCGAACAGCTGAATTTAAGTCAGTCTGCTGTCTCCAGGGTTTATCGTCGATTTGCTGAAACCGGAACCGTTACTCGGAGACCGGGATCCGGCCGTCGAAGATGCACATCCGAGAGAGAGGACCATTTCATCGTGACGACCAGTCTTCGGAATCGCCACCTGACCGGCGTTGACGTCCAGCAGCAGCTGATGCGGACCCGTGAGGAACCCGTGAGCTCTTGGACAGTTCGCCGAAGACTTAAGCAAGCAAACCTCACCCCAAGAAGGCCAGCTACGGGGCCCAAATTGACGCAGAGACATCGGGACCTACGCAAGGATTTCGTAGCACTCTTCGAAAATAATTGGAGCTACAAGCAATGAAGCCGGGTACTCTTCACTGATAAGTGCAGAGTTTGTCTCCATGGCAGCGACAGAAGAGGACGGGTGTACCGAAGACCTGAAGAGTTGTTTGCACAATGCTGCTTCTCAGAAACAGTCGCCTACGGCGGCGGCTCCGTCATGATGTGGGCGGGCATTTCAATGGAGGCGAGGACTGAGCTGGTTTTCATCCCTGGTGGCGGCCGAGGAGGTGGATTGACCGCGGATAGGTATATCACTGACATCCTGCAGGACCATGTTGTCCCATACGCAGAGTTTTTTGACGAGAGGTTTCATTTGATGCAAGATAACGCCCCTTGTCACACCGCTGGAGTGACCAAAGCGTAGGTACCTGGCGGCGGTCGGCATCCCCACCCTTACCTGGCCACCGCTGAGTCCGGACTTGAATCCCACCGAGCACATGTGGGATTACCTGAAGAGGAAGGTTCAAGCGCGGGGTCCAGCCCCGGAGATGATTTTGGCCCTTCAAGCTGCTTTGGTCGAGGAATGGGACGTTTGCCCACAGGACACCATCAGAAAGCTGATAAGGTCCATTAGGAACCGTATCGAGTGTGTAAGAAACGCCTATGGTGGCAATACGCGGTATTAAAATGAAAAATAAAAGGTTTTTCCTCCATAAAATTTGTTTTCTTTCAATGTTGTGGTTATGAAATTAACCAGTTTTCCCCCACTTTGTGAAAAATCACGTTTTTTTCAGAACCTGATTTGGTATTTTCTAAAAGCTTACATTTCCAGCTTTCAGAAAATGCTACTATGCTACGAATACCTATATTAGTTTTAGAGATATTGCACATTGAAATCCAAAAAAATGTTGAGTCGATTTTTTTGCTCGCGAGGTACATGTACCATTAAAAACTGTAGGAACAAGCACGAGCAACAAATTTAGAATCAAACTACCCAATAAATACTTCGACAGGCCTCTTGGACTTACTTTGGAAAGTGAAATAATTGTAGTACATACTCGTAAGTACAGACAAATCATGTTGCGTTTCCATTCCAAACTTCATAACAAAGCCAACTTAAACATTTATTACCTCGGGCACAAATATTTAACGGGTAACTGAATACATTATCGCGACAGTCAGTGCTTACGCGTACTCAAGCAAACAGAATGATTAACAGCTACGCGTTTTACAGGCCTCTTAAGAGTGAGATAAATATCTAATTAAGCTTACCCTGATAAACCCAGTTTCTTGCTACGTTCCTTTATTTCATATGTGATATACTTGTACAAAATATACTACACTATCTGCCCGAGCGTCTTTTCCCGCGTATTACGAAGAACCCAAGGCAGAGCCACGGAATAAATTAGAACTTAGTCCATCCAGAAGGTACATTCTATATACAGGTGAAAGATTTTTTTTTAATCCGATGAGTAGCTCGTTTTGGATACTACGGCCTGCCCTACATACAAACTTACAAAACTATCATCTTACATTTCACAGACGCTACTTCTCTATTCTAAGTATAGAATACTCGTATTCTTCTATAATAGATAAATAAGATTTTGAAAAAGTAGGTACTAGTCCTCAAATATAAGATATTAAATTCAGTAGGTACACGGAATTTTCCTTGTTTTTATTTCAGTAATTTGAATTATAAGCTAGGTATGTGAAATCTGTCCCCGAAATGTTTCCAAACGTGTAAGTACAGTTTCCCAACAACCGCCTCAAACTAAGTCTGCCTATGCGTCGCGGGCATCGGTTGGAGCTTATAACTGCAAGGTAGACTATTACCGAGGTACATATTAGTCGGCATCAATTCGAAAGCCGTCCCAATCGTAAACAAAAAATTGTCGGTATATAAAAGGCAGAGAGTGAAAAGAGTAATTTTCTCCTCCATAAAAACAGTTACGCAGTTATTTATGGTGATACCGCAATCTATACAAGGGATTCCGCTCGGGGCAGAGTATTAACGATTATCCGGGTTTTTCTTACAAAGAAATATTACTTTGACAAATAAATTCCGTGTATTTCTTTTCGCGCTCAACGGAATCTTAGTAGGTATCGTTCTCGACGCTAATATGAAATAATATTTTCTACTCAATTACATTTTCTTTCTCAAGTCGACGTTCTCTCCGTGTTTCTGCTCCAGGGACGCACAATAGTAGACGGAAAGTGCAGAGTAAAACAACGGAACAGCCCTTTTGTTGTTTCCAGTAATATGGTTACGGAGTATTTACTAACGATCCGATTATGCTTTGGCTTTGTATATAAGTATATTCAAAGCGACCAAATTACCGGCGGGTTTTTTGTTACATTGAGAACAAAACCTCTATCCATGTAACATTAATTAAGACTTAGGCAAGCTACGAATCAGGTACAGACAGCCTCATAACCTGCTGAACACCTAAGTACCTTGTCGTTTTCACTCGTTTGACAACTTCATATGGCAGTTTAAAATGACGATTAATGCGACACGGTACAAAGGTGTTAAGCCCCTTGTGCGGCTGAACGTATTAAATCCATAGGTAGTATGTATGTATTTAACACAAAGTACCTATTTTCAAAACCCTAATAAATCCGATACCGACTTATCCACGAAAAAAGCGAGATTTAAGTATTGATTAAAAAATACCTCATGGACGCCCATAGAAACCTTTCACGTTTTTTATAGACCATCCATGAGATAACCTAGATCTCAATCATATTTAAGTAATATCTATGTAGACATAGTTAAGACACTTTTTACTTTTCTATAAAGAGAAATGAGACTGTAATTTGATGCCAGAAGCAAACTGATTATTTCGTTTTGTGGAACTAGTTACTTTATAATTTTATATTGTTTAATTTTAGTTTTTAATAAACAAATTAAGTCAAACATTGTTTTTTTTTTATGCGTTGGCTCTTTATCAATACAAAACATTCTTATTGCATACAAATGCTAAATCAGAAAGAAAAAACACGTTGGCCTTTTCATTCTTCTGTCATCTCATTTCTTCTTGCAGCGGAAAAATTGACATGCAATTGAGCCAAATCTGCGGGCATAAGATTGTTGCCATTTTATAGTTGTGGATAAGACAAGACATCCGTCACTCGCGGACTCACATATTTGTCAGAACGTGACGGTTGTCTTATCGACATCGAAAGTTGATAAAATGTCAACCAATGCTACGCCCACCACAGATCTCGAATCGATTCGTTCGGGCTTAGACCACGTGACAGGAAGATTCCCTGCGGAAAAAAAGCGGCAGCGTGTCCCAGAACGCGAATAAACGTTGGCGTTTTTACAAATGCAATAAAACAATATGTTTTAAATCGTCGCAGGAGCAAAAAGGAGCCGCGGAGCTGAAAAGCGTCGACGACGTGACGTTATCGCACGTGCTTCACGGCTACAGTATGGTCAGGGAACAGTACTATTCAATTAAATAAAATTTGTTTATCTATCCAAATATCATAAACTCTCCATGATGCATTCAAGAACAGCACATTATGACCACCATAAAAATAGACTGTTTCGTTAGAACAAATTTATTATCTGTGAAAATGTTATTATTGCTAAATAATAACATCGAATTCGAAAATATTATTTCATTCAAATTTCGAACGTCGCTGAAAAAGAAAGAAATTTGATTTAACCTCTATTCTTATATCAGTCGAGATGACATTTAGTTCGAAATGAATTGTCAATTTGCATACAAATTTAAGAGCAAGTGTACTTAATTCAAATTAAAACGTTTTCTATAAGGAATTTTCTTCAGAAAAGTAACATTCATTTAAAATTGTCTTACAACAAACTTTCGTTCGGCTTTAAGTTTCTGGGTGTTTATTTGTGTTGCGGCGACAGCGCGCTCGCGCACCCGCGAACACTCGTGATTTGCATACAAATTGTATAGATACCCCACAGATACCTCTAAAATGTCCCACACGATTTTTCCACCTGCTGCTATCCTGGTAATTAAATTCATTGTTACACATGATTTGACTGAATATGGGTTATTTTATTAGCTTACAACAACATACTTATTTTGAACAAACTAATTCTTAGTGTCATTTTCCTTTATATTATGACAAGAGTATGTTTTCAGTCGTTATTTTCTTTTCTCAAGGTATCCCTCATGAACAAAGGGGCATACTTAGATTAAAGATTTTCTCGACGAGAAAGCGCTCAAGTAACCTTTAGCAAGCATAAACCAACTTCACTTAAAATATATAATGATAACGTGTCGCCTGAAATTCCTATAAATATCTAGGGCCCTTAACGACACATACCCTCGAAAACGCATGCAATTTCGCGGCAATTAGGCGTGTGGATAAATTCTAGTTAACGCTTTAGTAATTATTGACTTAAACCACTTCCGCATTTAGCGGTGCGGAATCTGTATGTGGGCGGTATTTTGAACGTAACCGAGAACTTACTGATGTCGCCCAGATTTCCTTATTTGTACCTCTATACTCTGTCAGTAGGTATCACATTTGCCCAGTAGTGTTATGTATATTGATTGACGGATACGCACCGACTCCAAGGAAATCTGGGTGTATAAGTCTTCGGCAAAGTCATATTAATAAACACTGGCCTGCAAAAGAAGATATAACAGTTTTAGTTATCACATTTATGAGTGTTATACCTTCTTTTGCAGGCCAGTGTATATAGACGATCCGAGTGATTTTTTTGTTGTATAAAATACAATGTAATTTTAAAGAAAATAATTATTATATAAACAAATTCACGTGTCCTTATGATGTTTTCCTCAACCGATTTGCAAATTGACATTCGATATTATTAATCTCTTTTTACACGCAAGAAATGCGAATCCACCTATTGGGTGACACCTTCGATACGCTCGCTCGGTCGATTTCGAGGATATTCTTGTAATATTCTCGTAATTGAACGAGCGAGCGAAGCAAACGAAGTTCTATGCTTCAGCTTGGGCTAAAAATGGGGAACTTGCATGGGACTTCAATTTCGAATAAATTGCACTCAATCGATGCGGATATACGTAGAGATACCATACAAAAGTAAACCGGCCAAGTGCGAGTCGGACTCGCGCATGATGGGTTCCGTACCATTATCTATAAAAACTATTTAATTCTGTGTTTTTAGTATTTGTTATTATAGCGGCAACAGAAATACATCATCTGTGAAAATTTCAGCTGGAACTATCACGGTATCAGTGAGATACAGCCTGGTGACAGACAGACGGACGGACGGACGGACGGACGGACGGACAGCGGAGTCTTAGTAATAGGGTCCCGTTTTACTCTTTGAGTACGGAACCCTAAAAAAAGAACCAGCCAAGTGCGAATTGGACTCGCGCACGAAGGGTTCCCTACCATTATCTATAAAATCGGCAAAAAAATCACGTATGTTGTAGGTATGGGTGCCACCCTTAATTTTTTTTTGTATTTGTTGTTATAGCGGCAACAGAAATACATAATCTGTGAAAATTTCAACTCACTAGCTATCACGGTTCTTGAGATACAGCCTGGTGACAAACAGACGGACGGACGGACGGAGGGACGGACAGCGAAGTCTTAGTAATAGGGTCCCGTTTTACTCTTTGAGTACGGAACCCTAAAAAGAGAAAAAAACGATTGTATTAGATTATCTCACGTTAAAATGACGATTTTTTTTTCGGTAAAATAACGTAACATTTACACAGAATATTAAATAAGAAATTATATTTTGTAGACTTAAGTATAGACTTAAACGCAAATTTTGTGGAGATAATTGCAAATTAATGACTTACTCCATAGTAAACGCGCCGAGAATACTGTGAAGTCATAGCATAAGCCCGTTTAATATAGAGCATTTTCGGAGAGTGCCGGCGCGTGCAGATTTCAAATATATACATATAACATCAGAAAAATAAATAATAAGAAAGTTTGAATGGCTACAGTTATTTTAATGCTGGATTATACTTTTGATTTTTGTAATAAAATAAAAAGATGCAACCTCCCTATTGCTTGTCTGGTGTCTGTCACGCTGCCCCGCTGTTCTCCTCTAGGTATCTCCGCCTCTAAATTTTGTGAGCGTGAAGGTGCGTTAATTATATAGAATTTTACTGCCGAGTCACTTTTACGAAATTGTGAAAAATAAATTGTTTTTTTTTTAAGGCACGCTTGCGATTTCTACAGCTCACAGAGCCACTAGTAACTATTTGGTCAAACATCTCAGTTTGAAGATGAGCAAAGTTTCGATATACTCATCAGGACATACAAGTCAACGGCACGCACCGTCAGCAACAGCATGCGAATGGTTCACTTGTGCAAAGCCGAGGTTAGTCGCGGCCAAATACAAACGAGCCAGCACGTGAGCCCGAAGTCATTACGGCACACCATCTAGAACGTGGCATTACCCGTATGAATACAGTAAAAAATCGCGGGCAACGACCGACGGATTTTCTCGCCTTTCATTCTCAACAACTCCCATTCAACTGTGAAAGGGTTCTTTTATTACCAAGGAAAGTGAATCAATAAGAGACCACTCCTGTACTCATTTCAATATGTATCAACGAAGGTATTCCATTATTATATCAACTCGAGTAGAATGCGTATATGTTCTACTAATAAACGGAGTAATGCCTAAACTCCGAAGCCGTCGGCAAACAATAAGCGTATGTTATTGGAATTTATCCGCATATTGCAGTTCATTAGCCCTAATAACTAACTCCACCAAACCTTGTCCGTGAACATCGACAACCTATAATTTTACTGGAAACTTACTGTTGCTATCCTTCATTAACATTCTCACTTTAAAAGAGACGGCGTGCGTTAGCACGAGGCGCTGCTACTTGCCAAACATCCAAGACTAGTTTGGAACGTAAGCCACAGCGTACTCAAAATCACTCGCGGTATATTTAGTTACCACAAGGGTACTTGGTAAATAATTAGGATTATAACGCTACGAGTTTTATGCTCATTAAGTTAAAAATCAATACCGTCAGCTATGGTAAATTACTTATTAAATGCACGGCAATGAAAAGGTGAATTCCAATATAGATGATACCTGCATTGAAAATTATGAATTTAATGTAGTGGTCGGGCCATTGTTTGTGTTAAACCAAATTAAAGTTTGCAGGCCCATAAAGAGTGGTTATTTTAACACGATGGTGGAACACCGAAACAAATACTTCCCATACTTCAAGAAAGACATTGAAAAAGTTCAGAGAAGATTCACCAAAATTCCCACACAGCTCAAATCATTGCCTTACGAGGAAAGGCTACAGAAGTTAGGCTTGACAACACTCGAAAAGAGACGTGAACGGGGGCAATTGATTGAGACTTTTAAAATCTTAAATGACTATTACGACTGTCCAGAACTGAGCGACCTGTTCACTCGACATACAAACACAATGCACGAGAGGACACACAGCGGCAAGAGAAATACGTCATCTGTGAAAATTTCAACTGGAACTATCACGGTATCAGGGAGATACAGCCTGGTGACAGACAGACAGACAGACAGATAGACAGACAAACAGACAGACAGACAGACAGACAGACAGACAGACAGACATAAAGACAGACGGACAACGGAGTCTTAGTAATAGGGTCCTGTTTTACTCTTTGAGTACGGAACCCTAAAGATTACCGAAATAAAGTAATTTTTACTATATAATACCAATTGGAAAGCAATAATACAAATAAAAATCATTCACATCAAAGACATAAATAACTAATTATCTTTCAACATAATATTATACGTATCTCATTACTAAATTAAAATGTAAAAAATATATTTATACGTAAACGGGGAGTACATTTTTATAGTTCTGTAATGGGAAACTTGCATGGGACTTCAATTTCGAATAAATTGCACTCAATCGATGCGGATATACGTAGAGATATCATACAATAGAAAAAAAAAGAAAAAAAACGATTTTATTAGTTTTACCTAACGTTAAAATGACGAAAATTTATTTTTTATTTTTTCGATGAAATAACGTAACAGTTACATAGAATATTAAATTAGAAATGATATTTTGTATGACAAGTATAGACTTAAACGTAAATTTTGTGGAGATAATCGCAAATTAATGACTTACTCCATAGTAAAGGCTATGCTGTGACGTCATAGCATAAGCCCGTTTAGTATATAGCGTTTTCGGGGGGTGCCGGCGCGCGCAGATTTCAAATGCATATAACATCAGAAAAATAAATCATAACAAAGTTTTAATGCTACAGTTGTTTTAATGCTGGATTATACTTTTGTTTTTCTTAATAAAATATTAAGATGCAAGTTCCCTATTGATACCAAACACGATTAACTCGATGTTATCTACATCAAACGTTCTTTTTTTCTGATGAAAACTGAATAAAGAATTACTTTATAACTCAAAATTATTGTCACCCTAACGTTTGTTTGCGAAAGTTTGACGTATGGTGTGTTTGACGTATCTACTTAACTTCAAGAAATGTAGGGTGACCAAAAATTCAGTCGACATTAGTGTTAACATTATCATTAAATTTAATTAACTAAACAGTGATTTAATTGCATGAGACCTTATGCATTTCAATCCGTTTTGGCTGTTTATCAATATTTTTCGACTCCTGATCACGGATTAAAAATCATCGTGTATATATGACGGCGCTCTTGAGAAGCGCCATCTATTATCGACTTCGCAAACGAAAGTGACATTACACAGACGAGAGTGAAGTTTGCTACAACTCGCTCTGGCGGAACGTCAAGGCGCTGCGGGCGGCCATATTGACTTGAAAGGAGAGTGGCACGGGACAGAGCATTGACGGATCGCCGACGTCTAATATTTAAATCCGATTGCATCCTATTTGATTTAATCTCAAAGCTAATTCCTAAGGTTAAATTGTATTACCAGTGCCTAATAGAACATGTCAGTGTAATGAATGATTGCTTTATCGAATGATTATTTTAACATATTTCGATCGAGTGAAGATTCGTTTAATTTAAATACCATCAACAGTTTAATGGGTGACACAGGAGGAGAAGATAAAGAGCCTGCATATATATATATATATATATATATATATTATTATAAATAGTTTACTCAAGCATTCGCTTGATAGTCTGGTACGAAAATGTTAGGGTCTTTTAATCCAATCCACTTTTCCATCCAGCATTTGTGTACGCTGATGAATAGCTTTTATAATAAGAAATGAACCTCAGCCCTTTCCTGCTCGTCGATGAAGATACTAAATTACTCCTTACTAAGCAGGGTTAACAAATTATTATTTACGCTTGACTTAACTTGATCAGGCTGGAAACATGATACTGTCTAGTTGCTGCCATAATTAAACCCCTTAAGGATTGCTTTGTAAATACGTTGTTGCGGAATATCGGTAATAAATAACAATATCAATATTCATTATTTAAGTAAAGATATTGAATAGCATGTAACTTTAAGTTACTTTCTCCCAATGAAGTAAGGACTTAAATACGAGTAAGTAGACATTGTATGTACAAAAAACTGGAAAGTCCGGAGCAATGAGGTCAGCTTCTTTCAGGATGATACATTTTCGGCGATATTTAAACTTTCAGAAATAGTAAATATCAGTAAACAACTTTCAGGGCAAGTCCCCTTCAGCCGCGTATGAAACGACGAACGATAGAAGAATTTTGATTCATTGTACGAAACCAGTTGCGTTCGAAGATTTTTTATTCTTTGTACGAAACCAATTGCGACATTTTTTTTGGTATTTCGACAGTTTTGACGGAGCCCCGGGTATTTTTGGTCTGTTTGCCCTTCGGGCATCTGAAAATACCTAACGAACCTAACCTACTAGTGTTTTGCGATCGTAACAGGTTTCCAACAATGAAGAAAAATTCTTCGATCGCAACTAGTTTCATACAAAGAATAATAATTCTTCGATCGTAACTGGTTACGAACTTGCGGTTACGTACGCGGCCGAAGGGATAAAACATTTATGTGTTGTTGTAATAAATAAATGCGTCTCTCAACAAAAAAAAATGATATTAAGGTTACCGCTAAGAACTGAATGCGAAATTTGAGTCTCAGATCGAACCTTTCATGTTTATTTTTTTATACCATGATGGTAAGCTGTTACCGTAGCCTATGGACTGTTGCAACTCCAGGCATTTTTCCAAGCATCCCACACACACAACATAAATAATTTAACTTTTAATTGTGTGTTTTAATTTTGTTTTGCAGCTAAGGGAATTTGAAAAGACTTTACTTATTAGAGCTAGTTAGTATTGCGGCCGTAAGGCTGAATGCGATGCACTTCGGGTGCCGGCACAATGCAGTTCTGTCCGGTTCATTTGGCGTCTCGCCTTATTCGACGCTTGCTCGAATGTTGTGAATAGAATCTAAATTACACGAAAAATTCAAGGAACGTGGAACTCCACGTTCCCAAATTGTTCTGGAGATATATTTTAAAATGAATTTGAGTTTGAGACTGGATCCTCACTGTTATTTACTATACATCACTTGAATCACATTTTTGAAAAAGTTGTATACAAAAACATCATGCCAAAAACAGTTGAATGTGAGAGTAGGGCAAACTTAATTTAGCCGTTATTATACATCCGGTTTGGATCTTTCGTAGGCATGGATTTCGTAAGGCTGAAATAAGGGGAAAATCGCAGCTGCCAAAAGGCAATAACATTTTCTTTTGTACTTCGATTTGTGGTAAGGTAAGTACGATCACATTCACTGCGAAAAATCGCTACGATAGCGTAGTGGAAAGCGAATTCGATGTAGGCACCCCACTAGGCGGGTTCCGTAGTAAAAGTGTTTCTTAATGGGTTTCTATTACCAATCAATCTAGGTAATGTATTAACATTACCTAGTATATTTATTGGTCTTGCATTAGTTATCAGAGTATAGGTATTACTGAGTATGAATTCCATTTTCGATCCTGAAACCTGGTGTGGGATATAGAGTCATATATTTTACGGTCCTTACTGCAAAGTCGTTGTTCGGATCGCATCATTCGCCACCGTAATTTAAGTTAGTACATTACTTACCCAGGGCGGTTAAACAAAGAATGTCTCAGATCGCAGGTATTTGACGCCCGAGCCGAAGGCAAGGGCTATAAATATGCGCTCTGAGGCTTTCTTTATTACCGCCCGTGGTGAGTACAAAATTTTACGTCTCTATCTGGCCAGGAAGTGGGGTTTTACGCACGCGTAGCGTGCGGTATTTCCTACTTTATGGCCAGGTATGACGTAAAAATATATAATGTGTATCTAATTGTCTAAGGCACAGTACAATAAATTAAAAAAAAAACATATATGGAACAACATGGCATTAAAATTCAAGAAATACCTAACTCATCATTTTAATTACTATAGCAATTACTATTGAACCATATTTTTCTGTTGACAACGTAACAAGGCAGTTTAATCTGTTCCTAATGACGCGTGCGAAAGTTCAGGCTCCCATATATGTATTATATTAAACGGACAGGACAAGAGCTATCAGGGTCGCAAAAAATTGTCTTCCTCCGAGACACTTCGCGACATGATCAAGATGACAAACCTTGTGCAAACGGTTCACTACTCGGTCAAGTTTCATTAGTTTTTCCAACACTTTAGTAAGAGGAAGCGAGATGGGAGCGAAAAAGGAGGCGAATAGGGAGACGGGGGGGGGGGGAGTCTAAGGTTACAGCCACGCCGCGTAATCTCAAGTTAGCGAGCAATTTGGTGTTTGCTTTCAGCGGAGCTGCAGCTTTGGCTATTGGATTGTCTTCACGTTGACGAAAATCCCTGTTACTTTTATGACTAGAAATAAGATGCAAAATCGCTGCCTTAGCGAACACTTTGTAATCCCTCTGTAGCAAACAACCACAATAAATTCGCTCAGTTTTATTCGGCATTCGATATTTATGTTCACTCAACCGTGGCGCTCCTTAACTTGACCTCTCGACTTATTTTACGTTTTCTCGTTTTATTAGCTCGGCTGTTTTGATCTTTGAACTGGGACGTTATTTTTGCTGTTTCAGAACTTTCTTATTTTTGCGATGCAATGTAACAGATAAGATAGTATTTTGAATCAGATCCGAAACGTTTTTTGATTAGCTTTAGGTTGGGCTTTATCACAGATTAGGTAAGTAAAAATGACCCACAAAATTGATACGCTAATAAGATTTATTAAGCAACACTAAAACCGAAGATAAAGTCATTACTATTTAGTTGACAAACCTAATTCAAACTCCAGTTTACGATCGATGCATAACTTCGACCGTAGATGAAAGCCCCTGTTTAAACCTGCAACTCTTACTATGTCATTATCTGTCATAGCTATACAGCATGTCACAAAGTGCAGCCGACATGCAGTAAATACAGAGCCGTCGGATGTCCACGTTTTACTCAACTTTAACTACATGTTTCAAGTGAATGGCCCATTATTACGCTCGTAATTCTGGGATTGCTCCAAAATTTGTTTGCCTGAGAGACCGACATAGTTTTACTCGGCAACTCTGATTTTAACTTTGTAGTTCATGTTTAAGTGCGGCAAGAAAACTGTTAACAGATATTGGCAAAGCTTTATTATCTGTTAACAGATATTGGCAAAGCTTTATTATCCCGACTGTAGTTGCAATATTAAAATGTATCACCTGGAAACTTGTTTCATTGAATCCAATGTCTTCTATTCACTTTCTGCAGCTGGTTGCAACAAGCAAAAGAAGCGTACTCGTGGTATCTACATAGTTACTTACGTAACAATATTTTACAGCTTCCATAACATCTCTAGAAGGTTATGGGAAAACCATTAATGTAAGTCGAACGGTCCCTTTTTAGCGCTTCGGGGTAAGAAGTTATTGACCCAAGATTTATATTCTGCATAATTTGCAAATTTTGCCACGATCCCTATTTATTCATCGTGCCAGCCATGTATATTTAGGCACGTAAGACAAGTTTGCTTCCTTTACTCCCACTTAAGGAACACTGCAGAGGGGTAAACACGTAACGTTTCGAACGAGCATTAGGACAATTCAACTGATTTTACTATACAATAATTTACTTTCAAAACAAAGTTGTAACCGACTTCGATTCAGTACTCCGCCAAGCGCACATTAAAAATTTCCACATTTTTTTTTCCAATTTACCACATGAACTGATTTTCGAGAACAAAAGCGTTGATTTTTAGACCAATAAACCAAATCGCTGTATGTGGGCCGATAATATTTGAGGACTTCCGTCGATACCTCAAGGATCTCAGAATTACCTTTGGCACTTCATTGTTTGCAATTTCAACGGAATAATATCAGAATCTGTGACGTACTTATATAGTTTGAAGTACATCATTGAGAAGTTCCACAAGCAATCTGTGGTCTTCATCATCACTTCCACTTCACCAAATTTATGATTTCCGGATGTAAATACACGAGTTATAATAGAAAATACCGAAATTACTACACGCGTGCCTAATATATTTGAGGAGTTCCCTCAATTCCTCATGGTTCCCATCATCCAACTGGGGTTTTGGAAACAATAATAAATAAATATTAAATAAATATTATGGGACAATCTTACACAAATCAACCTAGGCCCACGGTAAGCTCAGTAAGGCTTGTGTTGTGGGTACTAGGCGATGATATATATAATAGATAAATACGTATAGATACTTATATACATATATAATATATATAACATCCATAACTCAGAAACAAATATTCGTGATAAACACACAAATAAATGCCCTGACCGGGATTCGAACCCGGGACCTCCAGCTTCGTAGGCAGAGTCACTACCCACTGGGCTACGAAGGCCGTTCAATGGGACCAATCTGGAAGCATATACTTTCAGTTAAAAAAAGAATTGTACGAATCGGTTCATAAATGACGGAGTTCTGAGGTAACAAACATAAAAAATAAAATAAAAATTGAGAACCTCCTCCTTTTTTTTAAGTCGGTTAAAAAGTGACATTCAGATCTACCTGACCCACGTAAGGTATACTTAATGCCTGACGTGATCGACTAACTTCAGTTGAATTAACAGTAAAAAGTATTCTCAATACGGGTGGTGAATGTACAATCTAGTAAAAGATTAACGAGTTGCTGTCAAAAATAGGTACCTCGTAAAAGTCAACGTTTGAACGTTAATAAAAAATAACGTGTTATGAATTGGTCTACGCTGCGGACACATTTTTCTGTTGACAGTTAAACCAATCGGATAGCCGGCCATGCCGTGTCGTATGTATGTATTCCACGTAACACGAGTATGTGAAACAATCTTCGGTGGAGAGTGGACGCGGCCATTTCACGCTTCATTATCTTGCAGACGCTCTGCCGCGACGAGTCGGATTCAATTTTACCTTCGCTTTTGTTATAATATTGTGGCTGATTTAAATGAATACAACGTGATGTGTCATATTAATAACATTGTTATATCTATAAATCAATTAACGTACGAACAATTCTTGTCTATTTATAGCATATTTATATATGGGGGTGAAAAGCATTCGTAGTTGGGTCTCATTTTCCAGATACCTACTGTAAGAACGACCATTTTTAGGGTTCCGTACTCAAAGAGTACTTAAAACGGGACCCTATTACAACAACAAATACTAAAAAACAGAATAAATAAAAAAAATAAAAAAATAAAAAACTTTTTTTTTTCCTTTACAACCTTACACAAATCGGCTTAGTCCCAAACTTAGCAAAGCTTGTACTAAACGTCTAGACGACGATAAACATACTCATATAGATAAATAAATACTTAAATACATAGAAAACATCCATGACTCAGGAACACATATTTGTGCTCATCACACAAATAAATGCCCTTACCAGGATTCAAACCCGGGACCTCCGGCTTCGTAGACAGGGCCACTAGCTACAGGAGGCTCCCATACAACAAACGTGATTTTTTGCCGTTTTTATAGATAATGGTAAGGAACCATTCGTGCGCGAGTCCGACCCGCACTTGGCCGGTTTTTCAGTTTGTATGACTCGCTGTTCACGCACCTGCGCCTGCGCATTGCAAAGAAGGCAGGCAAACCCGCGTGATAAAAAATAGCCTATAACCATTTCGAAACCCTAATGTAACTAATGACTATGATGTTATTTTTTTAAGTTGATTTAAGGTATTTGTTAATTAGTGAGTTTTGCTTGTCACCCGACGCTATCATACCTATGGTTCACAGATAAAGTATTCTGATTCTGTTTCTGAAGGCCCATTCTACACGCAGGTGAAAGTATTTTTGAAACCGGATAAACTGTTTCGGAGATTACCCATTACATACAAACATACACACATCCAAAGCTACAATCTCACAGTCACTTCCTCTTTGTAAGTAATATTAGTGTGATGTACCTATATATATACGTTTAAAATCAATACCAATAATTTTTTCATCCTGTTTTCATTACTTTTATTAAGGTACAAAAAGGTTTTTTTTTCGAACCGTTAAACAACTACAAACAACATTGAATAACACAGTTATGACGCATCGCACATGAATTATTTCATCATACTGTATGTCAGAAGCACATTAAAATCATGGCCGGCCACGTTGAATCGATGGCTACAACAATTAACGCTTCGATTGTAGCCTGAATTATTTATACCCGAATCGTGAACAAGAATCGTTTATTTATTTCTTTCATTATGTTTTGACATTTACCATAACTTTATTAAAAAATATTTTTTGTTAGATTCATCCTACTAACTTACTCAATCGAGTCGGACTTATATACATTTTGGCTTTTAGACCAGGGACTGCATAACCGAAAAATACCGGTATTCTATTTTAACGGTATGACGTCATATCGGTTGTAAAATATCGGTTTCGGTAGCGGAACCTTTATATTTCGCTACCGAAATATAAATGTACCTTTATTTTTTCCGGTACCGTAACCGCTTTTTAAAGGCACTGATATATCGACTTTGGCCTGCGGTGCTACCACGAACTTCGAATCTCGAACTTCGTATATCTCCGTCTGTATCGCACTTATGGTTTATGGTACTCGAGCGACAGAGACGGAGATATACGAAGTTCGAGATTCGAAGTTCGTGGTAGTGCCGCTGGTGTTATTGCCAAACCACCGGCAAAGGCTCGCCGCTTTGTCTTTTTGTCTTTAAATGTTTAGTAGCCAATGCTTCCTCTGTAGAGTGCCAGTTCGCTTACTTTTCACGATAACCTTTTTATTACCGGTATAATAAAGGTTACGGTATCGTTTAAAACTGATACCGCTAACCGTTATTTCAAAACGGGTACGGTACCGTTATGTTTGCGAGGCACGCATAACCTTTACGACATAACGGTACCATAATGGAATACCGGTTTCATACCGGTATAACCGTAACCGAAATCAGTCCCTGTTTTAGACTCTCATTTAGTTCAACAAAATGTAAGATAACTTAACTAAAAAGCACGTAACTCCTCTAACTAATCGTTATATTTTTATATTATTTGTAGGTATATTGCTAGTTGACTCTAAAATACTCGTAATGTCTCCTCGGTACATTCAACGTCAAAGATTTGTATAAACATTTGCACCTTACTGGTTTGTAATAAGGCGAAAAATTAAAATCTATCATAATATATTTACATAACACCGGTGATCGGAGTCGTATGTTCATCGACATATAAAATAATACTCCAGAGTCAGTGACCTGTCCCAGAAAAGTTAAGTGCCTAGTGAGCGTGAAGTAGGCGTAGGCATGTGTAAATGAGGAAAATACTCGTAATTAAATAAGACAAGCGCTTAAAATTCACCCATATGCCATTTACCCTTACTCGTAATGGCTGAACGGATTAAGATGAACTTTAATAATTGAAATAGACTATACCTTTATACTTTTTATTCCGAAAATCAATGAATGTAACCGGAGGTAGAAATTATAAATAAATCTGCCTCTGCTATAGGAGAGAGATTCAATCCCTCGGTCAGTTTAGTAAGAGAAAACAATTCTCCGAACGCAGCAGTGTTTACAGAAGCCCTCATTTGAACCAGTTATTGCAGTGTAATAAAGCAAAAAGTACACGAGAGAGTTGGATTATTTCCAATTTCGATTTCCCCTGGAGCCAGCCTCATTTGGAGTTGCACTTTATTTATTGCCCTCCATCGCTTGCTGTGAATTGAATCCAAATTACTGGAAAAATTCCTTCCAAGCTGGCGGAGAATTCCTGCCTTATACCTTTAGAGCGAAGGATTTCATAATTCACATCGTTAGAGCCACTTCATTTTAAAACCGATTTTTACCCTTTTTTTGTTTGATTTACGCGTAACCGATGCAAATACAATCTACCTATGTAATTAATACATACACAACCAGTTCATAAATATTTTCTGTGTTCACGAAATATGCTGATATAATGTGTCTCATAAATTCATCATCATGTCTCAATTAAAGGTTTATTTTTTAAATCGTTTATTAAAAATTAAAACTGAGCCGGTTTCAAACCTGCAACCTTTGGGCCGCAGACCAGGCCATTAGTACCTCCAACCAATTGAGTTACTGAAACATAACTTGGCTCGATGGATTTTTCAACCAGTACCTTTTATCACGGTGGTTTTGAAATATGTAGGTAACACTATACACCGTGGGCCTGAGGAACCCGACAGATTTTAGCAGCGTACTCCTAAAGATCATCGTCATCATCATCATATCAGCCGAAAGACGTCCACTGCTGGACATAGGTCTCCCCCAAAGAGTGCCAAAATGACCGGTGACTCCGTAATATCTTTATTACGATTAATCAATATTATATAAACATAGGTCCAATTAAGCATTATAACAAAATATTTTTTTTGAACCAAATTAAGTAATAAAGTTAAGCACTTCCTTGTGAACAAATCTTAAGTTGAGTGAGAGAAAGACAATCCTATCCCTAGGCGAGAAAGTAAGTAATCAAACGACACACAATTGAATGACAAACTTATTGATAGGAACTGGCCAGAAATACTGCGAATAGCATATTCATTAAAATAGTTTAAACGCGTCCATGTCACGTTCTTAGGGTGTGTTAGACTTGAGATTTTAAAATTTTAATTTTGGTTGAAATAATTTATATCTCGACGATTATGCGTAACTGGACTATATGTTATTCCACATTATATACTCAAAATAGGCTCTAGAATCGATAGTTAAAGTTGGCCGGTTCCTCAGGCCCACGGTGTATACAAGTATTTTGACACCAGGAACTCTTGATACATGAAACAAAGCCATTCCTAAAAAACACATTAGGATCAAGTAAGATGCAATAAAAAACATATTCCCGCCATGTTTCCTCCTACACTCAGGTGAAATACTGCTAGGGAGACTTGAGCGCAACGCACTATTGTGAACCCTTTTCGACCCATATCAAGGGTATGGAGCACTTTGACAGTAACATTATTAGCACATGGCATAGGAACCGGCCTGTTCTCCAGAATTACCCGAATAAAAAATCCGAACTAATCTTTATCGATTGGGAGTTGGGAGCGATCGACTTAAATGTTTTAGCTTTTATTGCTCTATGCCGCCGCCGTGGTTGAAATTTTTAGAAATTCCTTTGAATTATATTATAAATTGTCTTTTAGAAAGATCAGGATTTTTAATCATGAGTCCTGAGTCGTGGATGTTTTCTATGTATCTAAGTATTTATTTATCTATATAAGTATGTTTATCTTCGTCTAGTACCCATAGTACAAGCTTTGCTTAGTTTGGGATTGGGACTAGGTCGATTTGTGTAAAATTGTCCGCAAATACTTATTTATTTATTTAATGACCCATTGCCATTGGACGACACTTAAGTTAAGTCAGAAACTCGAGTGACTAAAGTCTTTTCAGTTTTGTTTAATGCAGTCTCGTTCTAACTAATTATAACTTTTAATTTAGTGATAAAAAAGTTATATAATCAAAAATCCATAACATTGCAAAGCGCAAGTCATGAGATTGTTATCGAGCAAGTATGTCGAAAAAACATGGAACAGATTTTCAAACCGTAGTAAATTGTTTTGTGGCTACATGATTGTGTTGTCTCATATCTCTCATAAGTACAAGAATAACCTAACCTAACCTTTTTTTTTTTTTTTTTTTTTTTTTTTTGTCGGTGTGAAAATGCTTTACGCATACCCCCGGCCTGGGGAAGGCTATTTGGGGGTAATGTGGGACTCTCTCCTCCCGCCACCATCCGAGTGATGGTGACTGGGGGAGCATACCCACTAAAAACACACCGGCGTCACCCGCATTGCCGTTAAGGGGGCGCCATGGGATCGCGAACATTCAAACCACGGCTCCCCCCGGCGGTCCCGGCTTCTACTCGTGCCAGGACACCCGCGCCAAAGGAGGGGAGGGTCAGGACGCTTGACCCTCTCCCCAGACGTGTAGGGCCATGTGCAATGTGGGTCCCCAACCCACTGGCCCTACTGGGGGAGGACGCGGCCTGCCGCTGCATACCGCGCGCGTCTTCGACCCCTCCGTCTGCGCCGGAGCGGGAGCGCATCCGCACTGTCTTCGCGCTCCCGCTCCGCGGCCTCCTTCTGCGATATGACGACTTCGCAGAAGGAGGCCATCGCCTCCCAAGATCTCTCGCTACGCAACATGGCCGCCACGACGCTGGGCAGCGAGAGATCACTCACTCCAAGGGCCATCACCATTGTGCGGCGCTCGTCGGTCCAGCGAGTACACCACTCCAGGGTGTGCTGGGACTCACTCCAAGGGCCATCACCATAACCTAACCTAACCTAACCTAATAAACTGGAATCGCAAAATAAGCAGTAAAAAACCGTATTAATTTTTAAAGTTAAACTTGGTACCCTACTCCAAACGACAAAAGAAAGAGAAGAAGACTTGTATAATAAACGACGCATTTACACATCAAAATGGATGTCGAATAATGTCACTCCAGAGAGTGACATAATTCGACACACAGCTTCGGTGTGCTCGATCCTTAAGATCTCCGACTTAATACACTCCAGCCGTTTTCTTCTGGTCCCTTATCAGCTTTTAAAAGTGCAACCTCAGCGATGTACGTGGAGCCAATGAAGCCATGATTTAACTCCGTGGCTTCTCAAAACGGAGCGGCTGAAAGAAATTATCGGTCGCCGAGTGCGGTCGCTGATGCGAACGGCTATTTGGCGCGTGGCCAGCTCGCGATCTTGTAATTTACTCATGTGGAATGAGATTAACACGACATCTGCCTTGTATTTAGTGGGTTCACACTTTGAGCTATGACTTTTTTATGTGACTAATGGTTTTGAAAATGTTGGCATATTTTTATGATGCGCGACTGTGTGTATTGTACATAATAATATGAAAAGTCGATTCCATCGTTAATCAAGTGCAAGGTAAAATAAGTTTCTGTCAAAAATTTAATTTATGGCACAAGCTTTGATTGCCGACTGTACTTTTCTGCATACCATCCTCAACTACTCATTGAGACGAATCTAACGAGCTCGATGGGGTTGTGTCGTTTTATTGCGGAGTTCCTATGGCCACCCTCCAGCTCCAGCATCAGATCAGCTCCATGTCATCATAATATTGCATTGTCATGCGATATACATATGAATGCAAAATTTCAGCTCAATCGGAAACTGGGAAGTGGGTCAAATTTATATAACTTGCAAGATTTGATTACAGACAGACAGACAGACAGACAACGGGACAGGTGAAAATAAACAAAAGCTTGTAAAATGATACATAATATGTCAATTCTAATCATTGTCCCTTTGTCTAAACACACTGATAAAGATTCTTAATTCTGTGTCTGGATCTAATTACATAGTTTACTGATATTAAATATAGGTTTACCTACACGAAATCTGCCCTGTATTTTAGTGACTTTTTTGTATTTTAGATATGACTATAATTTCAATAAGGTAGCATATTTTAACGATCAACGACTATGTATGTGATACATTTTTGATTCCTTCATTGATCTCTCTTACAGAATGCATAGAAAAATGTTCTTAATAGCTGAAGGCTTTTTATGAATATCAACAGAAGTTTCGGCGGTCCGACCAAGAAATTTTTACAATGATTTGTGATCGTAACATTTTACAAACCTAAGTGCATTGTTTATGTACTAAAGATTACGATGGAAGTTGGTAGAAACGTTAGTTAATAAGAACCCAAAAATAAACTCAAAAGGCGGGAATTGATAGAAGTCGTCCTAAAATATGTCAGGGTCTAGTACAACTTTGAAAAATTGTAGGCGCTGATGGCAATGCAATTGAAATTTGTCCTTATTGACAACCTAAGAATAGTCCTTTTAGCCCGTGAGCAGACAAAAATATGACCAAAAATACAACTTTTAGACCCAAAAATACACCATGTTGGATTGCCTTGAATAACGAGCGAAATATGTCAAGCTACACTCTGCGGCCGATATTTTGTTTCTTCCGCTAAGCTTCCTCCTAGTGTAGTTCAATGTAGGTAGGTATCAGTTTTTGGGTCAATACAGATATTTAGGTTCACGCCTTTTCTGTGGACATTGCCAAATTATTTATTATTAATTAAACTCTTAATCCGCATAAACTGAATTCGGCATTGCGCAAAACATTATTTTAATGCATGGAAGCAATGGAAGCCCTTTTTAATTGTTGACCATAGGAAAGACGACTTTTGTTTTGCTCAATATGTACCTATGACCCATTTACGACAATTGATAAAATAATCTATACACACATTACACCTGTTCTTCGCCATTGATGTGGTTTATTGCTGTTCGACATTAACATATATTTTAATACAAATTATATTCATTAACTAATTGGTATAAATTTTTTTGGTTGTCTGGTTGATAAATAATGCGTTAAGCCCGCCATTTGCTTTTACTCGTAACGTGCCATCAAGATTAAAACATACAGGCGTCATTTCGTTTTTTAGTTGAGAATACTATAGTGTGCTCAGGTACTTACCTACCCAGTTTCAGGTTACTAGTCCACCTAATAAGGGCACTCGTAACACTACTAGTGAGTCTCACTTAAACCCAGCAGCCGTGTTAAAGTGTTATTCGTGGCGCATAAGATCAAGGACTCCGTATTTCCGTACGTGACTACAGAAACTTGGGTGATATTTATGCTACTTCACGCAATCTTAGTCAAAATAGTAGTGCCAAAACTGTTGCTATACACAAACTAGGTTATGATTATTTAAACGAGCACGTTTATGTGAACACATATATTATAGTAGTATCTGTATTTCATTGGATTATCGTATAATAAAGATATATATTATTATGATATTAGATTTTCAATTATATTTATTGAAATTATATTTCAATACTTATTTCATAATTTTTATCATGTTTACTTCGATCAGAAATGTATTACTACGAATCTATATTGTTTGACACAAAGAAGAGTAGTTTATAAGATTAACATTATTCCGATCTGAGGGGTAATCACGTAACGTTCCGAACGCGCGTCGGTACAATTTAACTGTCAATTATCCATATAAAAAGTGACATTTGGACCTACCCGACGTTCGTACAATGCGTTACGTGATCGACCTGCTGCTGGTAGAATCGAGGTTAATAATTGAAACGAACATATTTTTGTTTTGTCGCAACAACAAGGGTAGGAAAAGGCAAGCACGAATAACTTGTGCTTGTTTGTATGCTGAATATGACATGACTGCCCGATTGTTTATTCACAATTTAACTCTCAATATATATAGGTAAGTCGGTAAGCGTATAAAATGAACAAGTAATTTTCCAAAAAACAGCTCAAATTTAACGGTGATTTACTTCAGTTAAAAAGTATCACAGTGCAATACGCGTGTTTATTTACCCTCGTCATGACACAGCCGCCGCTGCACCGGGGAATGTGTCGAAATAATTTAATGAAGTTAGCTGCCGGCTGCCGCTGCTGACTGCAATCTGGCCCGAAATATATTCACACCGGAAAATCGAGCACAACGCCCGAAGTACGAGAAAAAAGTATTTAATTGCTCCCAAGGAACGGGGAGAATGGTGAAAATTCGGGTTGCGAATTTATAGGAGCTATTTGGATGCAAATGATGAGCTCGGTGCGGCCTCCGCCAGTGACGGTATAACCCCGAAAGAATAAGTGAGAAACGTCTTACGAGAAAAAGGGGTCGTGATGCTGCTCAGTATTCAAATACATACAAGCTTTTATACCGCGGTTTTACTCCAAAACACCCACAGTTTTCAACTTGCAATCCCGTTCCTAAACGTGCTGTTACGCATCTTAAGTCGTTATCTTAAACAGCTGTTCCACCGCTGTACTAGATTGCATATTAGCAAATTTTACGAATGTACGAATAAAGTAGCATGGTTAACAAGTTTCATTAAAATCTAGTGTGGCACTGCGAAAGCTGCACAGAACCAACATTGAAACCGTAAAGTTTAGAGTTTATTCTCTTCGCCACTGCGACAAAAAGACGGTCGAATCAACGAGTACAAACTTAATTGATACTCGGGATGCTCAACACTTTGAGTTTTTCCTTCGACTAGTAACGGACTTTTTCGAGCTATCTTTATATTGCTTTTTTTACATCTCAAAGTGAAATGAAAAACCCCGTTTACAGGGTAATTTCCCTGTCTAATATCTTCGTTTACTTTAGGAAATGTAAATACAAATTAAGTTAATTGTACGGGACTTGGCTGCTACTTTATACAAACAACCCTCGGTAAATCGATGACCTGTTAATTGAAAAGTATTTTTACTAGAAACCCCAGGGATTTTGCGATGAACTTTTTTTACATGGACCTCCTTGCAAAAGTACGTTCGTAATTTCCTTCAAGGTTGTTCCGTTTTCCGTACTAAAAATAAAAACACGATATGACGGTTTACATTGTAGAAAAATAAATGGCACATCTCCGGAGTGAGAGAGCACCGGAAGAGCGTTGCCGCCGGGAGCCGGTCGGTCACTACCGGTTGTGACCCGGTCTTATGCTAGGACTTTTGAAAGTCCCACCACAAAGGATTGAGTATCGAAGTTGTTCACTCAAACTTTTATACATAAAAGACAAAACAGAAGTGATTTCATGGCGGACAATGCGCTTAAGGCGAGGCAGTAAATCTGTTTTTAATGCAATGAAAAGATTAATGCTTGAGTCGAAACGCATCAAAACTTCAAATAATTGCTACAACACTAAATAATAAGGTTTTTTTTAATGCTACAAGGGGGGCAAAAGTCTATGTCAAAGTTATTTATTCTTCAGTTTAGCTGTATTACATGCACCATGAATGTCGATAAACTACCACCGGTTTGGTTTGGAATGAAAACCTCTGCCTCGAGAAGAACCGGCGTAAAAAACTTTGCAAGGTATATTTTTTTCAAAACAGTATACAATACAAAACAGTATACAATACCAAACAGTATACAATACCAAACAGTATACAATACCAAACAGTATACAATACCAAACAGTATACAATACCAAACAAGCATACGCTCTGCCTGATGGTAAGCAGACACAGTAGCCGATGGACGATTGCGATTCCAGAAGAATCACAAGCGCATTGCCGACCCTTGATTGAGGATTCGTTCTGTTGATAGCTAGAGACGTACGCAGGTCCCTCACTCTCCACACAACACATCCTCAGTAGCTCTGGCGACCTTAGTCACTACCAGAAGCACAACACCACATATAGTTTAGATTATATGAAGTGGGCTCATGAATCGTTCTTTGTTAGCCAGGTACACAATGCCCTTATCTGCTTTTGTTTGCGAACGCGTGCCATTTTTTGCAAGAAAAAGGTTAGCGCCTTGTAAAATTTTTATTAAAAATTAACTCTATCTTCTTTAACAATAGATTCCAAATTAGCTACGATATAAAATACCACACACAGCGCCTTACAGCTGGCTTGCTGGGAGCGGGTTTTTTTACAAGCTTTTAAGGGCATTGTGTACCTGGCTAACAAAGAACCATTCATGAGCCCACTTCATATAATCTAAACTATACCTACATAGCAAGAAGTGGTGATATTATGGCTGCGGTCTTCTGTTCTGTTTTCAGTCATGTAATCTCTGTTAACATATTACATACTATTTAGTCAGTCTGGCTACTATTTGCTGCATTTTGTGTATGATCAAAGGCGGACATGTTTGCTGTGAGAGTCAGTCCGTACCACAGGGCCTGCAGTGTGTACCAGAATTAATTGCCACCGGATTAAGGCAAGCGACAGTTAGGCATTCTGCAAAGTTATGCTTTGACGTTAACGAGTGACCGCAACCACACAGCATACTGAGACCTCATACTAAAATGGCTGGAAAAATAGAGAGCTTAGAAACTGTCACAAATATTTATAACTTCTCAAAGTTTCTCCTAAATAGCAGTTCTGCATAGGTGAATAAAACATTGTCATAAACTAAACAATATTTAAATTAAGAGGCGGGTTAATTTTACAAGCTTTCTAGTAACTTGCAATGTATAACTATGTAATTGGACTTGTTTGTTCGGGTGGAATCTTGCAACTCAATTTTGAAGCAGATATCTTCTTCAACCGCTATAGCTGAAATTTTGAGTAAAGGTATAGTTTGGATGACAAATCAATATTAAGGTACCATCGAGCTGATCTGATGATAGAGACAGAAGGTGGGAATTCAGTACTTAACCGACGTAATCCCGTTCAGTTTGGGCTCGTTAGAATAGTCTCAATGAGTAGTTGATGACGGTTGGTTTTACTGTAACGGTATATAGTCTAACGTTTTTAAAAATCAGTTTTTAAGGTTCCTTACCAAAAAGGTAAAAAAGAACCCTCCGTCCGTCTGTCTGTTTTCTTTTTCATTGCTTGATTGATAAATAAGTGGTTTCACCCTGTCTAGGAAACTAGGTGAAATTTGCAGAAAAGTGATAAGGAGTCCTTATATATCAGTTTTTATTTCTCTATGCATAATTACCTAATGCTGAGAGCGTAGCGTATTTGTCCCCCTAATCTAACAACGTTTGAGTGCATTTCACTGCAGGTTAATAACACCGTCAAACAACTTCAAAAATATTTCACTGGCATTATCTTTAAGCAGGAGCAGGAGTTTCGCGAGAAGAACGCGGGTCGAGGCACCTTTGAGTAAAGTTTTTCACGATTCAATCAGCGAGGTCTTTCGTGCAGCGGTAAAAGCAGCGGGAAGCGAGCGAGCATCCGGCACTCGCGGCTCCGGAGATGGCCCATTCATCCTGCTATCGACTCGCCTGATGCGCCCACAACTATTCACACTCTAACATTTTGTTTCCCGATTCAAAAAGGAACGGATATTGAGCGGGATACGTTTGGAGTGGGATTAATTGTACACCACTGGGCAGCAATCATTCGAGAGCATGTTTTGAAGTAGATACTAGTATTCTAAAAGACTGCCTTTTACGGACCTCGTCCCAAAACCTCAATGGTCCTTATTTTATGTTATGTCACATTTATTTTGTCGCATAATTAAACCTGTAACAAAACATTCACTTCGTCGAAGATATATTACTCATATACAACTATTGGAGATAGGCATTACGATACACTTACTATTTTACTGGAAGGAAAAACTGTTATGGATACCTCCGCTCCGCACTGCGAGGTCATATCGGACTAGCTTGATTTACTTGACTTAATGCCCTATGGTAGATGGGGCCGAGGGCTTCCACAGTGCTTCGCCATCGCGTTCTGTCCTGGGCTACGCGCTTCGCCTCGGACGTCAGCCCGTTTGCCTTCAGTTCCGCTGCCACTGAATGTGTCTCCATGTGTGCTTCGGCTGGCCACGTTTCCTCTTCCCTTGCGTTGTCCATTCCAGGGCTTGCCTTTGGATGTGGGTGGGAGCTGTATCGATATCGGACTAGCAATCCCCTAATGATCCTCCTCGACTGATTTGGGACGGCTCGGGGATCTCCTACGGAACACGCTAGTTCCACCCTAGCGTCACGCCTCTGTTGATCCTGCCTAAATCCAGGTATTACCTAGTTAAAATGTATGTATAATCAACGACAAGGCAAGCTTAGAGAACAAATAATAAAAATTTAAAGGATTATGTACAAAAAAGTAAGAATAGAAACCGCAATCAATGGAACGGAAAATGACTACTTACTCAAAGAGGTTTCAATATGTAATATAAGTAGTATCGAAAAACCCTAGATCTGTTGAGCACTGAGAGCAAACATTTGAGGAAACATTCACATGGCATAAATAATATTAAGGAATGTCTTAGAATTCTTAGCTATTGAGAAGAGACATGATTTAAAAAAAACGACTCAGGCATTGCTATATGTATTGCAAGATAGTACTTCGAGCGAAAAGTAAACCGATACCCTTTAATATGACCGAGCCAGGTAGGTCGTGAGCCGGAGAACTTGGCTGAATAAATACATGAAATATCAAGTAGCTAATACCTATGTTTGTTGGCTTGACGAATTTGATGCTTTTATTGAAACTAGTGGCGAACGATCTGGTATTGAAACTAGTGGTGGTCTGAAATACTGGGGTTCGATTCCATATCATAGGGATATTGCTTTTTGCATGTCTGTATTTTAAAATCAAAGCCAGTATTCCCTCCGCAATATTAATGGACATGTCCCGAAGCTCATGGCTCTGCCTTAAAAAAATAGACATCGAGGTCAAAGTGGGGATATATGTATTATATCGCAGATGGATTACCGGCCTAAAATTACAACGAATATTCCCCTTCTGGTCAACTAAGGCAGATGAAGTTCTATTTAACTTAACGTAGAATTGGTTTTGGCTATCACGCGCGAATCCGTTTCCACGCGCATCAAGCCTGTTAGAACTATAGTGCTCGAAAAAAATACAAAACCAATTCAAATTCAATGCGTTACGTCGAATAGAGCATTTTACCAGGACTCTAAAATAAATAAATAATAATTAAGAGCTAACGACAACGGATTGCGGAAAACAAAATATTTTTAATCCAAGCATGGTGTTAAAAAAGTGACTGAATTCATTTATCAAAATGGCATGATTTATGGTCAGAAACTCTTTCAGTAAATACAAATGAGAGGAAAGTAAGGACGTTGGGTCACTGCCAAAGTGAAGCCTGATTAATGATTTTTGAGGCGCACCGGAATGTTTTGGGAAAAATAAATTCAAACTTGCTGTGCTCGTCTACAGACAACAAGACTAGTTAATTGTTCGATTTCGTTTGTTAATGCATAAATCTCAGTGAATATAATCTGGTCAAGATAAATGATTGGAAGGGAACCTGGAATTTAGTGACTTAGGATTAACTTAGGACGAACTTGGGATAGACCTTTTGGTTAATTCAGGATATAACTTTGACATTACCTCCTGATTTTACTTATTCCGGACCATTTCCGATCTATTTCTGATGATGAGAAGTAAACAGTTACCTGACAAAGAATGAATTACTTTGGTAACGGCTATCCGCAACCAAAGGAATTCAAGGCGCTCCCGGTGAACTGCATCATCCATTTTGTGGAAATGATGGAGCAAGCCTGGGAGCAGGCATAAAGGAGAGGGCCAATGCACAAAAGATCCCACTGGGTTGAAGTGCATCCGAAAGGGCCCTCACCTAGATAAGATAAGATAGAATAAACAGTTACCTGAAACATTGCAAACTACAAAGTCCTCAGACATCGGCATTTAGTACAAAATGTTTTAAAAGTTTAATTTATGCTTGCTGAACTAAAAGCCAAAAAACAAAAATAACTTTATAGCATATTTCATTTAAATAAGGGGGACTTCATGACTCACGGCTTAATTCTCGGTTTGTGAACTATGGGTATTAGACTCAGCGGTAAGATTAGATTGGTGCAGAAACATGATCTTTAAATAAATGTTAAGTTAAATGCATTTTCAACAATAAAAAAAATATATAATAACGTTCTTAAAACGATGTATTTTGGGTAGGTAATCAATTGAAAATGATTGTAACTTAGCGAAAACTAAACATGTTAAGTTCAATATTAAAAACTTGTACATCAGTGTGTAAATATGTTGTAAGTAATCAAAGAAATTTGATTAAAGTCGAAAGTACGAAAATCCACAACTATGTAAAAAAAATATTATATTAGATACCGTAAGAATCACGAATCAAATCGGCCATAAAAATCCTACATAAAGAACACTTAAAAAACCGGCCAAGTGCGAGTTGGACTCGCGCACGAAGGGTTCCGTACCATTATCTATAAAAACGGCAAAAAAATCGCGTTTGTTGTATGGGAGCCCCTCTTAACAAAATATTTTATTTTGTTTTTAGTATTTGTTGTTATAGCGGCAACAGAAATACATAATCTGTGAAAATTTCAACTCTCTAGCTATCACGGTTCTTGAGATACAGCCTGGTGTCAGATTATCTATAAAAACGGCAAAAAAATCACGCTTTTTGTATGGGAGCCACCCTTAAAAAAATATTTTATTTTATTTTTAGTATTTGTTGTTATAGCGGCAGCAGAAATACATAATCTGTGAAAATTTCAACTCTCTAGCTATCACGGTTCTTGAGATACAGCCTGGTGACAGACAGACGGACGGACAGCGAAGTCTTAGTACTAGTAACCCTAAAAACCAGTGAAATTCAACGAACAAATCAGAGCGAAGCGGCTACAAGCAAGAATTATATTAGTCCGCACACGAAAAGTGTTGCAAGTGGTAACGACCATAGCTACATTTGTTTCGACTTGTTAGCTCTAATTCCATCAGAGCTCAGAGTTCATTTACAGTTTTTGTACGTGGAGTTAGCACCACTTGTGCTCCGGCTTTCGTTAGATTTGCACTGATTAAAACGCTTCAAATTGCTGTAAATGCAGGCACGCTGTAATTACGTACCCTAACATTTTGTACGCTTTGGGAAAATAAACTCGGGTCTAGATCGTAAACTATCGGATCTCAGATCCTATTACACAGACGAGTTTTATTTTACCGATGCAACTCTGGAGTCTATTTATTTAATAATAATGGTACTTGGTAATGGTACTGATTGTTAACCGTGTTAACCATTCAATTATAATGGAATGGTTAGCATACAATACAATTATTTAATTTTATTGATAACACCATAGTTACAAGTCAAATGATTAATGTAGACAGACCCTCGGACTGTATTTTCAGATTGTTGTAACCAGCTTTTCATTATAATCCGTAAACCCACTCCCAATACGCCTACGTTTAATGGCAACACGATAAAATGCATAGCAGCAGGTCGAGAAAATTGTGCTGAGCATGAATCAGAATATTATCACACCTTAAATTGTAAACCTAAGTCTGTCAGTCCTCAAATGGCCGGCAGTACTTGGCAGACGGTATCAAAGGTGGCCAACTTTACTCAGCTTAGGATATAGTATGCACCAACCCTAGGATATAGTAATCACCAAGAGTGTGTTAGAATTGCCTAGTAATAATCCACTGAATATTCATTCGGCCAGGTGGAATTCCTACCTGAAGTTTTGCTTGTTAGACTAAAATGTAACGTTTACATTTATTTTATACTAGCTGGTCGCGCAGCTCCACCCACGTCTTACACAAAACGTGAAGCCACGGGATAAAATATAGCCTTTCTAAACACTGATGAAATATTTTAAAATCGATTTAGTTTTTTTCCACTCTCAGGATCAGTTGGATATATTTTCGGAGATTACCCCCTACATACAAACTCACCTTCTATGACATTACATCTATATCATTAGTATAGGTACAGTAGATATAAACAAATGCTCGAGATATAAAACACTGAAAGTAATTAAATGATCTATATGTAACCGCTCCCTTGTTACCTACTCGTAACTCTAAAAAACATCAAGCGTCTTATCAAAATGACCCTTTAAAATCCGGGAATAAAGTTGAACTGTTCGTGATTGGGGATCAAAATCAACGAATCAGATATTTCCGCTCTAATAAGTTCATCGAAATGAGCTCGAATGATCTCAATTTAACAATAAATTCTATTTTAAGCACAGCTCAATTTGGCCTAGGGTTTGACTTTTAAAAAACAATGATATAAAAATCAGCTCACATCAAAAATAAATGCATCCGCTGACAACAAGAGGTTCGTACACACAGTGCAAATGTGCATACAGGTCCTGGGGCTATTCCAGAAATGGGGTATTATACCTGTCCTAGCACTTTTTATAAATTGGTTGCATAATCTCCACTTATAATAAATCTCTAAATTAAAAAAAGAATCAGCCAGTTTGAAACTAAGCTTTGCGCGGTTCGAATGTTCTCAGCATCCCATGAACGGAAAAATATGAAACATTTTATATAGGTACATTATTATTCTAGCTGCAACTTAGGATAGTTTTTATCCGAATGCGACAGTTAATTAATTTTCCGAAATATACGACTTCATTTAATTTTTCATTTATTTTTATTGAAATCAAACGCTGCTCCAACTGTCAGCTATAAGAACCGTCAAATTTTCGTCAAAATGGCGGAATTGCTTTGCCTTTCACTTATTAATAATTTAAATCCCGTCTACGATAGACCTTTACGAGACAAATGCTAAAATATAAACCATAAAAAAATATTCGATTCTGATATGAGAACTTATATGCGCAAATGTCGTTTTATGTCGTAATTTCAATAAATGAAATCAACAAATTTGAACAATATAATTAACACGAATTTGTTTTTTTTTGAATGACAATGGCACGCGCTCGGCGCATTCAGCCAAAGTACCTGCGGCGCTACCACGAAAACCGATACTCAATGTTCATATATTTGCATCCCTGTCACTCGAGTATGGTTAGTGCGATAGAGATAGAGATACCCGAATATTTTCGAATTCCGAAGTTCGTGGTTATAGCTCAGGAATCGAAAATATGGTAAATAATCATAATGTATTTTCTCGAAAAAGAATTTAAAATAAATATAGTCAAATGGAGAAAAAAACAAAGCTAGAGGTTATATAGGTAATGATTAAGTTATAAGAGTCCAAAGTTTTAAGAGGGGGTATGTTCTGTCCCTTTTCCGCAAAACGCACCTTCATATGAAACGATTGTTTTTTACTATGACGCTCGAGTATATTGACGCCACAGTCCCTCATCGTTTTCTCACTCTAACAAGCGACATTAAAACGGATGTAGCTTCATAATTTTTTGAGATATTTGAATGGGAGTTTCATTATCTTCTATCTATTTATACATAATAAATGCCTATGTCCTGACTGACTTATTCACTCAATCACTCACTCACTCACTCATCAACGCACAGCCGAAACTACTAATCTTAGAGAGTTGATTTTTGCACAGTATATTGCTTTTATAACGTGGGCTAGGGATAAAAAGGGATTTTTGAAAATTCTACCCCTAAGGGGGTAAAATGGGAGTGCAAAGTTTGTATGGGAGAACCTTTTTTTTTTGAGCTATAGACTTAAACTTTGTAGAAAAATTAGTTATTAGAATACAAATGAAACACTTTCAGCGTTTTGGAAAATTCCACCCCTACGGGGGTAAAATAGGGGTGCAAGGTTTGTATAGAGGAAACATTTTTTTTTTAAATAGAGACTTAAAACTTTGTAGAAAGATCAGTCATTAGAATACAAATAAAGTACTTTCAGGGTTTTAGAAAATTCTACCCCTAAAGGGGTAAAATAGAGTGCAAAGTTTGTATGGGAAAAACTACTTTTTTTTAAATAGAGACTTAAAACTTTGTAGAGAAATTATTCATTAGAATACAAATAAAGTACCTAGATTCAGTGTTTTAAAAAAATCTACCCCTAAGGGGGTAAAATAGGGGTGCAAATTTTGTATGGGGGAAACAATATTTTTTTTAAATAGAGACTTAAAACTTTGTAGAAAGATTAGTCATCAGAATACAAATTAAGTACTTTCAGCGTTTTAGAAAATTCTACCCCTAAAAATAGGGGGCTAAAATAGGGGTGCAAAGTTTGTATGTGGGAAACTATTTTTTTTAGCTAGAGTCCTAAAACTTTGTAGAAAGATTATTTAAATACAAAGAAAGTACTTTCAGCGTTTTGGAAAATTTCACCCCTAAGGGGGTAAAATAGGGTGCAAAGTTTGTATGGGAAAAACATTTTTTTTTTTAATAGAGACTTAAAATTTTGACGAAAAATTACTTATTAGAACATGAAAAATACTACATTCGGCGTTTTACAAAAATCATTCCCTAAGGGGGTTAAAAAAGGGTGCAAGGTTTGTATGGGGAACACTTTTTCTGAGCTAGACACTTAAAACTTTGTAGAAAGATTACTTATAAAAATACAAAAAAAAGAATTTCAGCGTTTTGAAAAAATCTATCCCTAAGGGGGATAAAAAGGGGTGCAAAGTTTTTATCAGGGAAAGTTTATGTTTTTGAGTTAGAGACTTGAAACTTTGTAGAAAGATTACTTATTAAAATACAAAAAAAGAACACAAATCGTTTTAGAAAATTCCACCCCTAATAGGGTTAAAAAGGAGAGCAAGCTTTGCATGGGCAACACTTTTTTTTGAGTTAGACTTAAAACTTTGCAAAAAGATTACTTATTAGAATACTAAAAAAGAACTTTCAGCGTTTTAGAAAACTCCATCCCTAAGGGGATCCTTAAGATCCTTAAGAAGGGTAGCCAGTGTTGTGTGGAAAAACTTTTTTTTTTACTAGACTTAAAACTATTCAAAATGTTACTTATTAAAATTAATAATAAAGTACTTTCAGAGTTTTAGAAAATTTCACCCCTAAGGGGGTTAAGAAAGCTTTGTATGGGCAACACTTTTTTTGAGCTAGAGACTTAAAAGTTTACGAAAAAAGTTGTTTCAGCGATTAGAAAAATTCAACCTCTAAGGGAGTTTAAAAGGGGGTTCAAATTTTAAATGGCGAGCAATAAAATTTTAAAGTGTGAGTAAGAGATTTTTAACTTCGGTCTTATTCTGTACGTTAAAAGACTACAAAACTGATTTCAGAGTTTTTCCAAATTCATCCCCTAAGAGTGTTAAAATTGGTTCAAAGTTTGAGTATTTCAAGGCATTTTTAAAGTATGAGATTTTTAACTTTGGTTTTAGACTGTTTGTTCACAAACTAGAAAATGAACATCAACTTTTTTTTTAATTATCCCCTAAAAGAGGGTTCAAATTTTGTATTGAGAGAAATCATTTTCTAAGACGATAAAAAGTTCTACGCGGACGAAGTCGCGGGCAACAGCTAGTTATTAATAAAATCGACCAGCTGAAAAATACATTTGGTCAGTTACATAATGTTAAACGTACGTTAGGCAGATCTAAATGTCATTTTTTGTATAGGAAAATGACAGTTGAGTTATCCTCACGCTCCTTGGAAACGTTACACAACAACCCATTAGCAGCAGGTCGATCTCGTAACGCATTGTACGCGCGCATAGAGGTAGAATAGATAGAGGGACTCACCCACACATAAACACATGAGTGACAAAGATGTATGCATAAGCAGTACCGCAAGTGGGAACGAGATACAGTGTCATATTTTCTGTCCCTCATCGCGTATACGGGTTTTTTGTTTGCCACCAGCTTGTTTGCCAACACACCTGTCAAAATTTGTACTGAAACTGACACCACCATGACGTCATCGATATAATACGACTAAATTATAAATGACATTAGACGTCAAGTCAAGAATGTATGCTTCTGATACTTCTTAATTTAGTATGGTTAATTTACCATCGTCCCTTTTGGGTATACGCTAGGACGTCATCTATATATCCTCTATCTACGTACGCACCGCAGGTAGGTCTAAATGTCACTTTTTATATGGCAAATTGGCAGTCAAATTGTACCGACGTGCGTTCGGAACGTTACGTGATGACCCCTCGTAGGTCGATCACTTAACGCATTGTACGAACGTCGGGTAGGTCTAAATGTCACTTTTTATATGGAAAATTGACAGTTACATTGTAACGACGCGCGTTCGGAACGTTACGTGTTTACCCTCCTGGAAGATCCTTTCATAAGGGCCACAGGTATTCAAAATACATCTAATAATAACAAGTTTTTAACAACCAACAAATTTTATTCTTACTAGAAAATTAAGAAAGTAATCAATGGAAAAAATATTCAGTATAATTTTGCATACCTTAATCACCCCTGTCGGAGTCAACTCCGGCCCTTTGTACAAGAATTTCATTATTTATTAGTCATTTCGTTAATTAAATTCAAAACAAGCCGAGCTTTCTTATTATTGTTAGAATTATTATATAAGTCGTTCATTTTGTAAAAATCAGTAGGTCAACTTGCTGTAAATATAAGGTACCATAATACAGCGTGTATTTTGAATATTACCTCAAATTGTAACCAGAGGTAGGTTTTAGGGCTATGCACCGATATTCCAAGATTTTTTTTCTCAACTACAAACATTTTCTTTCCATATAAAATAATTCAGCACGCAATGTATCACTACATTGTCTTGCTGATGTGACGTCACAACTGTCACAAGTAACCAGCTTCTTCCTTGTGTCAAATGAGTGTTAGCATTACATTAATGCTTGATAAATTTTCAAAAATTAATTACTGTTTGGTAGTTAAGACTAACTTACAATTTTCTTACAATATCGGTTCATAGTACTAAAAGCTACGTATGGTTAAAATTTGAGGTAATATTAAACATACAGGGTGTATATTACAATGAAATCAAATCATAAGAATGTTTCCTTCTCCGTAGAAGTGTCAAAAACTTCAGCACTTCTAAATATATATATATATATATGGTTCCACCTAGTTAAGCCATGGTTCAATAAAAGACCAAATTTACTGACAACCATCAAACAAGATATTGCCCCCAATGACAGTTTACAGTAAATTTGTCATATTTTAATTAAATAGGTTAAAAAATAATAATAAATATACTCAGGGTTGTTAGGTATTTCAAGTCAGTAAATTGTTTGATGTTTATATTCATTGATTATTTGCGAACTGCCAAAGTTCTTTTGCTAGTTGGCGAAAGAAACGCCACTTCATTTTAATCTCCACTTATAATAAATCTCTAAATTAAAAAAAGAATCAGCCAGTTTGAAACTAAGCTTTGCGCGGTACGAATGTTCTCAGCATCCCATGAACGGAAAAATATGAAACATTTTATATAGGTACATTATTATTCTAGCTGTAACTTAGGATAGTTTTAATCCGAATGCGACAGTTAATTAATTTTCCGAAATATACGACTTCATTTAATTTTTCATTTATTTTTATTGAAATCAAACGCTGCTCCAACTGTCAGCTATAAGAAACGTCAAATTTTCGTCAAAATGGCGGAATTGCTTTGCCTTTCACTTATTAATAATTTAAATCCCGTCTACGATAGACCTTTACGAGACAAATGCTAAAATATAAACCATAAAAAAATATTCGATTCTGATATGAGAACTTATATGCGCAAATGTCGTTTTATGTCGTAATTTCAATAAATGAAATCAACAAATTTGAACAATATAATTAACACGAATTTGTTTTTTTTGAATGACAATGGCACGCGCTCGGCGCATTCAGCCAAAGTACCTGCGGCGTAACCACGAAAACCGATACTCAATGTTCATATATTTGCATCCCTGTCACTCGAGTATGGTTAGTGCGATAGAGATAGAGATACCCGAATATTTTCGAATTCCGAAGTTCGTGGTTATAGCTCAGGAATCGAAAATATGATAAATAATCATAATGTATTTTCTCGAAAAAGAATTTAAAATAAATATAGTCAAATGGAGAAAAAAAACAAAGCAAGAGGTTATATAGGTAATGATTAAGTTATAAGAGTCCAAAGTTTTAAGAGGGGGTATGTTCTGTCCCTTTTCCGCAAAACGCACCTTCATATGAAACGATTGTTTTTTACTTTGACGCTCGAGTATATTGACGTCACAGTCCCTCATCGTTTTCTCACTCTAACAAGCGACATTAAAACGTATGTAGCTTCATAATTTTTTGAGATATTTGAATGGGAGTTTCATTATCTTCTATCTATTTATACATAATAAATGCCTATGTCCTGACTGACTTATTCACTCACTCACTCACTCACTCACTCATCAACGCACAGCCGAAACTACTAATCTTAGAGAGTTGATTTTTGCACAGTATGATGCTTTTATAACGTGGGCTAGGGATAAAAAGGGATTTTTGAAAATTCTACCCCTAAGGGGGTAAAATAGGTGTGCAAAGTTTGTATGGGAAAACCTTTTTTTTTTTGAGCTATAGACTTAAACTTTGTAGAAAAATTATTTATGAGAATACAAATTAAACACTTTCAGCGTTTTGGAAAATTCCACCCCTACGGGGGTAAAATAGGGGTGCAAGGTTTGTATGGGGGAAACATTTTTTTTTTAAATAGAGACTTAAAACTTTGTAGAAAGATCAGTCATTAGAATACAAATAAAGAACTTTCAGGGTTTTAGAAAATTCTACCCCTAAAGGGGTAAAATAGAGTGCAAAGTTTGTATGGGAAAAACTACTTTTTTTTTAAATAGAGACTTAAAACTTTGTAGAGAAATTATTCATTAGACTACAAATAAAGTACCTAGATTCAGTGTTTTAAAAAAATCTACCCCTAAGGGGGTAAAATAGGGGTGCAAATTTTGTATGGGGGAAACAATATTTTTTTTAAATAGAGACTTAAAACTTTGTAGAAAGATTAGTCATCAGAATACAAATTAAGTACTTTCAGCGTTTTAGAAAATTCTACCCCTACAAATAGGGGGCTAAAATAGGGGTGCAAAGTTTGTATGTGGGAAACTATTTTTTTTAGCTAGAGTCCTAAAACTTTGTAGAAAGATTATTTAAATACAAAGACAGTACTTTCAGCGTTTTGGAAAATTTCACCCCTAAGTGGGTAAAATAGGGTGCAAAGTTTGTATGGGAAAAACATATTTTTTTTTAATAGAGACTTAAAATTTTGACGAAAAATTACTTATTAGAACATGAAAAATACTACATTCGGCGTTTTACAAAAATCATTCCCTAAGGGGGTTAAAAAAGGGTGCAAGGTTTGTATGGGGAACACTTTTTCTGAGCTAGACACTTAAAACTTTGTAGAAAGATTACTTATAAAAATACAAAAAAAAAGACTTTCAGCGTTTTGAAAAAATCTATCCCTAAGGGGGATAAAAAGGGGTGCAAAGTTTTTATCAGGGAAAGTTTATGTTTTTGAGTTAGAGACTTGAAACTTTGTAGAAAGATTACTTATTAAAATACAAAAAAAGAACACAAATCGTTTTAGAAAATTCCACCCCTAATAGGGTTAAAAAGGAGAGCAAGCTTTGCATGGGCAACACTTTGAGTAAGACTTAAAACTTTGCAAAAAGATTACTTATTAGAATACTAAAAAAGAACTTTCAGCGTTTTAGAAAACTCCATCCCTAAGGGGATCCTTAAGATCCTTAAGAAGGGTAGCCAGTGTTGTGTGGGAAAAACTTTTTTTTTTACTAGACTTAAAACTATTCGAAATGTTACTTATTAAAATTAATAATAAAGTACTTTCAGAGTTTTAGAAAATTCCACCCCTAAGGGGGTTAAGAAAGCTTTGTATGGGCAACACTTTTTTGAGCTAGAGACTTAAAAGCTTACGAAAAAAGTTCTTTCAGCGATTAGAAAAATTCAACCTCTAAGGGGGTTTAAAAGGGGGTTCAAATTTTAAATGGCGAGCAATAAAATTTTAAAGTGTGAGTAAGAGAATTTTAACTTCGGTCTTATTCTGTACGTTAAAAGACTACAAAACTGATTTCAGAGTTTTTCCAAATTCATCCCCTAAGAGTGTTAAAATTGGTTCAAAGTTTGAGTATTTCAAGGCATTTTTAAAGTATGAGATTTTTAACTTTGGTTTTAGACTGTTTGTTCACAAACTAGAAAATGAACATCAACTTTTTTTTTAATTATCCCCTAAAAGAGGGTTCAAATTTTGTATTGAGAGAAATCATTTTCTAAGACGATAAAAAGTTCTACGCGGACGAAGTCGCGGGCAACAGCTAGTTAACAATAATTGTCTTAAAATATAGTTTCCATTTTTGTAACACGTTACCTACCTACACGCTCGCTGTATTGTAAATATGTCGCCTAGTGCCTGCTATCCGGCCACAACTCAAAATTAAAACACATTTGAAATGTGTCCGTGTTGCACTGTGCAATAGTGTTTTCTCACACATCACATCTCAAATGTGTTTTAATTTTGAGTTGTGGCCGTATAGCAGGCACTAGGCAATGTATTAGTGAATTGATTAGATCATCAGTGGCGGCGCGTGAAAATTTTCGATGGGCATCCCGGAACAAAAAAGTTATGAAAGAGTTTGGAGTATATAACTATAGGATGGACTAGAAATAAATTTTCGGCATGCCGGTGGGAATCGGCTTGTATGGGCGCTCCGACTCAATTTAATAGTACATTACTATAGAGGCCGGGAAACGAAGGTTTGCAGGCCAAGTAGATATAGACGGATAGGAATACGCGGCCGGCAACCCCGTTTCTCGCCGAGATTTGTATAGTGCTTTTCTCAAACTTGCAATAAAATAAAAATTAGTAAATTTGTTTTATTCGTACAACTAAATAATACATTTCTGATAGCTGTCACATCATCTATCTATCTATACATATAATAAAGCTGAAGAGGGTCGAAAGTCTGTACATGGAAGATATTAAAAAAAAAATGGCTAGGGATACTTAAAATCGATAACAGAACACGTTCCAACAGTTTTTAGAATATTTGTCTGTTTGTCTGTTTATCTGTTTGTCTGTTTATGTGACCGCGCATCACGTGAAAACGGCTGAACCGATTTAGATGAAATTTGGTATAGAGATAGTTTGAGTCTTGGAAAAGGACATAGAGTAGTTTTTATCCCGGAAGTCAGACCCTAAAGGGATGAAATGGGGGGTGGAAGTTTGTAAGGAGCTACTTAAACCGCTGCACCGATTTGGATAAAATTTGGTATATAAATAGTTTAAGTCCCAGAGAAGGTCAAACAATAGGTTTTATCCCGGAAATCTTCCCCTTAGGAGGTAAAACGGGGGGGTGAAAATTTGGATGTTACCCATTTTGATAAAATTTGGTTTAGAGGTAGTTTATGTTCTAGGAAAGGACATTGGATAGTTTTTATCCCAGAAATCTTCCCCTAAGGGGGTGTAATGGGGGATGAAATTTTGGATGGACTCCGTTTACGTCAAATTTGGTATAGAGATAGTTTGAGTCCCGGAGAATGAAAACGGATACTTTGAATCCCGAAAATCATCCCCTTAGGGGATGAAATAGGGGTGAAAATGTAGATAAATACCGTTTAGTTAAAATTTGTTAAAGAGATAGAAGAAGTCCCAGGGAAGAACAATGCATAGTTTTTATACTGAAAAATTATCTCCTGAGGGGGTGAAATGAGGGGTGAAAATTTGGATAAAACCCATTCAGATAAAATTTGGTTTAGAGGTAGTTTAAGTTCTGGAAAAGGACATTGGAGTTCACAAGTTCTACGCAGACGAAGTCGCGGGCAAAAGCTAGTAACCTATAATTGTGTCCCACATTTCTTACTAACAAATATTCCGCTTATTCTTTAAATTAAGTATTAGTTTAAAGTTACATGAACTTATATCTAACTACGAGTATAAAGACGAGGCACTACAACAAAGAAAACACTTATAATTTTTATGAAATTTTCATACGCCGTCATGTACCTAACTTTTGATTTCGGGCGCAGTAAATTATTCATGGCTACTTCTGCTCGCAATTCCGGAGACGTACAGTTCAATTCCATATCATTTTCGTCCGAACTCATTTCGAAAACGATGGCTTTTATTAGAAAGTTTCAAAATAATTATGAACTATTGACAAATCCGACCAACAAGAAAAGAAAACTTTTTTCAATTTACGCGCCGAAAATTTGTTTAACCTGTTTGAAGCAACGTTTTACCCGGTGACATTAACATTAGTCCTAATCTTTTCTTTTTTTTTGGTGATTGAATGCCAAGACGTTCTGTCACAATTTGAAGTTTATAAACAAAAGACGGTTGCTTTGCAGGCCTAGGTGTGTAAGGTTGTATGAAATTCCTTTACATATCATCTTCACTAGTGGCACCGGATACGTAGTATTTCCGGACCTAATTTGAAGTAAGTCATCTCAACATTTCATTGCAAGTTTGAGAAAAATATTTTTTCTTAACAAATTTACCGCCAACGATTTCGTAATGCTACGCTCGTGACCGATAACATGAGAAAACCGTATGTAGGTATAAGACCGTATGTAGGAGCGCCTACGAGCAGAGCACCCACGCTCCGGTTCCTGGCACCGAAAGTATATTCACAAAATCTAAACCGACCACACCTACGCAACAATTTATAGCTTACTTAACAAAACAACCCTTGTCCTTATACTCGTAGTTCAAACATTGACGTATCTGCTAACAGAACAAGTTGTGAATAAGAACCCTCCACCCCGCAGCTATAATAGGCAACTTGGAACTTTTGCGTCAAATACTTGTATAATGGCTGTTGTCGCTGTTGTAGTTGGCTGACATTCTTCGGTTTGTCGCCGAGATTTATAGTTCACGGCATAGATGAGAGGCTAAGGGTAATACAGAAAGGACGATGTTAACATACGACAAACTTGATGACACATTTTAGCGACACGCTTTGTTTGTTACTGCATAGTTAGATGACTGTATATAATTAGCATTTAGTAAACTTGGTCACGTGCGTAGCTCGAATAATAAACATTAGCGTAAGAAAATTGGATATAACAGAGAACAACATTGCAGGCGCTATTGTGGCTAGACTCGGTCGGTTCAATTCTAGGGCACAACGTAGCATTGGGACATTAGCCCGATCTAGGTAGGAGCACTTTGGCTCGACTCACACATTCATAGATTTCGCACCGAGTGGCCGAGACAGCTTAAGGCTCATCTATAGACGTAGGTACTAACATACAATGTATTACAAGCGCACTGGTATGTTACGTCAAATAACGTTGTTCACGAGCCTTTAACGAGGGGAGATGTCTAAATACCAACTGATATATTGTAAACACCTAGTTTAATTATAGTCGAAAACAACAAAGTTGTAGCAACGCCGCGAATGATTTATATTGGTCGGGTTAAACCACAGGGAACGATAGTGTGGCATGTTAACTTATCCCAATGGATGTCGACGTAAAGTTTAAGGAGCCCTGCCTATTAGCGATAATAATTATAGTCATAATTCCGATATTTGAGCAGCGGCAGCGGTTAGGATGTTTAAATGCAAGGAAACTTAATGTCAACTTTGAGCCTCGAAGACGGTAAATTCGAAAATGTGTTTGCCTGTTACCTTTTTATGCTTAAACACGGAACCGTTTGAGATGAATTTTCGTATGGAAGTACCTCGATGGGCTTATTAACCTATTATACACCCAATAGGAGGCGGAGGTTCGTATGAAAGTGCCTTTGGCAATTTCTATGCGAACGAAGAGGAGCACAATAAATAAATAAATAATAATAAATAATTATTTGGGGACAATCTTACACAAATCGACCTAGTCCCAAACTAAGCAAAGCTTGTACTATGGGTAATAGACGACAATAACAATCTTCAAATAAAAAAAACATATTAACCACCTAAAAACACGTTCGGAAAAAAAAAAAAAAAAACAAAGCGTTAAATAAAACGTAACAACGTAACTTTATCTGAAGTATTAGAAAAGAAACAGCCATGGTAGGACTTTCCAGCGCTGTAAGGTGTTAAGGTTTAGTCATAATTCTTTTTATCTACCACGCTGTCCAAAAACTTTATCGCATACTTTGCGTGAAAAAATAAAGTCTTATTTTTCCATCGTGTAGCAAAATTTCAGTACCAAAATAACGTAACTCCGAAGATGACGATAACAGGACGTTGGTGTTTCACACACTCGGGGAGAACTTGTGATTTATTGCAAATATTATACTTGTACGGGACCCTTCGGGGATTTATTGTTTGAAATGCCTTTGGTTTTGTTTGTCAACTCACAAAAAATATTATTTCAATAATCGGACTTTTCCGTTTGTCAATAGACGAACCCTAGAAAGTGATATCATAATAAAAGCGTAATTAATTAGACATTTTTAATGAGTTAAGTGAGAAGGCATTCAGTAAAACATTTTTGTATGTAAAGAAAAACCTCATCCAATTAACTGAAGGTTCTTAAGCCGGCAAAGACCTCTCTGATAACAAATTCGTGTATACTAGTAATATTGAGTCGTAGCGTCATCTTTGAGTGATTCTCGGTATAAATATTTTGTGATTAGAGTCCCATTTATGATGAAACACTGCAGTTGACATTTTTAAGCTAAATAATTGTGGGTGCGTGTGTGTGTGTTAAGTTATGAGCAGCATGTCAGCTCGCCCGTCACATAAGTCAGCAGGCTGTAGGCGTAAAGGGTCCTAAACATCTCAAACAAGCATTCCAAGCGAGTTCAGGCGATTTGAAAATACGGCCGAAGGAAATTCAGTAGCATTTTATTGTCAGTGAGCCAGGGCGATTCATTCGGTTTAATAGCCAAGTAAAGTCGCGTTTTCACTAGAATAGCGAATGAAGGAATTTCTCTCGAGTATTGTCTTTTGTTCGTTTAGCCAATCATGGGACGCAGCTATTGTGCAGGTCGCAACCGAGAAGTGTTAGTATTCGGAACCAGTTTTGACAGAAACGGATTTGTGCGATTAGGTTTCCGGTGTTAAAATCAATTTGAATCTGACTAGAAATACGTGACAAAAGCTACCAAATTTATGAAAGCCTTGTTAAGTTGTTCGTTTCAGAGGAAAATGTTTCTAAGACTTGCACGTACCTACACTGGCACAGTGCAAGTATATTAATATTATCTGGCTATGTAGTACTGGGCGAAAGCCACGCTATTGAAAAATCACGAGTTTTTATTTATTATAAGTAGTTATGTTCGTATGTAAGTAAGTACCTACCAGTGGCGGAGCGCCCATGCATACAAGCCGATTCCCACCGGCTTGCTTAAAATTTCTTGTTATATATTACCAAACTCGTAAATCATCAAAAAACAGCCCTTTGTTTGCTACGGGTTGTCCAGTGAAAACTCTCACGCGCCGCCACAGGTACCTACAGCAATATTATTTGCAATACTATTATTTATCGTATGGCATAAAATTTCTCTACTTAAATATTTATGATATTAGAATACCAACTATTGTTCATTAGAATTTTATTAATTTCATCGTATGGCGTGTGTATCGTATAAACGTTTCATGCAATGAAAATTATAAGTCCACATTCAGGGTCCCGAGCCAAGTAAGAGCGTCAGGTGTTAACTTATACAGATCTTCTGGAGGCCCCGAGTATGAGTGCAGAGGGCAGCGCTGTATGATGTGATCTATGTTTTGATCCTCCTCGCCACAGTCGCAGAATGCGGAGTCCGGAAAAAGTTACAGCGGGCGTGACCCGTTCTCAATCTGAAGCGGCACCAGAGTTTGCGTGGCAGGTTGAAGCCTAGGTAGGCTTAGCTGTGGGATCGATGGCTTGCAAGACAGCCGCAGTTGCTTGGGTACTCCACTCGTCCTTCCAACTCGTCGTTCATTAGAATCATCGTATGGTGCAAGAGTTAGGTTGGAGCTCCTAAATTTTTCATAATAAACCCATGGCGTTCGGCTCGTTAGAATTGTTTTCATGAGTAGGTAATTAATTGATGTTTGTGCAAAAATAGTACATTGTTTAACAAGGGGCGTATGAGGAATATTGCAAACGAGAGTCTATCAGGAGCCCGACGCCGTAAGGCGGAGGGCGTTTGATGACTCGAGTTTGCAATATTCTTACGCCCGTGTTATACACAATGTTTTTCATCACATTTGCGAGGAAATAAATAACTACAAAAGACATAATAATCTAAGTTTCATACAACCGCACCAATCAAAAATTAACGAAATTGACAACTTCACATACAGATTTGCGAGTGGAGGGCGAGGGGGCGAGGCGTGGTGCCCCACGGCCTGCTAGATTTCTTTCAACCAATCACAGAGAAGAATTCTTGTGATGCGCGGCCAACTAGATTTGCCAACCAATTTGTTTGGTTTGCTTTTAACCAATCAGATCACACACAAGCTCATTACTTCCCATGGGCCATTATTTCCCGCGGGAACAATTTAGGCCATTGTATTTCTGTATACAGGCAAGGAATAACACCATTTATGAGCAAGTGTGATGAAAAAGTAATTTTAACAATAACAAAGATAAAATGAAGTGACCGTGACCGTGAACGTGTTCTGTTATCGATTATAAGTATCCCTAGCCAATTTTTTTTCGAATATCTTCCCTGTATAGACTTTCGACCCTCTTCAGCTTTATTATATAAATAATAAATAAATATTACGGGACAATCTTACACAAATCAACCTAAGGCCCACGGTAAGCTCAATAAGGCTTGTGTTATGGGTACTAGGCGACGAAATATATAATAGATAAATACATATAGATACTTTTATACATATATAACATCCATAACTCAGGAACAAAATATTCGTGATAAACACACAAATAAATGCCCTGACCGGGATTCGAACCCGGGACCTCCAGCTTCGTAGGCAGAGTCATTACCAACTGGGCTACGGAGGCCGTTATATGTAGTATATATATATATATATGTTTTCATATATTGCGTATCTACTAAAGCCACCCACTTAACGCTTCTACTGAATCACAGACATGACTTAATGCAACATATTATCATGGAAACTCACTGGAAAAATTGTTTGCCTGTAGACTGAGCTTGTCGTCACGTCTGTAATCGTTTACGCACGAGTTGTGCGTCACACTTGCGAGGGCTTGTGTAGTTTGGTGCTGACTATTATGTATAAATTGTAACTTGGCAACATGCGATCATAAATCATTGCCGTCGACGTACCTTTAGGTTACAGTAATGACTGTAATGAACTTAAAATAATTTCCCTATAAAACTAAGCGTATAAACATAAGTTAAATCAAACCATCAGTTGAAACAATTGAACTTAAAAAATTAACTGTAAAGATAATTGGGAACTTGGAGGATTGAAAATCCCCAATCAAGGTAATGGTCAAATATTTAATTGAGAATAAGCAAATCGTCTGGATTACGAAATTTAATAATACAGTAGAACCAATACAAAGGACTACTGGAATAAAAGACTTGAATGCTATTAGATCCATTTTCGACGTTCTCTTTTCAATTAATCGCTTTTGTAAAACCCGAAACTTCAAAGCAAAGGGTTCACAGTATCCCGATACGCATCAATGTATCAGAATGAAACTGGTATCGTTCGGATATTTTTTTTTATCCAGTCTTGTGTGAGATTGATTCATAAACGTGTGACTGAATTAGAAAGAAAGAAAGAAAGAAAGAAAGAAAACATTTATTCGTGGACAAAACAATGGGTGTAAAAAACAAAACACTGCGGAGGGTTGAAATAATTAATTTAAAATGCTTGCTTTGTGTAATGGCAAGTTTATTCGATGTCGAGTTTTTAAGTTTATAATCCAATAGTGGAAGTTATAAACGCGGTAAAGTCAAACTTTATTTATTGATTTATTCCGTTAAAATATATATTTAGCCCTCATAAAATGAACGCAATATGGCGTTCTTACATTGTTACCCGACGTGTGTAGGTACTTCTGCACGGCTATCACAAGTTTTCTGATAAGAGAGAGAGGGATAGTACGAGTAAAATCGAGAGAGCTCGCGCGCCGTCTTGTGATAGCCGTGCTTCTAACACCATCGGATACCTAAGTATTTTATTCGGATCACCTCTTATCGTGATTGTCTGCTCGTAGTACGGAGCGAATATATACCTACTTGCTGTAAGTAATTTGAAGTGTACCACCTATATCGCTGAAAAAACACAATTCAAATTATTCTCCGTTCTCGAAGTTAAAATGTTTAAATCAATTTACGAGGCTACATTTTTCGAGATAACAAGGGCTTATCTTCAATTTCGTTTTGTAGAAAAAGCTAAACATTAAAATTGACGGTCCCTGAATATAAATTTAGATGTTTCGATTGCTAGAAATGATTACTTTTCTCCTTTGGGGGTCCAACGAGTGGTGAGTACGTGACACCGGAAGATTGTGATATTGTTATTCTGGCCGTGTTGAAGAGCTGTCTGGAATTACGAAAATTGTTTCGCGAATAAAATATATGCGTTTTATCAAAACCAACATGAGAATTATTATGTCGACGGATCCACTTGCGACGCCGACGACCGCTCCGACGTGCGGTAAATTGAAATTGAATCGCGTATTCTTGTTTACTTATACTTTTATGTCGGACGGTTACGTCATCGCTGATCACATACACAATTTTCAAGTGGCTTAAATTGATCGACGCCAAAAGTACGTTCAAATATTTGTGCCCTCTAAAGTGAATCAGTTCACACAATTGGCAAACGAGATATGCAAGGTATAGTTAACAAAGTAGGTAAACTTAATGATTTGAAAGCCATGTTAAAGTAAACGCGACGTGCCCATAATAGATAAGATAAGATAAAAAAAAAGATCTAGACACGGGGCAGCGTAGCAAGCCAAGTTCAAACAAAAGAACTGGCTAGCCAGCGCCAAGCGTAATATTACACGAACCACTTGGTACCACTTTTGACCCTTCTATAACTCAAAACCGCTTTAACGTAAACACATAAAACTACGTGTGTTTAATAATATCCATAAGGACATCTAGAAACCCAAATTTCATGAAGCTAGCTCAAACGGTTATAAAGATATGATGGTCAAAAAGTCGTAAATTTGAGCACTGACTGACTTACATATAGTACCTAAACCTAACCTACTTCTAGATGACCTAGAAGGATGAAATTTGGAATCCAGCTCGGTAATTGTGTGTAAGCGTAGGAAAAAATCTAAAAATAAAAAAAGTAAAAAAATAGGGGGTCCCCATACGTTTCCCCAAACGGATAGCCTCATTTCTGATGCGATCACGCAGAGAAACTTCCAACATAGCCCTCTCCATTGCCTTTTGGGTGACTTTGAGCCTTCTTATGAGGCCTATTGTAAGCGACCATGTTTTAGTGCCATATGTCATCACTGGTAACACACACTGGTCAAAGACTCTCGTCTTGAGACACTGCGGAATATTGGACGAAAAGATGTGCCATAGCTTACCGAACGCTGCCCAGCCGAGTCGGATTGGATGATTGATCTCTTTCTTGAAGTTGGACCTACCTAACTGGACAGTCTGTCCTAGGTATACATAATCGTTTACAACTTCGAGCGTAAAGTGTCCGATTGTAATGGGAGTTGGTACTACATGGACATTTGACAAGATCTTCGTCTTATCCATGTTCATTCTTAGACCAACTCGCTCGGAAGCTTTAATGAGGTCATCGAGCATCGTACTTAAGTCCACCATGGTCTCAGCCAAGACTACTATATCGTCAGCAAACCGAAGGTGAGTGATGTACTCGCCATTGATGTTGATGCCTAGTCTTCTCCAGTCCAGAGTCTTGAAAACATCCTCCAGTGCAGCGGTGAACAGTTTTGGAGAAATAACATCTCCTTGCTTGACTCCCCGCTGCAGTGGAATAGGTTTCGAGCTCTGGTCCTGGAGTCGGACTGACATAGTGGCGTTCTCGTACAAACACTTCAGAACTTCGATCTAGCGGTAGTCAACTTGGCACCGCTGAAGAGACTGTAGCCCAGGTTTCGACCAAATCTGCGACGGGCAGAGGTTGCCGCGGAGCATATGGTGACCCGCATCCGGTTGCTGGGCCTGAGGGTGTCCCTCCCGAAAACAGAGGGAATAATCTTCGGGGGGAGGGGCTGGCGGCCACCTGCGGGCGCCACAATTAGAGTGAGCGGGGAGACGGTCCAGGTTAAGCCTCATATAAAATACCTGGGGCTCATTCTGGACCGCAAGTGGAATTTCGGGGAGCATTTCCGCCAGCTTGCTCCCCGAATAGTGGCAACGGCGTCAACTTTGGGTCGGCTGCTGCCTAATGTAGGGGGACCCTCCGTTGCGTGCCGTCGCCTGTATGCCGGGGTCGCCCGGAGCATGGCCCTTTACGGGGCCCCGATTTGGGTTGACGGCTAAATGCGGCAAATAAGGCCCTGCTTAGGAGGCCACAAAGGGTGGTGGCCAACCGTATCTGCAGGGCCTACGTAACGGTGGCGTGTGCGGCAGCGTGCGCCTTAGCAGGCACTCCTCCGTGGGAGCTGGACGCGGAGATGCTAGCTGAGGCGCACAGCGACCGGCTAAGGTGGAGGGCTTCGGGAGAATCTCCCGCTCCTGAAGAGGTGAGGGCCGCTCGCAGGCAAACGGAGCGGCGATTGAGGGACAGGTGGAAGAGAGACCTAGAGGACTCGCGACTCCTTCGCACCATAGAAGCGCTCCTCGGGTCGTTTGACGCCTGGCTAGAGAGGGCCCATGGTAAGGTGGGGTTCCGAATGACGCAGGTGATGACCGGTCATTACCTGCACAGAATTGGAAGAGAGGGAAGCCTGCCATGAGTGCGGCGCAGAGGATGACTCGGCCCAGCACACTCTGGAGTGGTGCAGCAGGTGGGCCGAGGAGCGCCGCACTATGGTAACAGCCCTCAATGTGGATGATCTTTCGCTGAACAGTATCGTGGCGGCCATGCTGGGCAGCGAGAGATCGTGGGAAGCGGTGGCCTCCTTTTGCGAAACAGTCATCTCGCAGAAGGAGGCCGCGGAGAGGCAGGGTAGAAGACGCGCGCGGTTTGCGGCCGCTGGTCGCGTCCTCCCCCAGTAGAGCCAGTGGGTAGGGGACCCACACTGCACGGCTCTACATTGTGGAGTGGGAGGGTCAAGCGTCCTGGCCCTCCCCTTTCTTTTGCGCGGGTGTCCTGGTTAGCCAGGGCCGCCGGGAGGCGTCGTGGTGAAATGTTCGCGATCCCATGGCGCCCCCTTAACGGGAATGCGGATGACGCCGGTGTGTTTTTAATGGGTATGCTCCTCCAGTCACCATCAGTCAGATGGCGGCGGGAGGAGAGAGTCCCACATAACCCCCAAATAACCTTCCCTTGGGCCGGGGGTATGCGTAAAGCATTTTCACACCGTCAAAAAAAAAAAAAAAGTTTCGACCAAATCGAAGGCTTTCTCGTAGTCCACGAACGCTAAGCAGAGAGGCAGGTTATACTCTTCAGTATTCTGTATAACCTGACGGAGCGTGTGGATTGTGGTCTACGGTACTAAAACCTCTTCGGAAACCGGCTTGTTCAGGAGGCTGGAAGTCATCTAGCCTGCGTACGAGACGATATGTAATGACTCTCGAAAACAGCTTAGAAATGGCTCAGAAGTGAAATGGGTCGGTAGTTCTTCAGCAGGGTGTTGTCACCCATTTTGAAGAACAGCACCACCACTCCTCCGTCGTTCTTCCTTCCAGTAAGACCAGTAAGATGGAATCAAACAACTTCTGAAGAGCCGTTAGGACCGGTTTTCCACCCGCCTTCAGGAGTTTGACTGTTATTCCGTCTTCACCGGGTGCCTTGTTGTTCTTGAGCTGTTTAAGAGCCATCACAATCTCGTACAGGCTGATGTCCGGGATGTCGACGGTATAGTGTCGGGTTAGTCTGGCTCTAGAGTCTTCCGCCAGACCAACTTCGGGTTTGCGAGTTGACATGTATAGTTGTCCGTAAAAGCGCTCTATCTCACCCAGAATCTCAGGTTTAGAAGAAACGATTTTACCATCTTCAGTCTTCAACTTGGCAACTTTCGTTACACAATGGAAAAAAGTTAAAGCGTAGATTAGATTAAGGCTCTTAACTATGTACAATTTTTTTGCAATCCACCCTACAATCTTGAGTGAGTAATAATTAGTAACATGTCAAGTCGAGATCCATATATTTAACTGAGTATAATGGATTTTCCAATAGGCGTTTCAGGCGGCGTCTAAATGCTTCGTCACATGGTTCAAGTCTAAGTTCAGCGGGCAGTCGCTCTTAGTAAGTACACGTGGGTTCTTGCCTGCAAGTGCCATGCGACGGGGAACTGTTTTCAAACGCCCAGTGCGGCGGAGTGTTTTGCTAATCACATTTACGGTATCAAAAGATTGTTCCTTATGAACATTATAATTTCGGAAACGTAGAGTGAGTAGTGCGTCATGATATCATGTGTTGAGAAGAGGCCTGTACAGGAAGTTGGCATCCGTTGAGTTTCCCCAAAGGAGCGTACCGTACGACATCAGTGTATGAAAGTCAGCTAAATATACCTGCATCAAGGCATTGTCTGATATGAGTGGTTTTAGCTTACGCAAAGCAAAGACTGCACTACTAAATCTGTCGCATAATTTGTCTACATGGCACTTCCAGCTAAGGTTAGTCCAGGGTGAAGCCAAGGAACCTACATTCATTGCTTATCGGCATCGGATTGTTCGCAATGCGCGGAGGAACTGTAATTTTGCGACCCGAGAAGATGTTAGATTTATCAATATTCAGGCGTAAGCTATATCAAAAATATTATTAACAAGTACCTACGATTAATTTTAATAAAATATTGAGTGAAATGTCATAATCATAAGGTATCAACAGTTGCGCGTGTTTAATATTTTTCAAATCACCTTATTTGTCACTTGTGAGTGTTGTGACGGTAGGCAAGGTCATCGTCGGTACGTCAATGTCATGTAGGTAACTACATAGATAGCGCCTACTTAAAGCGGGATTTGTATTAATGGCATTTTGTACACTTATATTTTGAAATGCGAGTTAAACTCATTTAGAACTTCGCTCGGTGGTATTTGGACAACTTTCGACATCGATTGTTGCCATTCAAAAGATTATTTTTAAAAGGCTACACAACGGGCTGGAACGAATTTACCCACCAATTTCTATAAAATACAATGTATCAAGCACTTTATATTTACAGTACGGTTATTTTATGACATGAAATCTATTTAAGTATATCCCTATTCTGATTTATATTCATATATTTAAGTGCTATGTGATAGCTCCGAGCCATCCCATTTATTAAAATGTCTCATTGTGATCTACGAGTGGTGTGCGCATTTTGTCTTCCCTCGCCGCCTTAATGATAAAACATCGATGGCAGATGCGAGTTCCAGTAACTTTAGATGCTAGTGTTTGCTTTGTAAATAAAGCATGAAATATTAGATACGTTTTAAAAAATATACTCTATTCTGATATTGTTTAAATGAATTCCACAGTTTCATTAAATAATCAATTTGTATATTGAATCCTGTCTGTAAAGTAATGTTGGATATTAAAGAGGAATAAGTCCGTGTTATAACGTGTCATACTTTCTAGCGGTGACATGATATCGTACGGAACTCAAACTCATATAAAAAAAAATTACGAGAAATACCTATACGAAATTGTACGCTTATTTTTAAAAAAATGTACTACAAAACAACAATGTACTTCCTAGCGGGGACAGATTGAGAATAGTTGTACATTGTTGTTACGTAGTACATTTTTTAAAATTACCGTAATATTTAGTACATTTCTCATACATTTTTTTGATATGAGTTTGTATTCCGTACGCTACCATGTCACCGCTAGAAAGTAGGACACGTTATAACGCTCATTTTGAGGCTTAAAGACTCGAACCCTAAAGACTCCCGAGGCTTAAAGACTCAAGTGACGAAAAGTCAATATTTATGCACAAGTTTCTGTCAAAAATTGTATTTTTTGTACAAGCTTTTATTGCCGACTGTACTTTTCTGCATACCATCATCAATTGAGACGGTTCTAACGAGCCCAAACTCGATGGAGTTGTGTCGTTTTATTAAGGAGTTCCTATGGCAACCTTCCAGCTCCAGCATCAGATCAGCTCCATGTCATCATAGTATTGCATTGTCATGCGATATACATCATCATCATCATAAATTTAAGAGCCAGGCTCTTGTCGGTGGAGTAATCGCCATTCTGTTCTTCTTTCTGCCACTGTTTTGAGCTCCTGATACGACATTACATTAACTTTCTCTTTAGCTTGGTCCATAAACGCACGTCTTGGCCTTCCTCTGCCTCTCCTTCCTTCAATTTTTCCTTCAATTATAGTTTTTATGTAATTGTCATGTCGTATCAGGTGCCCCAACATATTTCCCCTTCTGTTTTCAATAGTTTTTAGTAGACATCTTTGTTCTCCTATCAAATTTAGAACCTCTTCGTTTGTTCTTCTTTCTGTCCAACTAATACCTTCCATCCTTCTCCATGCCCACATTTCAAATGCGTTCAGTCTCTCTCTGTGCATGCAAAATTTCAGCTCAATCAGAAACCGGGAAGTGGGTCAAATTTAACTTACAAGATTTGATTACAGACAACGGGATAGGTTAAATAAAATACTTGTAATAAACCAACACGGTTCTTAAACAGCCTAGGGAGTCTTTAAGGCACCCTCGAAATGAGTGTTATCCACAACACTACATGGAACCCATCAAATTAAAAAAAAAATCAGAACTAATATAGAAGCGATCTTCAGGATGTCCAGGCTATATTTTATCCCGCGACTGCAACTGGGTTCTCAGTAATAATCGGGCGGTCAGCTTAAGAGGGCGCTCGTTTTTTGGTCAGGAATAAGCGAGAATGACGGATTTTTGACGTTGTAATTCTAAGAAACGGAGAGCTTTTTCTAGATCCTGATTACTTATATTGGTCCTAGCCGCCTCCAATTTACAAAGAACTGAATACTTTAACCGAAAATACCCGATTACCGACAGTAGTTTTCTGAAGAGAGCGCAGAGTCATAAGTTTGAGCCCCTAATACTCCATGATGTTATATGAGAACCTACTTGTTTTTTTCTATTTTCACTAGCGTAATATGTTGCCATTGCGCCTAGCCGCCTCGAATTTTCCTTATTCTGCACGTATATATATGTAAACTGTTCTCAATTACACCATATTTGTCAACAAAATCGTACTGAAAACTCAAGGATTTTCTCATTATTGTTGAATTATTTTTGTATTGAATCTTACACAACATTAAAGTTCATGCTTGTACCAACAAGATCCAGTCCAAAAAATATAACTTTTGTCAAAATTTATATTTATAAATAATTATTCAAAACTAGTATAAATTTACCGTCGCGCGGGAATTTATCTCAGTACCGGCCAGGGTGTTATCAGTCTCATAGAACGCGTCTTGTATGGGCGATAAAAGCGTTGTTAAATTTCCCGTCCTATAGGACTAGATGGTGCCACTTTCGATAATTCTTAACAATTAGACTATTTGAACTTCAGTTAGGCTCATAGTTTACTATTATTAATTTATAATAATTTCAAAATTATTCTCCTTCTAAATAAATGTTTCAGTTGCTTGTTTAAAACTATCAGGTAAGCCTACTAAGGCAACACTAGATACTTTTTTACAATGGTACACTTTGACAGCGGCGCTATTACAAAAATCGTCAGTCGAAATTCGCAATATCTCCTTCTCGGTCGCACTTGATTCTAGTGACAGAGAAGGAGATGTTGCAAGTTTCGACCTTCGATTTTCGTAGTAGCTCCACAGAGCGGCTACTATGAAACGCTTCGATCGTTCGTTCGTCTGTCTCTATCTCTGTCACACTTGCATATTCAAGCGACAGAGAGAGAAATATTGTGAGTTTCGACTTTCTATTTTCATGATAGCGCCCCAGCTTGCCAACCTGTACTCCATTTCACGCTGAATCATTTAAAAGATGTTCGATGCCAAATTATTGAAACACAAAATAAAATTGTTACAAGATATGTAACAATACGAAATAACCCCCAAATTAAAAATATGCTGTAAAAATGTTTGATTTCTTAATAATATTTTATTTTACTGCAATTTGAACGTTATACTTTTGCTCGACTGAATGGAATGGAACGTCACAACGTAATTTTCATATATTTTTGACATTTTGAAATTTTGATTCAAATTTTTCTGATTTGATTTCCTGCAGTCTGTTTTTTTAAGATCTTGTTATTAAATTGCGGATTCAAAAAAGGCAGCGATGTCGTTTATACAATTTACAGCTACTTACACAATTTTTATATTATCATGCCCGATGTGGTTAGCAAACAGCACCGTAGCAATGGATGGACGTTTGCTGTTCGGCGAGTCATAGGCAAGCGTTTTGTCAACTCCTTAATGATTTGAGGATTCCTTGTGTAAACAATAAACAGGTAACCTAAATATCAACTAACTAGTTATGTACTAATGTTATTTCGAGGTAACCTTTAGGCTATACCACATAATAAATAATAGTACTACGTACAGAAGGCTCTCTGTTACCAAATCCCATGTTTAGGTATGCCGAACGAGCCTAAACGTAGCCATCCCGTTTTATCGCATGCAACTCGCTGCGATAGCATGCGTGCCGTATCAGCGCTGTACCGGCTGGGGCCGGTAGTGCCAGCTTGTAATTGTAGCGGCGCGACGAAATCACGGAGTGGCCACTGGCTGTATCTACGTGGTAAAAAAATACAAAATCGGGTAGAAAATAACAATATAGGAGTTAGTGACACAAAAGGGTTGGGGCATACCAAAAGGGGCCCGGTTTTAGGACTTAAAAAATTCTTGTTTACAAAAAGATATTTCACATTTTTGCTACTTTTTTGATTAGAACTTTAAAAAATACATTAAAATAAGCATATTTTATTGATTACAATTTTTTTGATTAACTTGCCCGTTTAAGAACTAGATCGGTTCAAAGTTTCAAAGTTGCGAGTTCGGCCATAGGATATCTAAGGCGCGGACTTGGAAAATTAACATATTTAATTCATATAGTATTTTCATTAACTTGAACGTTTACAAACTAGAGTGGTTCAAAGTTATGGTATTCTGCCATAGTTTTACCTATGAGTTATGATCCGAATCAGAGCACCCAACTATCCACGTGGTCTTGCCGGTCCTACCCCTAGAGTGTATACAAAAAGCCGGAGGCGCGGAGAGAGAGCAGCCCTCGCCCGCTGTGACAAAGCACGGGAGCCGTGCAAAGCGGTTCGGCGACCACCAAGGGCTTGTGCACAAATCACGCGAGGTTTTTTCGGCTACTTTTTGACCCCCCCCGAAAACTTCAACACCTAAAAGATGCTCATTTTAGCATGTTATATATCGTCGGGTGACAAGCAAAAGTCACTACCAAAACTGTCACTGCTCCTTAAAACCTCGTATCTCGGTACGTAGTAGATATCGAGATACGACCTTTGATTTAAGTAGGTATTTGTTAGTTAGTGA